>CM054057.1:718499662-718614778 GCA_028641055.1 Alopecurus myosuroides | reverse complement strand
CCTAGGGCTTTTTTTCGTTTTTTTGTTTGCCCAATTTAGAGCTTCTTATTAGGGAAATTGATGGTTCCTTACAGCCTATAGCGAAAACCTTGCTTTTTTTTATTCTCCCTTTGAAATGACCATTTTTCTCTCACCACTTACTCTCCCACTCACACTGTCTCCTCTACTCTCTCTTCGGCTGTTTCCTTTCCGCCAGCACATCGAGAGCACAAAGTCGACCATCTCCGACAGGAGAAGAAGGCTGGCCATCTTCCCTCCATTCGGAAAGCAGGATCTTCATCGGCACATCTAGAGCACCACGTCATCCCTTGTTTCTCGATTGCTTCGTCAATGGCAGTAAGATGATTCATAGCCCTTCTATGATTTGTATGCTTCGTAGATCTATAGATCAAGCTTGTTTTACGATTGTAGTATGACATGACAAGTATATCTACAAGTTTCTAGGGTTAAATGTGCGTCTATAATTCGGTATTTTGGCCGTTTCAGTCGATTTTGTGTCTCGCTTATATTTGGAGTACTTTCGTGGCCTAGTCAAACAATGATGACGATGATTTCATTTGTTAGGGTTTGATATCGTAACCGATCTGGGTTTCAAAGACTTTGGGGCTAAAATATTCGGATTTAATATGTGAGGGTCTAAGATTTGGGGTTTTTGGTTGCTTAAATTCATACTTGGAATCGTTGGGTGGAGGTATAAGATATAGCCAATGATGAACACATTGCCAACGACATATACGCTAAGGGATAGTGGACCTAAGATTGTATGTAAAATTTAGTTGTGCATTTTTTTTGGTTCAGTGCTCCATCTCTAACAACTAATTGTGCTTATATTTACTGAGGCAAGGAGCATGGGCTTATTTTGTATGTGCTTTTCTTTATATGAACCATTGTTCCATGTGTGTGTGTGGGTCTAAAATTTATTCAATTGGTGTTTCTTAGTACCTGGTGTTGGATAACAAGTGTGTTTGTGCATGATTTCTAGTACTAAGATATCACCTTTTGAGTGTACTAAGTATATGTGCAAGAACTGACTTGACTTCATTGTACCTTGTGAAATGCACAAGTACATTTCTTGTGCATGAACCCTGGTACTAAGAGATCACCTTTTAAGTGTACTAAGAATATATGTGCAAGAACTAACTTCACTGTACCTTGTGCAATGTACAAGAACATTTCTTGTGCATGATCCCTGGTACTAAGTGATCACCTTTTGAGTGTACTAAGTATATGTGCAAGAACTGACTTCACTGTACCTCGTGCAATGCACAAGTACATGTCTTGTGCATGGCTCTTGGTACCGTGGAGTCATTTCTTAGAAACATTTGTCGTGTGCTTGGTTATGACGATGTTTTTCTTCATTCATGAGTATTTTATTTGCACCTAGTTAATGATTATAATGTGGCACCACATAAGTGTAAGGAGATGCTTCTACGGGACCTTGTGAAATGCACAAAAACACATGTTGTGTATATCTCTTAATCATGTAAGAGTCATCTCCCTGCAATCTTTGTGCTTGTTACTATGAGGTAAATTTATGTTCTCTTTTTGGTCAATGATGATGTCTTTCACACCATTGTCCAAGGGAAAATGAGCAGTATCTCTAGTAGACAACCATCAAAATTAATCGGTCACAAAATATAGTGGCTTGTAGTTGTTTTTGGTGGCTTTTCTGGTGGTGAGATGCTTGGTATGTCTATGATAACTCGGGCCAATTGCTGATGCAACATTTGTTATGGCCAATTATTAAACTGTGCAACATACAAGTGCAAGAGTTGGTCTAAATTACCTAGTGATTTGTTCAAAGTTTGGCATTTCAGTTGGTCCTTTAGTTTCTAAAAACCATGGTGTGCTCGGATCAGTGAGGGCATTTATTGAGCATTGTATTCATTTTGTGTATTGTTTAATGTGCATTGCCTCCTTTTGCTTGGGTGAGCCATTGGAAAACATATTTTAACGGACTATTTGTTTTAGGATTCGAAGATGAAAGCCCCTTTGAAGAAGGTTGAGATCAACAAGGTCTTTAACAAAATAAAGGAAACTTATGGCTGGATCAAGTACCATTCTCACCTAACCACTTCTGCAAAGTGCTAATTGCACCTAACTTAGGGTTCCTTACGGTTTTTGAAGCCTTGAGACCATATTTGGGGGTGGTTCCTAGGGAGATCTCGCTCAGGACATACACAAGATGCATCTGGACAATCACCGTGAGAGATGTCGATGGGAAAGCATGCCTCGGTCACGGTTGGGCAACATTGTTTTCCATTGCTCACGACATTGGTCTTGGGTACAACCTCGTGTTCAAGAAGCTCGGTGCAATGGAGTACGTGTGATCATTTTTGACAACTCTAGTTGTGAGATGGTGAGGGAGTTCCCAGACCACCCAACAGACTTCAAGAAAGACTAAGATAATGGATTATGCTACTGGTTAGATGAGACTATGTTTGCATCATGTTTATGCTACTTGTTTTCTCGGTTCTGATACTAGACCTGGGTTGGTACTCTGCTATATGTATTATATGCGACTATGTTAGCTGTTAATAACTTGTCTATTTTCTTACTTATGCATCCTATATGTCTACTTGTCTACTTTAAGAGGTTTGAATATGATAGTTGTGTGTACATTAAATTTGCTGACGAATCTCCTATATACTTGTTGCTATATGTTGATGATATGTTAATCGTTGCCAAAGGGATGAAATAAATCACTATGTTGAAGAAACGGTTGATTGGTGAGTTTGAGATGAAGGATCTTGGTCCTACTAAGAAAAATCTAGGTATGGAAATTTCAGGAGACATAAAATCTAGATTGCTATTTCTTAGTCTAGAGAATTTCAGGAGACATAAAATCTAGATTGCTATTTCTTAGTCTAGAGAATAACATTAACAAAGTACTTCATCATTTTAATGTGCATGATGCAAAGTATGTTAATACTCCTATTGCTTCTCACTTCAAGTTGTCGGCATTGCAATGCTCTAATACTGAAAAAGATATTGAGTACATGTCACGAGTTCCACATTCTAGTGTTGTTTATTCCTACTAAGAAAAATCTAGGTATGGAAATTTCAGGAGACATAAAATATAGATTGCTATTTCTTAGTCTATAGAATTACATTAACAAAGTACTTCATCATTTTAATGTGCATGATGCAAAGTATGTTAATACTCCTATTGCTTCTCACTTCAAGTTGTCGGCATTGCAATGCTCTAATACTGGAAAAGATATTGAGTACATGTCACAAGTTCCACATTCTAGTGTTGTTTGTTCCTTAATGTATGCCATGGTGTGTTCTCGACCTGATCTGTCTTATGTTATGAGTTGGTTAGTCGATACATGGTTAATCCTGGTAAAGAACATTGGAAAGTTGTTCAGTGGATTTTCAGGTACCTTCGCGACACACCCAAATCTTGCTTGAAGTTTGGCAAGACTGGTAAGGGACTCCCTGGCTATGTGGATTCAGATTTTGCTGCCGACTTGGATAAGAGGAGGTCCCTCACAGGTTATGTGTTTACTATTAGTGGATGTGTTGTTAGATAGAATGATACCTCGCAGGGTGTTGTTGCACAATCTACTAGTGAGGCTGAGTACATGGCTATTGCTGAAGCATGCAAAGAATCGGTTTGGTTGAAAGGTCTGTTTGCGGAGCTTTGTGTAGATGACGATTGCATTAACCTGTTGTGTGACAGTCAAAGTGCTATTTACCTTACCAAGGATCAGATGTTCCATGAGAGAACAAAGCACATTGATGTCAAGTATCATTATGTGTGTGATGTTGTTGCACAAGCACATCCTGGTGCCAGGAACCAATATGGAACACTTGCTTGTTTTGACTGACCAAATAGCTTGATGATTTTTCCATGTGCGTATTGTTGTCGCTTGACTTGATCCTAACAGGAGTTGTTGTGAGAGTTGGATGCTTAGGATGATTGTATTGTTGTTCTTAAAGCTTAAATCATCTTTAATATACTTTGCACAGTGGATTATTTTTAGTATTGATCGTTAAAAAGTTTTACTTTGTTCTTCTTAATAATTTATACATTACTCTATATCAACTATAAATCACAGCCTTTACTCATTTGATCATAGTTTACACGCTTTACATTATGATGACCAAGTTTATGTTGGTAGCATGTCACCTGAGGAATTATTTGTTTTTATCGTTTACCTACTCGAGGATGAGTAGGAACTAAGTTTGGGGATGCTTGATATGTCTCAAACGTATTCATAATTCTGATGTTCCATGTTGTTTTCATGCCATATGCTACATGTTTTTTATAAACTTTATGTCATTTTTATGGATATTCTGGGACTAACCTATTGACAAGATGCCACAGATCCAGTTCCTGTTTTCTGTTGTTTTTAGTTTCAGAAAAGTTGTTCTGGAAATATTCTCGGAATTGGACGAAACAAAACCCAGAAGTCTTAGAAAGTCGTCACGTACACGGAGTCCGGAGGAGACCCGGAGGGGGGCCTCAGGGGCCCCACACCATGAGGCGGCGCCCCCCTCTGGTTGCGCCCAGGGGTGGTGTGCCCCCTGGCTACCCACTGATACGTCATAAACGTATCCTTAATTTCTGATGTTCCATGTTGTTTCCTTATTGTTTCCCACATGTTTGCTATACACTTAATGTCATTTTTATCGATTTTCCGGACTAACCTATTGACAAGATGCCACAGAGCCGGTTCCCTGTTTTCTGCTGTTTTTAGTTCCAGAAAAGTTGTTCTGGAAATATTCTCGGCATTGGAAAATTTGAAGCCCGGAATTCTTAGAATTCCCGAAGGTTCCACAGAGTCCCGAAGAGACCTGGAGGGGGGCCTTAGGGGGCCCACACCATAGGGCGACGCCCCCCCCTTGGCCGCGTCGGGGGTGGTGTGGGGCCCCTAGGCCTCCACCGCCTTTGTCCTTTTGCCTATTTAATCCCCCCGAGACATAAACCCTAAAAATATACCAATTTTACCCTAGAAACACCCGAGGCCGCCGTCACCGTCATCCCGAGATTAGGAGGTTTCTGGAGCTCTCCCCGGCACCCTGCCAGAGGGGGAAATCATCACGGGAGGGGTCTACACCACCATGCCCTCCTCCGAAGTGATGTGTGAGTAGTTCATCCCTGGACTATGGGTCCATAGCAGTAGCTAGATGGTTGTTCTCTCCACTTTGTACATCATGTTTAGATCTTGCGAGCTGCCTATCATGATCAAGATCATCTTTATGTAATGCTACATGTTGTGTTTGCTAGGATCTGATGAATGTTGAATGCTATGTTTCCTGATTATCAATCTATCATGTTATCTTCATGCTTATGTTATTTATGATCTTGCATGCTCTCCGTTATTAGTAGATGCTCTGGCCAAGTAGATGCTAGTAACTCCAAGAGGGAGTATTTATGCTCGATAGTGGGTTCATTTCTCCTTTTCATCTGTGCTCAAGTGACAAAAACGTGACGGATGGAGGATGTTATGTTGCCATTAGGGATAAAACAACAATGCTTTGTCTAAGGATGATGTTATTCTTTACATTACACACTTTGCTTACTGCGATTGTCTGTTGCTTGCTACTTAATACCCAATGTTTGTTCGGATGATATTCGGAGGGTGGATTATTAGTCATAGATGCAGTTGGATAACGGTCTATGTATTTTGTTGTAATGCCCGCATGAATCACATAGTAATCTTTATGTATTGCTTATGCACTACGATGCAGCCTTCATTTATATCAATTGCCCAGCTGTAATTTGTTCACCACACATGTTATTATCTTTCACGGAGAGACACCACTAGTGAACTATGGACCTCGATCCATTTTTCCTCATACTGATAAAACACCTACTGCTTTCATACTGCTCTCATACTGTTCCTACTGTTTTCCACACCATACGTTTATCCTCTTTGTGTTCAGCAAAACCGGTGCGATTGACAACCTCACTGCTTCGTTGGGGCAAAGTGGTTTGATTGTGTTGTGTAGGTTCCACGGTGCTGCTGAACCGGTAGTGCACACTGCCATCTCAGCTGCATCAACCTTCAGAAGTGCTTTTAACTCCTACTGGTCGATTCAACCTTGGTTTCTTTTCTAAGGGAAAACTTGCTGCTGCACTCTTCACACCTTGCGCTTGGGGTCTCCCAACGAGCGTGTGTCTACACTCCATCAAGCTTTTCTGGCGCCGTTGCCGGGGAGGAAGAGAATTTCTGCAAGGGGAGTCTCTCACTTCCAATCTCTTTTCTTTGTTTTTTGTTTTGCGTAGTTTATTTTATTTTGTCTTGTTTTCTTCTCTTTATCAAAAACACAAAAAAAATTAGTTCTTATTCTAGTTGTTATTTTTGCTTTATCATGCTTGATATCAATGTTTGATGTCTTTGAAACTAGATCTTTTAGGCAAGGTGGGTTCACGGATGAACAAAAAAAATATTATAAGGAACACCACTTGTCAGAAAAAGGGATACACTTATGGGAGCAAATTAATAAATTGCATGACTATGCTAGAAACTTGTGCTCTACTTATAATGTTACTTATTGCTTTGATAAATCTCGTTGCTGTAGGAGGTATAAACACCTCTCTTTTCAATGTGAGTATAATGATAATGTTACCATATATTCTTATATTAAGGGAAACTATGAATTTTATGATGTGGAACAAATTGAAGAATTTATTGCTTGGAAGGGTGCATTCGAAATTGCCTATTTGCTTGAAAGTACTAATAATGCACCTTATAAATACGAGATTTATGCTATACTTGATAATTGCTTTGATAATTGCAAGGGTTGTAATTACTGCATAATGGAATATCTTAATAAATGCTCTCAACCTAAGGAAGAGACTAATGCCTTGCAGGAGCCTATGGAAGAAGAAATTGCTGAACCTAGAAGCTCATTGGATGAAAAAGAGGAGGAGAGTGATGATCAAGAGGAGGAAGAATGGAGCTACCCATGTCTACCTCCCAATGATAGTAACTCTTTAACTCATACATTATTTGATAAAATTGATACTTGCTATACTTGTGATCTTGATACTATTATTAATGAAACTTATGAGAATGATATTGCTACTATTATTTATGATAATCCATGCTACTTGGATAAATCATATGATAATGCTCTTGATGATGGTCCTATGTTACTTGATGTTATAAATTATAATGATACCGAAAATAGGATTGCTATAATGTGTCTTATACCTTTTATGAGTGATCACTCATCTTGTTTTTCATTTTGATGAGATGATTTTACATTTTGATCCCACTATTTTGGAGCTTGATATGAATTGTGTGCTTTTAGACCATGACAAACATGCTTTATGTGATAATTGTGTTGTTGAGTTTGTTCATGATGCTACTGAAATTTATTATGAGAGAGGAAAATATGGTTGTAGGAATTCTCATGTTACTAAAACATCTCTCTTTGTGTTGAAAGTTTTGAAGTTGCTCTTGTTCTACCTTCCCATGATTTCTAGTTTGAGCTTCTTTGATTTATTTCGTTACAAGATTCCTATGCATAGGAAGTGGGTTAGAATTAAATATTTTTTATACTTTCTTATTGATGCTCTCTTTTTCTTAATTCATATTTCTTATGTGAGCATCTTCTTCACTTGAAAACACGTGAATCCACTTTTCTGGGCCTAGCTAGGCGTTAAAGAAAAGCACTTCTTGGGAGATAACCCATGGTTTTATTTTTTCTTCATTTTTCTCTGTTTTCTTTGTGTCAAGGGGTTGTATACTTCTGTAGAAACTCCTTTGTATCTTTATTTTCATGTTTTAGTAGTGCCAAGTAAGGTTTCTGATAAGAGTTGGAGTTGGTTTTCGGATTTCTGCGCAGGAAACGGATTTCTTCTGTCCACCGTAAAAAATCGTATAAAATACTGGAAGATCAAAATTATCTGAACTTTTTTGTGCTTATTCCTAGGCTAATTAATCAACTTTTTAGTTCTTTAAGTTTTTCAATCTAAGCAACTTAAGTGCCTCGAAAAAATTCTTCGTTGCAGACAGTTCTGGTTTTGACAGATTCTGCCATTTTTCTTGCATTTGCTCTTTTGTGATGTCAAGTGGATTTCTTTGCTTCATGAAACATCAGTGGTTGTAGCTAATGTTTAAAATTATCAATATAAATTGTTCCATATATAACCAATGGATTTTTAATTGTTGCACTAACCCTCTAATGCGAATTACTGTTTGAGTGTGGTGTGAAGGAAGTTTTCAAGGGTCAAGAGAAGAGGTGATATATGTGATCAAGAAGAGTGCAAGGTCAAAGCTTGGGGATGCCCCCGTGGTTCATCCAATCATATTTTTATAAGACTCAAGCATATATGCTTGGGTATTCCCAAGGCATCCCCTTCTTCATCAACTATCTATCAGGCCACTTCTCGTGAAACTATATTTTAATTCGGTCACATCATATGAAGTTTACTTGGAGCGTCTGTTTGTTTTTCTTTTGTTTTCCTTGCTGCAATAATATATTTGGATCCTATCATTCTTTGTTTGGGAGCGAGACACGCTCCACTTTTTCGTTTGAATACTTGCTATGCTAGTATTCTTAGTTTTTCTTCTAGCTGCTGCAAAAATTCTTGTTTAGCTCTTGTTTTCATTGAATCTCTTGTTCAGAGTTGTTAGTTTTAGTAGTGTTATGTGAGTCATCTCATGTTTGCTTTCTGTAGCATTTAGAGAGTTTTTGTTAAAGCATGTTTTGTATGGTGCTTGTTGGGAAAAGAAACTGCTGCTTGAGGTAGAATTTTTAATGGTGCAAGTAGAAGCCTGTATAGACTGTGGCTAGAACTTTTTCATATCAGGCTAGATGTTATTTTAGTTTTAAAGCCTTGTGGTTATTTAGTAGCATGATTAGCCTCAAATAGCTGAGAGTTTTTAATTTTCCATTGAAAGAATCATGAGTTGTTCTTGTCATATTGAAGCATAGATTTGTGGTGTTCTCCTTTGAATGTTTTATTTTGTTGACTTGGCGCATGCTCACACCATGTTTATGACTATGAACCAATTACGAATAGCCTCTATGATAATTTAGTTTTTGAACTTGTGGTACCACTTATTCTTTGATTAATGATGTTTATGCCGCCATGCATGATTATGGCTCTTATGCTCTCTTGATTTGTCGCTCCCAGTCTTTTGCTAGCCTCCACCTGTACTGAGTATGAGCTCTACTCGTGCATCCAACTCCCCAAAACCAAAGTTTTCCCTTTGTGTCCACCATACCTACCTACATGTGGTATTTAACTGCCAGTCCAAAGTAAATTGCTCATGTCTTACCTTTAAAACTTTCAAAATTACTCCTGTTTTGTGCTCCTATTTTAGCTCATGAGGACGTAAATAGAGAATCTGTATCTCACTTATTGATTTTACTTTCACACCCTAGACTAGTGGCTTCATCCTCTTATCCAATGATAGAAGAGATGGCGGCGGGGTGCCCAGCCCCAAATTAATAACACAAATTCTCTTCACTATTTTTGCCCCTGATTTATCAGTATAGCATAATTGTGTAAACAAAATAGAAAGAGGGGTGACCTTCTACCCAGATGCGTCCTTCTATGGGAGCTGCTCTTGTGAAGTATAGTTGCCTTGTGATGTACTGTATTTTATGTTTATCATTCGTTGACATAAGCATACACCTCTCTTAAAATATAGACACTCCTCCACGGTATATGATTGTTGGCAGGCACCCGAGGATAAGGTTAGCCATGGTTTGTGAAAGATGGTTGGGAGGAGTGTCAAGTTTTTAATACCTCTGTTTAATAAAATAAAATCTCTAGCACATGAGTGATCCATGCTTCCCTTTCCAAAGGGCCTTTCTTTTACTTTTATGTTGAGTCTCCATCTTCTAACTTTATGCACGGTTGAGAGAGCATAGTTGCCATTCTATGTTCTATGTGCATTTGTCCCAGAAACATTATTAATTGATTCATTATGTGTTATTACTTGTTCTCTAATTATTTGTTCTAGTATTCCTCATGAACTTTGAAGGTGTCCTGACATTTATTTTTTGCCCCACTCTTAAGGACTAGCGAAATATTACTTTGACATGTTCTCTCTACACTTGAAACAAACGTATATCTTTCGTTGTATTGTTATTCATGATATTTTATTTGAGTTACTCCTCATGATGCAAAGTGATTGCTATGCTTTGTTATTAAAGTTCTATTTATCATGCTTGTGTTTAAGTTCTATGATATCATCTTACTTATGCATTTACATTATTGATGATCAAGTTTATGTTGTTAGCATGTCACCTCAGAAATTATTGTATTTTTATCGTTTACCTACTCGAGGACGAGTAGGAACTAAGCTTGGGGATGTTGATACGTCATAAATGTATCCTTAATTTCTGATGGTCCATGTTGTTTTCTTATTGTTTCCCACATGTTTGCTATACACTTTAGGTCATTTTTATCGATTTTCCGGACTAACCTATTGACAAGATGCCACAGAGCCAGTTCCCTGTTTTCTGTTGTTTTTAGTTTCAGAAAAGTTGTTCTGGAAATATTCTCGGAATTGGAAAATTCGAAGCCCGGAAGTCTTAGAATTCCCGAAGGTTCCACGGAGTCCCGAAGAGATTCTGAGGTGGGCCTCAGGGGGCCCACACCATAGGGCGGCACCCCTCTCCCTTGGCCGCGTCGGGGGGTGGTGTGGGCCCCCCAGGCCTCCACCGCCTTTGTCCTTTCGCCTATTTAATCCCCCAAGACACAAAACCTAAAAATATCCCACTTTTACCCGAGAAACTTCAGAGCCAGATCCTTACATTATAGAACCTGACTTGTATATTCCAATGATGAGCCTCCTCAAAAGTTCTCTATGTCTTCATGATCAAGCAAGTTGGATGCACCCCCCCACTAGTTCCATTAGAGAGCTTTCGTATACTTATAGCTCTATGTGCATCCGTTGTGTGGAAATCACTACTCCTTGCATAGCTTCGATTATAATACTTCTCTTGTCTAATGCTCACTTTCAGTCGTGTGAGACTTTCTTTCATTGACAATACAAACCCCCCATAATTTTCTCTTAGCCATAACATCCTGGTGACATGAACCAATGCTAAATGCTTACTCATTTTTAGTACACAAATAACACGATGATCTTCTAGCATATTGGAATCACTTGGCTTGATCCTGACAAAAAATTATTGTGGGTGTTTGATGCTTTGAATGATTATATTATGATGCTTTATGGTTAAATCATATTTAATATACCTTGCATGTTTGATGGTCTTTTAGTATTGATTCATTAATAGTTCTTACTTTATTATTCCAAATAGTTTAGACACTATGCATTTGGTGTCAAGTATAAATTTCAACTCTTATTGATTTGATCCTACTTTACTTGCTTTACATTACTACTTGATTAAGATTGTTTGAGTAGCATGTCACTTCAAAAATAACTTTTCTATCACTTACCTACTTGACGATGAGTAGGATTAAGCTTGGGGATGCTCATACGACTCAAACGCATCTATATTTTTTTTGTGCTCCATGCTTGTTTTCATTATGTTCTTGCATGTTTTCTTCATGTTTTACTTCATTTTCTGGATGATTCCATGGAATAAACTATTAACAAGATTCCTAGAGCTAGTTTCTTTTTCTGTTGTTTTTGTATTTTCGAAAAACTCTTAAGAAAATATTCGCCAAATGTCCTGAAAATTTACGGGATTTATTTTTTTCCCAGGACGAAGACGGAGTCCAAAGGAGAGCCGGAGGGGAGTCAAGGAGCCACTAAAAGTTTATATGTATCCCTAATGAGTTTTATTGATTCATTCAACATTACACGTATTTCTATTGTATGCAGATTTAGGAACTTTTCCTGACAGTTCTTCAGGTTGCGGAAGTTCCGGCGAACCAGCCGAAAGTTCCGCTGGCGGAAGTTCGGGAGGAACTGCCGCTCCATCTTCCGTCATTTCCATTCCGCTCCTGGTATGGAGGTTGCTGAAGCGGAAGTTGGACCGGACATTTTGTTGGAAGTTCCGGTGCCTCGGAAGGTCTCCTCTGCCGGCGGAAGTTCCGACCTCTGGAAGTTCCGTCCCAAATTCCGTGCCAAGTTCCATCGTTCCAAATTTCTCCCTGATGTTGGGATTTCTGAAGCGAAAGTTGGACCGGAACTTCAGCCGGAAATTCCGGTGTGCCGGAAGTTCCGTTGATGCGTCGGAAGTTCTGGCCGTGCGGAAATGAAGCCTGGAGAAAGAGTGATGAAGACGAGGAGGAATTCCGCTGGTCCGGAAGTTCCGGCAAGAGGCCGGAAGTTCCGGACGTGTGGGATTCCCCCTCCAACGACCACTTTTCTGGAGAGATTTAAATAGGGTTGTCTTCTTCATTCAATGTTAAGCTTCACTCCTATTCTCTCTCCTCCATTAATGTGAGCTTCAACTTACTAGATCTACCACTCCGGCCACCCAATAGACCCAATATTTTGTGGATTGCTTGAGGTAGCTAGATTCGTGATTCCAACAAAGGAATTGCAAATCCCCCCACCAAATCCTAGCGTATTTTGAAATATCTTTGGGGCCTAGAAACCATAGAGGAAACCATAGTGCTTGGAGCTTCCACTTTGTTCCAAGAAGCTTCGGACCGTTGAGAGCCTCCAACCATCTTATGGAGTAGCCTCAACCTTGTGTAAAGGTTTGGTCAACGCCTTCAAGTCGACCTCATAGTGGAAATGAGAATCTCCCTCGCCGGAGAAGCTCAAGGAGAATAAGGTGTGACATCCGTGCTACTGGAGTGCCTAGGTGGCTCTACACTTCTCCAACATAGACGTACTTCCTTTGGAAAGGAACTATGAGAAACATATCCTTATATCCTTGTTTACACTTGTAGTTTATCTTGTGCTTTACATATTTCCTCCTTTGCGTACTTTGTATCGTATCACATAGGTTGTTCACCTAGTTGCACATCAGGATAACCTTGTGTTTTACCTATTTAGCCAACCTGAAAAAGTAAAATAAGAGAAATTGTTAGTCACCTATTCACCCCCCCTCTCGTTGACCATAACGTACTTTCAGCCACCACGGGGGTACCAGGCCTGGGTCCCCCCTAGTACACGCCTAGTGGGCCCCTTGTGGCCCTGGCCACTGCCTCACGCTGCCTGTTCGCCTATAAACTCCTCCTTGACCTAAAACGGAAGACCACCAGAGGACTTTTTGAGAAACGCGTCCGAGCTCTGCCGACATCCAAAACCCTAATTCGGGGGACATGAGTCTCTATTCTGGCACTCTGCCAGGAAGGGGAAGTGCCTTTGGAGCCATCTTTATCGACGTTGGTGCCTCCCACGATGATGCGGGAGTAGTCCCTCCGCGGGGCTGAGGGGTCGTGCTAGTAGGTTGTCTCTCTCTCCCATGGTGTGATATTGATTGTGATCGTGAGCTATGTTATTACAGTTGAATCTATGATGTTTCCCCTTCATTATTTAATGTATGTGATATCCTCGAGTGATTTTATCTAGTATAATCTTTTGGAGTCACCTTCGTGACAATGCGGGTGTCGTGTGTGTGACTATATGGATAATGGATTAGAGGGATACTTATCATGAACTTGTTCTTATTTTGTTGGATTGAATTATGGGTTGTGTTGTTTGCTAGTACTATCTTCGGATGCTCAAATTGCAGGTTGGAGTGTCCATTGACAGAAACGTTAACTTTAAGGCGTGTTTTTGTAGCCCTATGCGATTCTCATCCTATTTGATCCACTAGTAACGATTTCCGAGTGACGTCTATCATGCATGTTGTTAGAGAAAATATCATGTGTTAAATTATGTTAATATTGTTGATAGTTTTTACCACTAGTGAAAGTATGATCTCTAGGACTTGTTTATAACCATTGCTACACCATTTACTTTCAGTTTTGCTACTTGTTACCTTGCAGCCATTTTTATTACAGATTTACAATACCTTGATTTACCAACCATTTTACCCGTATTTTATCATCTATTCGACGAACTAGTGCACCTATACAGCTGACAATTGTATTAGGTGCGTTAGGGACATAAGCGACTTGTTGTATCTTAATTGCAAGGTTGCTTGAGAGGGACACACTCAACCTACACCTCCCTGAGTTCGATAAACATTGGGTTACTCACTTGAGGGAAATTTGCTACTGTCCTACAAATCTCTGCGCTTGGAGGCCCAACATAGTCTACAAGAATAGAAGTGCATATTAGACATGAGGGTACCAAATACCAAACTTTGAGGTATGAATCCAATATCAAAAGATCCTATTGACCGCCACCATGTGGCTTTCTTTAGGATCATCTTGATACCTTGCACACACCCGTACACCCAACACAATATCGGGTCTAGATGCACAAAGTTAAAGCAAAGAACCAATCATGGAGCGGTATACCTTTTGATCCACATCTTTACCAACGGGATTGAGTTTAAGATGGCATTTGGTTTTCATTGGAGTGGTCTTCCCTTTTAGATATTGCATGTTGAATCTTTTAAGCATCTCTTGGATGTATTTTTCTTGAGTGATGAAAGTTCCTTCTCTCAACTTCTTGATCTTAAATCCAAGAAAGAACTTCAATTATCCCGGCATTGACATCTCAAACCTATCGGTCATAAGTTTTGAAAATTAATCATTAAAAGCTTTGTTAGATGATCCAAATATAATATCACCAACATATAGTTGACATATCAAAAGCTCCCCGTTAACCCTATTTGTGAAAAGGGTTGGGTCGATTTGCACCCACTTTAAAACCATAGTCTTTCAATAACTCTCTAAGGTGCTCATACAATGCACATGGTGCTTGTTTAAGTCTATAGAGCGTCTTATCAAGCTTGTAGACATTGAAGTTTAGGTCCTCGAACCCTGGTGGTTGCTTAACATATACCAACTCCTTTAAGGGACCATTAAGAAATCCAATTGTCACATCCATTTGTTGCAACTTGAAGTTATGATGTGATGCATATGCAAGAAGGATACAGATGGACTCAAGGCGGGCTACAGGAGCATAATTTCTTCAAAATCAATGCCTTCAATTTGAGAGAAACCTTCTGCTACCAATCTTGCCTTGTTCCTTATGACAATTCCATTCTCATCTTGCTTGTTCTTGAATATCCATTTTGTGGTTATAGCATTTCGACATTATTTGATATTCTCTACTAACTTCCAAATTTTGTTGCGCTTGAAGTTGTTGAGTTCTTCATGCATGGCTGCCAACCAATCTTGATCCTCAAGCGCTTGATACATCATAAACATATCCTTAATTTCTGATGTTCCATGTTGTTTTCTTATTGTTTCCCACATGTTTGCTATACAGTTTATGTCATTTTTATCGATTTTCCGGACTAACCCATTGACAAGATGCCACAGAGCCAGTTCCCTGTTTTCTGGTGTTTTTAGGTTCAGAAAAGTTGTACTGGAAATATTCTCGGAATTGGAAAATTCGAAGCCCGGAAGTCTTAGAATTCCCGTCCCGAAGAGACCCGGAGGGGGCCTCAGGGAGCCCACACCATAGGGCGGCGACCCCCTTGGCCACGCCGGGGGTGGCGGGTGGTGGGGCCCCCCAGGCCTCCACCGCCTTTGCCCTTTCGCCTATTTAATCCCTCCGAGACATAAACCCTAAAGATATCCCACTTTTACCCGAGAAACACCCGAGGCCGCCGTCACCGTCATCCCGAGATCGGGAGAGTTCTGGAGCTCTCCCCGGCACCCTGCCGGAGGGGGAAATCATCACTGGAGGGGTCTACGCCACCATGCCCTCCTCCGAAGTGATGCGTGATTAGTTCATCCCTGGACCACGGTTCCATAGAAGTAGTAGATGGTTGTTCTCTCCACTTTGTACCTCATGTTTAGATCTTGTGAGCTTCCTATCATGATCAAGACCATCTTTATGTAATGCTACATGTTGTGTTTGCTGGGATCTGATGAATGTTAAATGCTATGTCTTCTGATTATCAATCTATCATGTTATCTTCATGCTTATGTTATTTATGATCTTACATGATCTCCGTTATTAGTAGATGCTCTGGCCAAGTAGATGCTAGTAACTCCAAGAGGGAGTATTTATGCTCGATAGTGGGTTCATGCCTCCTTTTCATCTGTGCTCGAGTAACAGAAACATGACGGATGGAGGATGTGTTGTTGCCATTAGGGAGAAAACAACAATGCTTTGTCTACGAATGATGTTATTTTTTACATTACACACTTTGCTTACTGCGAGTATCTGTTACTTGCAACTTAATACCCAACGTTTGTTTGGATGATATTCGGAGGGTGGATTTTTAGTCATAGATGCAGTTGGATAACGGTATATTTGTTGTAATGCCCGCATGAATCACATACTCCCTCCGTTCCAATGAATAAGGCGCGCACGCTTTTCGAGATTTGTCTTTGACCAAGAATTAATTCATATATGTATAATAGTATTTGGTATAGAATCAATATCATTAGAAAGTGTTTTCCGATATGAATCTAACAATATCAAATTTGCACTATATAGTCAAGATATTGTTACTCAAATCTTTCGGTCAAAGTTTGTCTTGAAATGCGCGTGCGCCTTATTCATAGGAACGGAGGTAGTATTAATCTTTATGTATTGCATATGCATTACGGTGCAGCCTTCATTTCTGTCAATTGCCTAATTGTAATTTCTTCACCACATATGTTATTTATCTTTCACGGAGAGACACCACTAGTGAACTGTGGACCCCGGTCCATTTTCCTCATACTGATAAAACACCTACTACTTTCATACTGTTGCTACTGCTTTCTGTTTTCCACACCATACGTTTAACCTCTTTGTGTTCAGCAAAACCGGTGAGATTCACAACCTCACTGCTATGTTGGGGCAAAGTGATTTGATTGTGTTGTGTAGGTTCCACGTTGTTGTTGAACTGGTAGTGCGCCGTGTCACCTCAATTGCATCAACCTTTAGAGATTGCTTGTCCTCCTACTGGTCGATTCAACCTTGGTTTCTTTTCTGAGGGAAAACTTGCTGCTGCACTCTTCACACCTTGCACTTGGGATCTAACAATGTTATTCATCAGCGCTTAGAATACTTCCTTCGGTTCCACCATGGAAATATGTGCTTGATGTTCACGAAAACTTGCCAATTGTTTCCTAGTGGACATTTTTTCTCTTACATCACCAATAACCTTGTCAACAGTGTGTTCTCTAAGTTCCATGGTTCTTTCGACTCTAGATCGACGACGGGCATCGATCTCCTCATTGGAGCAAGGAGGGATCACATGATCATCTTGATCATTTCATTCCCCGTCTTGACCGGAATTGCGACCTTGATCATCATTAGGAACTTCCCCAACAGAACAGGGGGAGTTTGAACTTGATCTTGGTAATGGATGGAATTTTCTGCTAACTGAACTGAGGCACCATAACCAGATAATCCGGTATTGTCCAAAATCGGATATTCCGATTTTTTTTGTTTCACGGGATCACCTGGGGAGGGTCTTGAACTTGTCTTTGGGTAGGTTCATTAGTTTCTCCAACAACTGGCGATTGTAATTCTGATGATATTAAGGGCTCCATTTTAGTAGAGCATATATCCTCTTGATCGGCCATAAGGTGTTCCTCAATGGGGCGTAAGAATCCCACTCCCGTTCTTCTGATGGCATCTTGAGATATTTCAACATCTACATCGGAAACATCAAATTGTGCCACTTGGGAGCCATTATTTTATTCGAACACCACACTACTGGACTCGATGATAATACTTGAGGATTTGTGAAAGACTCTATAAGTGTGGGATTCGACACCGTAACCAACAAAAATACCCTCTATAGATTTAGACAAACGAACTCCTTTTACCAAATAGAAACACTTACAACCGAACACACGAAAGTAGGAAATATTTTGCCTGTTGCCGGTGAGAATTTCATATGGAGTCTTCTCCAAGCCTTTGTGGAGGTAGAACCAGTTTTATGAATGACATGTCGTGGAGATAGCCTCATCCCACAGATAGGGAGGAGATTTAAACTCTGCTAACATGGATCGTGCGACATCCATAAGAGTCCGGTTCTTGCTCTCAGCTACATCATTTTTTTAGGGGTATATGCAGCGGAATATTGATGATGAATTACCTCTTCACTAATAAACTCATTGGTGTAGTTCTTCAACTCGGAGCCAGTGTAACTTATAATGGCCAACATGGGAACATTGTGTTGACGTTGAACTTCATTGGAGAAGTCGATGAAGGCTTGTGGGGTCTCACTCTTTAACTTGAAGAAGTAAACCCATCTAAATCTTGAATAGTCATCAACAATCACCAAACAATATTTCTTCCCACCAAGACTAGCTTCGGTAACGGAACCGAAGAGATCCACATGAAGGAGTTCCATATTATCTTTGATGAAATGATGGTATTTCTTGGGTGTGGTCTCACTCTTCATGCATTTTTCCTTCAGCACAAGCCCTACAAACACGATCTTTGGAAAAGGTAACATTTTCTTTTAGTCCGAGAATGTGGCCACCCTTGTGAAGGTTTTGCAAAGTTCTCATATTGACAAGGGACAAGCGGCGATGCCACAGCCACCCCACATCCTTTCCAAATAAGAACATCGCATGAGTAGTGGTTGACACCGAAAAGTCCACCACATACAACTCATTTCGACATGCCCAGCGAAAGCGTCCTTTTAAGTCTTGCTCCACAAGAGGACCATGAGATCAGGTTCAAAGAAGACGGAAAACCCCATCTTCCCAAGTGCACGAAATAAAAGTAAATTATAATCGAGTCTCAACAAGCATGACATTCACAAGAGTGATATTTGGTCCAACTACCACCTTGCCAAGAGTCGTTACCTCAAATTTTGATTTATCTCCATATATGGCGGCTGCTTGATTTGTATTTGGTCTTAACCCTGTCATGTGATCCTTTCTTCCGTTCATATGAATTGTGCAACCACTATCAAGTAACCATTTTGACCCACCAGAAACATAGTCCTACAAAAAGATCATTGTTGGGATTCAGGTACCCATCTTCCAATGGGTCCTCTTTTGTTAGCCACGAGGGTCTTAGGAACCCAAATAGAACCTGCAATGAAACCTTCACGAGGACCAACATATTTAGCATGAACATCACCATAATAATCAACAAAAATAATGTGATGAGGGCTAGTAATTCCCGCTAAGTCACTATGAGAAGTTTCGCCCCTAGTGGCATTACCACTCGCAACAATAATCTTCTTTGCTTGTGCGGGCTTGGACCTTTTGTTGTTCTTGTAAACATAACCAAGGCCATATTTCCAATTTTTTGGTCTTTGCATTTGCAAAATACCATCAATATGACTCTTGCCCTTGGAGCTAATGGCCTTGGCAAGCTCATACTTCAACCTAGCATTTTCCTCAAAAATATTTGCATGATCACAAGAAGTAGTAGAGGAACTAGGTACATCAAGTTTAGATGGTTGAATTTGAAGTAGTTCAAGAGACTTGATGAGGGTAGAGAGATCACTCTCTAAAGCCTTGTGAGCCTTGGTGAGGTTCTCTAGGTCCTCGGTTAGTCTAGCATGACCAACACCAAATTCGACCTCTCCCTTTTTAGGAAATTTATATTTAGCAATAGCATGGCATGTTCCTTAATGATTTTGGAAATGAATTTATTATGTGACTCCTTCATAGAATCAAGTTTCTTCTTAAGAGAAACTCGTAGCACTTGCTCTTCCTCAAATGTAACTATGAGAGAAACTACTTCAACAGCATCTTATCTTTCTCTTTTATCCCTTCTTCTCAAGAAGGTGTTGTGCTTCACCATATTAACTCATTAGAGCCTCAAAACATTGCTTGCTTTCACCTTGCAAGCTAATCATGAAACGATCGAAAGCAACACTTTACCTGTTCACTCTAAAAATATAAAGATCATGCATTTTGTTTGTAGTCTTAGGAGATGGGGAAGATAATGCCTCAGATCCCTTGGCCATTCGATACATTATGGATTGGATGGGGACATTCTGATTGGGGGATTCAAAGAGAGAACTAGGTGTTTATGAAGCAATGGCTATGGCAGCCACCTCACTTGTGGTTTCTTCTTCGTCCTCATCATCCTCCGACAAGTACTCTTCTTGTGTTAACAAGACAATCCTCTAAGATGGTTTCTTGTTGGAGTTGTTCTTCTAGGAGAAAGGCTTTTTACAAGGGATCTTTTATTTATCCTTGTGTACAAGCTTTCCTCCATGGTCTTCTCTATTTTCATACGGACACTCAGCGACAAAGTGGAACTTATCTTCACAATTCAAGCAAGACCTCATTTTTTAGGCACCTTCCTTGTTACCACTTGATTTGTATATTTGTCCCATTTGAGCCTTGGCTTTGGTTAGGTTCTTCCAAAAGGTCCTTTCCGCAAAGTCTATGTAGTCTCTATGAGTAGGTTTGAAAGCTTCGGGAGCTAATGGGGTGATACGTCCAAAACATATCTCCTTTTCCGAACATTTTTTCTATTGTTTGCCTCTAAACTTGTGAGTTTTGGATACAACTAACACGGACTAATGCTGTTTTCAGCAGAATTGCCTTGGTGTCTTGTTTTTATGCAGAAAAATCAACTTTCGGGAAAATGCCCAGAAAACATCCCGGAGACCTTAAAACATCCGAAGACCCCCAGAGCCAGAAGGAGTCCCGGAGAGGGTCCAGGAGGGGGCCACACCACCCCCGGGCGCGCCCCCTCTTGGCTGCGCCGCCTGGTGGTGTGTGTCCCCCAGGCACCCCCTCGGGCTTCCCTTTCGACTACTTATCGCCCTTAACCCTAAAATGACATGGGGTTCGTCATATTCCACATAAACACCACAGAGCGTCGCCGCCACCTCGAAACTCAATTCGGGGATCAGAAGTTCCTGTTTTGGCACCCTCTCAGGACGGGGATTCGGAGGAGATCATCGCCATCGACACCGCCACCTCTTCTCCATAAACCATCCATGCTTCCCCCATCCATGTGTGAGTAAACACCGTTGTAGGCTGAGAGGGATGGAAGGGATTGGATGAGATCGATCATGTAATAATGCCAGATTGTTAGGGCATAGTGCCTAGTATCCATTGTTAGTGTTTTCTACCGTTGTTGCAACTTGTTATGCTTAATGTTTGTCACTTTGGGCCCGAGTGCCATGATCTCAGATCTGAACATGTTATTGTTTCAGGAGTATAATTATGTTTCTTGATCATATTTGCAAGTTGTTTACACATGTCATTGTCCGGAACCCGAGGCCCCAAAGTGACAGAAATTGGGACAACCATAGGGGATGGTTGTGATGTGAGGATCACGCGTGTTCATGGAGTGTTAATGCTTTGCTATGGTGCTTTATTAAAAGGAGCACCTTAATTACCAGTAGTTTCCCTTGATACCTGCTACGCCTTGATGGTGCCTTGACGGGGAGACTTCTTGATGATGATGAATTTTAAGTCCCCGGCAACGGCGCCAGAAATTCTTGATGCTTGTGATGGCGTGTTGGGAACCCCAAGAGGAGGGTGTGATGAGTACAGCGGTAAGAATTTCCCTCAGTTAAGAACCAATGTTATCAATCCAGTAGGAGAAAGAGGATCTTCGGAAAGTTGATGTCACTGACGGTGGTGATGGCGCCTCACCGGTGTCAGCAACAACGAGGAACCTGCACACAACACAACCAAAATAATTTGTCCCTACGGTACAGTGAGGTTGTCAATCTCACCGGTCTTGCTGAAAACAAAGATTAGACGTATAGTGTGGAAAATGGTGTATGCTTGCAGTAAGTAAAGAAAGCAGGGAATTGTAATGGTTTGTTTAACAGTGTAGGAAAATGGACCGGGGTTCATAGGTTCACTAGTGGTGTCTCTCCATAAAAGATAGCATGCTGGGTGAACAAATTACAGTTGGGCAATTGACAAATAGAGGTTGCACCGTAGTGCACATTCATGACATGATGACTAATATAATATTTAGTGTGGGCATTACAACAATATACATAGACCGTAATCCAACTGCATCTATGACTAATAATCCACCCTCGGGTTATCATCCGAACCCCATTAGGTATTAAGTTGCAAGCAACAGATAATCGCATTAAGCAATGTGTGTAATGTAAGCAATGATTGTGCACGCGGGCACTCACACCGTTGTTTTCTCCCTAGTGGCAACAGCACATCCTCCCCCGTCATGTTTCTGTCACTCGAGCACAGGCGAAACGGGGGCATGAACCAAACTATCGGGCATAAATACTCCCTCTTGGAGTCACTAGCAACTACTTGGCCAGAGCAACCACTAGCAATAGAAATCATGCAAGATCACAAATAACATATGCAATAAAGACTATAATCAACTTGGCATAAGTTCAATATTCATCGGACCCCAGCAAACACAACACATAGAATTACATAAGAACAATCTCGATCATGTTAGGCAGCTCACGAGATCTAAACATTGAGGCATAGGAGAAGAAGACAACCATCTAGCTACTGTTATGGACCCGTAGTCCAAAGATGAACTACTCACGCATCACTCCAGAGGCAGGCATCCGGTGATGATCTCCTCTCCGGCAGGATGCCGGGAGACAGCTTCAGAACCGCCCTGACCTAGGGTTGACGACGACGGCGGTTGCGGAACTTTTCGGGGATTTTTTATCAGGTACGCGGGGTTTTTCTTCGGAGGGGAATACATAGGCAAAAGGGCGACGTCGGTGGGCCACCAGGGTGGCCTCACCACCCCCAGGCGCAGCCAAGGGGGGCGCCTGGCTATTGTGAGGGCCCCCTGGTGCCCGTCTTCGACTCCTCTTCGGACTTCTGGATGCTTCCGGGAAAAATAGGAACTTCGGGATTCGTGAGGTCCAATTTCGAGAATATTTCCAAAATAACTTTTCCGAAATAAAAACAGCAGAAAATAGGGAACTGGCACTTGGCATCTTGTCAATAGGTTAGTCCCGGAAAACGTGTAAAAATGCTATAAAGAAGGGAGAAAACATGTATCAATTGGCATAATATCAACATGGAACATCAGAAATTATAGATACGTTGGAGACGCATCAAGCATTCCCAAGCTTAGTTCCTACTCGTCCTCGAGTAGGTAAACGATAAAACAAAATAATTTCCGAGGTGACATGCTACCACACAATCTTGATCATAATATCTAAAGCAGAGCATGTAAACTGGGATCAAATGAACTAAAGTCGTGATCTATATTTGATATCAACAAGTATTGCAGAAACAAATAAGAAGAAAGAAGCAAAACTTTTAATGAATCAATACTAAAAGACAATCAACCGTGCAAAGTTTGTTAGAGATGATTTAAGCTTTCAAGAACAACAATAGCATGCACGTCAAACGATCTTCACAACCCCTGTTAGGATCAAGTCAAGCTTTCCACACGATGCAATGCTTGAATCTTAAACTATTTGCGCACTAAAAACAAGCAAGTGTTCTGCATTGGTCCCTGGCACCGGGATGTTATGGAAAAGAGAACATTATGGGGGGTTTGGAAGGTCAATGGAAGAAAGACTCACAAAGCTAAAAGTGGTCATTAGACAAGAGAAAGTCTTACAACCGAAGCTATGCAAGGAGTAGGGATTGCCACACAACGGATGCACATAAAGCTATAAGTGTATGAAAGCTCTCCAATGGAACTAGTGGGGGTGCATCCAACTTGCTTGCTCATGACCTAGAGCTCATTTGAGGAGGCTTATCATTGCAATATACAAGCCAAGTTCTATAATGTAAAGTTCCCCACATAGTTATGAATGAATGATAATATGAAAACTTTCTCCAACTGAAGAATTGGTGCTAAACATGAAGCATAAGTGTGGTGTAAAGGATAGTGATGCGCCCCCTCTCTCTTTATTCTCTCTTTGGCCCTTTCTTTCTTTTTTCTTTTTGGGCTTTTTCATTTTTTTTTATATCCTCACCGGTAGGGGCAACATCCTATATTACAATGAATCATCACACTTTTAGTACTCATAACTCATAATGGAATATCTCTAATGTATCCAACTGCATGCTCCTGCCAGTGTAGCAATATGCATAAATAACCATGAAGCTCATCATCAAGTAACATAATGGAGGTGGATGTTGTGCAGCAATATATCTCGGAATGGCTATGGAAATGCCATGATAGATAGGTATGGTGGTTGTTTTGAGGAAGAATATATGGTCTTATGTGTAGGAGAACAAAGTCCTCCCATGGGATTTGGATGCATTGGCGAAGTTTGCACCAACTCTCAATGTGAGAAAGGGTAATACACAGTACCGAAGAGGCTAGCAAATATGGATGGTGGAAGTGCCAGGAACCACAACACAGACTCACGAGTTAAAAGGTTGCAGCAAGCAAATCATCTTTATAAGGCACAATGCAAATCACTCCAAGAGCGTATGTGGCTGTGACAAGTCATTGTTAGCTACCCCGACCGTAGCGCGTAACAAAAGGCCGATCAGAAATGTCGTGGGATAATCACGGCAGATGTTACCAGGGGTAACTGATCTTGGGGCAAGTCGACACAGGCGTTTGGGAGAGGGTTTAGCTCAAGGGAAGACATGGTACAACTTGATCTGATAGCCGGCAATCGAAGTCGCCGGATCTCTATTCTCGATACGATAATCCGATTAGGGTTTACACTGGATACTCGATATCACGCGATATTGCTAGGGTTCTTAGATCTCTGTCTAAACTACATCCGGGGGTCGGTTTATAAAGCACCCGTACCCCCTGACTTGTTCTACAAGGCGTATCCTGAATCCTACCCGGACGCGGTGCACTAACCCTAACTTGCCTTTACAGTAACCCACAATCCGGGTCATTGGGCCTACAAGCTTGGGCCTTCACAAGTTTCCCTATCCTTAGCCGGATCCTGCACATCATCCCTTGAGCCGGGTTATTCCTTGGAGCTTGGCCTACCGGGTTAGCATCCCCCTGTCAGTAGTCCCCAGAATAGCCTGGGCTTCACGGATCTCCTTGAAGCGCTTGCTATTCCCTGCAAAGATATCGATCATACGGGTATATGAAGATCGGGTTAAGATGTTTTGATATTCAGCTAGGCCTTGCTCCTTGGCGGCCATGTAATAACCCCAGCTTTCCCTCCAAACACCTTGGTTCAAACTTCTGGGTCCAAACCATAATAATAATACCAAGATCCTATGCTCGATAACCAATCCCGTCATCACGGGACGAATCCCTTCTTCCTTTTTTATCCGGATGCTTTGCTCAATACTTGGCGCACATCTCGCAGAAAAACTTTAAATAAATAGCCGTTTACCCCACAATTCTCGGCTTCCACTCACCAAACCGAGCTTATCCATTTGCACTATAAAAAAGCCCCTTAGGAGTGACCGAACCCTAACGGCTCATTTCCTCCATTCTCCATTCCTTTCTCCCTCTGAGCTCTCCTTCTCCCTGAGCGCCACCACGGAAATCCCGCGCTCGTCACCGGAACCCATCGCCGGAGATTACGTTCCGCCACCATTCGCCCCGCGCCGCCGCCAAGATCCGCCGGCGAATCCTCATCCGGCCCACCAAGAACGCGAAGGGACACCAAGCCTGCGCCATCTGCCTCCGCAAGGCTTCCCTCAGATCTCCTCCGGTAAATCTTTTGCCTATCAATTTGCCCTCGCAACCTTTGATTTTTCCTCAGATTAGATCCAGATCGGCCCGCCTCGGATTTCTTGACTAGGCCGAATTAGAATACCCATAAACTCTTCTAGCTCGCACAAAGGACAAAGCGTATGCTCCAATCCGCTCTCCCTACTACCCACAATCATTATTCTTGCCACAAATCCAAAAATAAAACTTCCAATCTAGGCTCGAACCACCCAAATTTCCGCCTTCGCATCAATCACCGGCTAGACCATTCCTTTTCAGTTACTTTTATTCACGTCTGGAACTTAAGCCGCCGTCCATTGTATTCAAAAGGCTCCTTCATCATTTAGATCCCATAAATTTCACCACAATGCCTGATACCCGGAAACTTTCAAACTTTGCTCTGCATGCTAACACCCGGATCTCCCGTAACTTTTCATACCTCAATGTTGTCCGGCCTATACTTAGCCAGCTCGCAACTTTCATGTCTTAATTTCCTTCTTACCTTGTACTCTGCAGGTCAGCCATATGGCTCCCAAGAAACAGGGGAAGACCCCAGCCAAGGCCAAGGCCACCAACACCATTTCCGCCAACTGGGCGCGGTATGGTCACAAAGGCCAAGTTGGAGGGAGCTGGTGGAACTGGGAATTCTTCCTCCTCAGGAAAATATCCAATGGAGGGTACCGGGTAAGGAGACCCGGCCCACCCCTACCAAAGATGAGGTAAATCTGTTTCGTGGATCACGTGACCGGGGTTTTCGACCACCGGGTCACCCCTTTTTCCGTGACATACTTAGCCACTACGGCCTTCGTGTCTTTGATATCGGACCCAACTCTGTGCTAAATATTTCCCATTTATTGTCCTTTCCGAATCCTACTTGTGCACTCCGCCAAGTCTAGCTCTTTTTATTGAGCTTTTTCAATGCAAGCCATGCCGCGAAAGCGGTGATGGGGCGCTTCTCACTTGCGGCGGCGGGTTTCGATCCAACGCCGCAAAAACTCTCTAATGCCACCCCTCACCCTCAATTCCCATGTCAAGCATTGGCAGCTCTCGTACTTCTACTGCCAGGACACTTCCCCACCCGGCCAAAAGAAACTGCCGGGTTACTCGGAGGTCTTCTTGATATTTCTGATAAGTTTAGTGCCTTCGCCCCTAACTCGGATAGGGAGGCAATTCAACCCTTGCTAGCCAAAATTGCTACTCTTAGCCCAGGGCCTCATCGGGCTCAATCTAGTAAAGACCTGGGTCGATTTTAGGATTCAGCCCAATTCCATCCGCACAAAGTTGATGTGCGAGTCAGGAGAACCTTCCGATCCGATACTCCGATAACATCTTCCCGACGAACACCCATAAAACCATCAAAGGTTTTTTGACGGAAAAACTCGAGGTAATCCGAACACGTCTTGAAAACCCGCCCTGAGGTAAAACCCTGAGGTAAAAGTCCGACTCTGACACCCTTACTTTCATTCTTTCCACTTGATACAGTTGGTAACCTGTGTATTAACACCTTTCAGGCTGATGACGACTTTTGGGAAATCAACGCCTCCCCTAGCTCCGAAAGTCCAGAGGAGCAAGAGGCCGTTCACTCGGATGAAGGTACTCTTTGAATTCTATTTGGTTCCTTTGAACTCGTCATAACCCCTTCATTTTCAACCATAACTTTGATGATATTTCAGAACAAGAGGATGATGAAGAAGAAAACTCGGATGGCAAAGTAGAATCTGCCAGCGACGAGGACGAACCGAACCGGCAACCAAAGCCGGATCCAAAAGAAAAGCTCAAGAGGCCACTTCCAAGGTTTCATATCCCCTCCTCGCATTCAATTCACGTCACCTTAATGATATACCTGAGTTATTTTGACATTATTCCACTGGCCATTCTTGAAGGAGTCGCCCATGATCAAGCGTAGGTCAACTCGAAATAACCCGGGTGACAACGTCATCAACCCGGGTATTTCTTCGACCCCCACTCGGCGGGCTGGTAATTATTCTATCTTTTCTCGACCGGCACATTCCCCTTGAACTATTCTTATATGACATCTAACCTGACAATTTTCAGCCTCTCCGAGTCTGATGACGGGTGTGACTTCGCGGTGAACACCGGGTAAGATCCCCTTCCGGATGCTCTTCCACACTTCACCACCCTTTCCTGACCGCGTATTTTAACCGCTTCTTGATAACATTTACAGGGCCACGGTCGTCGTTAGCGACCAAGAGGGCATGGAAGACGAGGGCCCGGGTCAGGGGAGCCCGGCCGATAAGACTACTGCCGTGTCTGGCGGTGAAAAACAAAATCGCGCGATTAAACCGGACGCCCAAGAAACCGAGTATCCAATTGCTTCCCATGCGAGCAAGAAGAAGAAAGCCACAACCTTGGGTGCCGAAGGAGTGTCGGATTCCAATGCACAAATGACCCGGGTTCCGCCTCCCTCTAAGAAGAAAACCTCTTCTCGGAATTCCCAAGGCCCCGGGTCTTCTGATACGGGTAAAGATACTTTTGATCAATTGATGAACACGCTCCTCACCATGAAGGCTTCAGAGGGCAATATTTTAGAGCGCATGGCTGCAGAGCACCAGGTAAAAGCGCTTGTCATCTCATATTGCATATCTAGTCCCCAAGTTCCGAGTATGACTTGCAAAAGTTATGCTTGGTACTTCACGCCAAATTTATCTTATCAGAACATCCAACTAATGCTTGCCTTCCTTTCTACTTACAGGCACAGATAACTCGGTCCGATGAAACTTTACTGAAGACCGAACAACGTCTTCTTGCCGAGATAAAACGACGGGAAATCCTTGAGGATGACATGGAAACTTTGAAGAAGGATGTTTCCAAATATAAGAAGAAGTGCCACACCGCTCGGACCGACTTGAAGAATTTATCGGATCAAATCACCGACACTTACCAAATCTTACTAAGTAAGTTTTTGTCTGCCGACTAATTTCATGCTTCTTGTTATGCACCACTCTGGGTTACTGATACCTTCTTGCTTCTGTTTCAACTGCAGGTGCCAACCTTGCACCTCCAGAGGAAGATACTATTGCCAAGGCTAGGACCCTGAAGACTGTGCTCCGGACTTTCTTTGCCGGCACAAAATTTATATTGGACGCCATACATTGGCCCACAGAAGCCTATCCGGGTGAAGAGAATCTCGTCCAAGCCTGCTCCACTGTGCCTGGCTGGATTGAACTTTGGAAGCGTTCGTCCTGCCGAATTGGAATAACCCGGGCATTGACCTTGGCCAAAGCCTACTTTCCGAAGCTTGACCCGGCGAAGATAATATCCGGGTTTCCCGAGTTTAAGGCGGATGGTGCCAAATTTACGCCTAAGGACTTCAAGGCCATTCAGTCAGCAGTGCGCCCCTCTGCTACCTCTTTAGCCGATAGCTTGGACCTGAATACGCTAATGGCTGCGTATGACGCCGATGGCAAAGTTATCACAGAGGAAGCACCCCCGCCCTTGGACCTCTTGGAGAAGTGGGCTGATCACTCGGCCAAAAAGAAGGAGGCAACCGCGAAGAGGGAGGCCGAGTTAAAATCAGGGCCATCCGCCTCTACACCGTCCGTCCTTCCACCTATCCGCCCTGGCGCGGTGAGTCCGGGTGGCTCTGCCAGGAAAGCTAAGCAGCAGGCCCAGGAGCAAGACCCGGAAGATCGCACTCAGGAGGCCGAGTAGGGTGATGATGTCATAATACCTTAATCACGTGGGGCCTTTTCATTTGAACTATTTATCCTGCCAATGGTGCGCTTGTGCACTTCTGATACCAATGCCATAACTTGTAATGTACTTCTATTCGGTGACATATTTTTGCGGCTTTCCCTGCCTTTTGATAATCGTGCTATTTTGTCTGTTCTTTTGAACTTGTTCTTGATACCCAGCTTTCTTTTTAGCTCCCTTTGTATGACTCGGTTTTCCGAGCACCAGGAGTTTTAATACGTGGGCTTTTTCTTTAAGTCCCCAAGACTCGGATGGTGAGGTTTTTCGAACTGCGATAGCCAAGTAGTTTGTTTCTGTTTCGAAGTCCCCCAGCCCCCATGACCCAAAGTTCGAGTAATGGGGGTGTGGCCTTTCTCAGAGAACAAATTATTTTTTACCGAGTCGCAAACCTAAAGCCATTCCATGTAAGTACTGAAGTTATGCTTGATAATTGTTGAGTTTCCGGCTTTTAGCCTTGTACTCTGCATAAACTTGTGGTTTAGATGACCCTTTTAACTATCTTGTACTGTAAGCCGGCTTTCGCGTGGATACCATGTTGTTACATCCATACGAGAACAGTGTCAGGCAAGTCCCATTGGGCTTCATGGCTGATTGTAATCGTAAGCGAACGAATCATGCCACTTTAGTGCGAGTCACATCGAGCTTAAGTAAGAAAAGTCAAGAAAAGTTGGCTTCTTTGCCCAGTCATAAGATTGCAGCCGTGCTCGTTTGCGAGTAATCGGCCCTTATAACTTATAGCTATCTATGCCGGGTCATTCGGGTTAGTGGTTGGTTACCTGAGCAACCAACCCCCAAGACCTACATGCAATCGATGCTTTTGATGATACTGAATTATCGATGTCGCAGGGATACTACTTACTTGTAATCAGGATGTAATGATATAGGACTTGATAACCATCTCTTTATTGATACTAGAAATTTTGGATCAGCAGGCCGCCTCATTAAAAACCTTCCAGTCCCCTTAGGTACCCTGGGTAGGAAAAGAGCGCGTCTGAAACCTGCTGCCCGTTATATTGTTTAGTTCCTCATAAGCACTGGTCCCGGTCTGGCTTGACCAATGCACATTCTCCATATGTTGGACCTTTTCCTGATGAGTACCGGGTTTGCTAGCCAACCCGGGTGGGGTGTTCCAATGACCTGGCTGGTTGTAAGCGGCCGTGTAGCTTCTTCCTTTGCAGCGGGCCGCTTGGGGGAATCATCCTCGATTAAGGCCACCATTTTAGCATCTTGCGTTGCCTTGGATTTTGTTCTTTCGTCTTTAGTACTCGGCCTTTTTGATGTGGCTATATCCTCCGGGTCTGCTTGAGACCGGTAATGCTTGAGTTCTTCTTTTCTACAGGCCTGCTCGGCCATTGCTGCATCTCCTTCGTCACATTCAGCTGCTATGTCTCGATTTCCATGTATGGTAATGGTCTTCTTGGGACCCGGGATCTTTAGCTGTAGGTATACGTAACACGGCCTAGCCATGAATTTGGCATAAGCCGGCCTTCCAAATAGCGCGTGATAGGGGCTGCGTAATTTCACTACCTCAAAGGTGAGCCACTCAATTCGATAGTTATCCTTTGATTCTCCGAAAGCTACCTCCAACGCGATTTTTCCCTCGGGGCATGCTGAATGACCCGGCACTATCCCATGAAAAACTGTTGAGCTTTTTTGCAGTTGAGATTCCTTGAGACCCATGCGTAGGAAGGTTTCCCAATACAGTATATTGATGCTGCTTCCACCATCCATTAAAACCTTCTTCAGTTCGTACCCATTAACTTGCGGTGCGACTACTAGTGCCAAGACTCCTAGGTGTTCCACTCTTTCCGGGTGATCCCTTCTGCTCCATGTTACCTCCTGTTCTGACCATCTCAAGTATCTCGGGACGGCTAACGAAACTGAGTTGACTGCTTGCTTCAGTATCTTTTTGTCCTTGTTAGAGCCTCCTGTGGTATGCACATGATATTGACCCAATTGTTTGGGGTTAGCCTGGAAGCCTCCTGCCCCCCCTTGGTTATTACCTTGATTTCCAGCCGCCGGGTTACCAGCTGGGGGTGGGCCGTTGCCCGGTTTGCCCCTGGACCCGGTCCTCCCCCCGCCCTGCACCTCGCATAGCTCTGTGCACTTCCTCATTTTTCCATCTTTGTAAATCGGCGCACTGTTCTAGGGAGTGGTTAGCTGGCCTGCCATTCCTGCTGTGCTTCGGACATGCCATCCTGAATATGTCCCAATTGTTACCCGGCCTTGGTGGACCTTGATAGTTTCCTCCATTGTGGTTACCTCCGTTGAAATTTCCTTCTGCTCTTGGCCTCGAAGACCCGGCTTCTGTGTTGGCGACAAACTCGGAGCCTCCTTCGAAAGGGCGCTTGTTCTGGCTATTTCCATTGTTACCTGACGCTGTTCCGTTGCCGGTTCTTCCATTACCGCTTGTGTTTGCTTTTGTCTTCTTGTCATCAGCTTCTTCTTCTGTAGTATCTGTCGCGGCATGTTTGTTGCACGCATCCATCAATTCTCCCATTGTGACTTCCGACGCATTTCGACTGGACTTCATGCGAGTTAACTTTTGCACTAAAGGTATATACTTGCATGTTTTTGCCATGGCCTGTAGTGCATCCTTGGGCTGGATATCCGTGGATGAGTGAAGTATCTCCATAACCCGGCGCACCCAACTGCGCGCCGATTCTCCCTTCTTCTGGACGCATCGTTCTAGATCATCAATAGTGAATAATTTCCTGCAGGTCCCGTGAAAGTGCTTGATAAACGCGGTCTTCAATTCCTCCAAGACTTGATCGATCCCTCTGGTAGATTGGTGAACCACAATTTTGCTGCTCCTTCCGACATCATCAGATACATGAACTTGGCTTGGAGGTTCTCGGACGCGTTGCGGATTGACATTGCCATCTCGTAACTGCTTAGCCATGTTTCGGGATCCATGGTTGGCTCATAATTCACTACTTTCCTGGCTCTTTGAACTTTTCCGGGTAAGGTTCAGCTCTAATATTGTCCGAGAGACACTTGGGTCCCGCAAGAATGGTTGAAGCCGGCCTTGCTCTAGAAACGTGTGATACCGCGGGGGCGCGTCTGGGCGCGGTGCTGCGGGAGGTCCATGCGCTGCAGACCCGGCCGCGGCCCTCCGAGCCCTAGAACTGTCCACGACGGCCTGTGCTGCTGATGCTGCCTGAGCGCGGGGAGGAGGCGGCATTTGCTGCTGCTCTTCCCTCCGCCGCGCTGAACTTGTTTGTATATTCCCTTGCTGCTGGCTGACGTATGGCGTCCCGTGCATACCGCTTCTGTGATCCGGGTAATTGGCTTGCTGTGCCACCGCAGTGTGCAACAGCTCGATGGCTTGCCGAGTCTTCTCTGCATGGGGCGACTCTCCCACAGGTATTTGATTCAATGCGAGTGTCGCCGCATATACGTTGTCCATAGGATTGTTGTAGTGGCCGGCTGGCGTGCGGAATCGTGATGGTGGCGGCGGCAGTAGATCGTTGCCGGTTGTGACTCTAGTTTGCGGTGGGTGTAACCCGGTCCGTTCATTCGCCGGATGTGTCGCTGCTGTCATCTGTTGGGGTGCGGTTCCCTGATTCACCACTGGTATCGGTTGGTCCTGAGGCGTGACGAATAAATTAGCCGGATTAATGACCCCGCCCGTTGCTGGCAACCTGGTGTGGTGCCTTTGATGTATCCTGGACGTTTCCTCTCGAAGCCGGGTTTCCAACGCATCTAGCTCGCGCCGTCGGGTGGCCATCCCCTGTCTATCTGCTTCCACTTGCCTTCTTTGCTGTTCCAATGCACGACGAGCCACATCCAGATCCCTAACACGCTCTGCCGCGTTTTCTGGGGTGATAACGGTGGCGAGGACTGTAGGATCCAAAATCAAATTATTATCGAACAGGGCCGGGTGACGCGGATTCGAGGGACCCGCCCCTGGTGTCCGGTTTGCTTGAAACCCAAACATGTTGGCGTGTTGCTCCTCATCTGCTGCGCGACTGGTGACCGATGCTGACTCTCCATCGACCCGGGTCAAGACCGGGTCTCCGTTAACCGCGCCCTATTGCTGGGCCACTGCCTGAGCCGCCCCGACTGATGCCGCGGCTGTGTTTCCTTGGTTGGCCGCGGGGGCTGCATAGACTGCAACTCGGCGCACGATATCCGGTGTAAATTCAGGCTGTTCCTCCTCACCGTTCTCCGCATACCGGTTTTCCAGTAGATCCAGGATAGACCCGGTGTCATCTTCTCCTTGGGCCCGGTCGCGTGGGGTCCATGCCGGCTCCTCCGGCTGTTCCCACTCCGCGATGGGTTCTTCTGCCGGATATGTCGTTCCCGTTGATTCTTCATCATCTGATCGGATAGACGTGGCTTTTCCTGGCATAGAATCAGATCCAACGTTGTCAGGGACCGAATTGGAAGCACATACCATACTGATGAAGACGCTGATCCGGCCGATTGTCACGACGGATCCGGTTTCGAGGTGATCCGACTCCGGCCCCCAGCCGGAATCGTCCACCACCTTTTCTCCTTCGTGGTCGATGTAGATCTCGCCGATGACAAGATTCTCCATGCCCTTCCGAGCTTCTCCCGTGATGTAGACACCTTTGGACGCAGGCCCCACGGTGGGCGCCAACTGTCGTGGGATAATCACGGCAGATGTTACCAGGGGTAACTGATCTTGGGGCAAGTCGACACAGGCGTTTGGGAGAGGGTTTAGCTCAAGGGAAGACATGGTACAACTTGATCTGATAGCCGGCAATCGAAGTCGCCGGATCTCTATTCTCGATACGATAATCCGATTAGGGTTTACACTGGATACTCGATATCACGCGATATTGCTAGGGTTCTTAGATCTCTGTCTAAACTACATCCGGGGGTCGGTTTATAAAGCACCCGTACCCCCTGACTTGTTCTACAAGGCGTATCCTGAATCCTACCCGGACGCGGTGCACTAACCCTAACTTGCCTTTACAGTAACCCACAATCCGGGTCATTGGGCCTACAAGCTTGGGCCTTCACAAGTTTCCCTATCCTTAGCCGGATCCTGCACATCATCCCTTGAGCCGGGTTATTCCTTGGAGCTTGGCCTACCGGGTTAGCATCCCCCTGTCAAGAAATGTATCACTCGTAGCAATCATATACCATTGTTTCTATCAGCTGGTAATTTTAAGTGTGGCATAGTTTCAAGTTTCTTAGACCAACCATTAAAAGTTTCTACTTACTAGTGCTTCCCGTTTATCCATTAAGCAAATTAATATCTCAAAACAACAACAATGATTCAAGTGAAGCAGTTTAGTGATCTACAAGACCATGCGAATTTTTCCAATATACCAACTATCACATAAGCATTTCTATTCCCAACTAAGCACATATATATGACAACAAAAAATCTCTCTAAGCATATAGCAATGAAAACTATAGAGTACTAACAGCTCTAAATAAGATATGAATGCAAAACAAGAGCTAAATAAATCAGCCAGACAAAGATTAGGAATACAAAGTATTCCCATGAAAAAGCGGAGCGTGTCATTCTCCAATAAAAGAATTCTTGGTTCCAACCAATATTATTGCAAAAATAAAAACAAATCAAAAGCAAAAATAAAATACGCTCCAAGTAAAGCACATAAGATATGATCGGATAAAAATATAGTTTCACTAGAAGTGACCAGATAATTTGTCGATGAAGAAGGGGATTCCTTGGGCATCCCCAAGCTTAGACACTTGAGTCTTCTTGGAGTTTTCTGGGATGTACCTCTGGGGCATCCCCAAGCTTAGGCTCTTCACTCTTCTTGATCACGTCATATCATCCTCTTCTCTTGACCCTTGAAAACTTCCTTCACACCAAACTTCTCACAATCTTCATTAGCAACGTTAGTGCAATCAAAATAATAAATTCACATGGTCAGTTTCAACACAAGCCTAACACTCATAAACACATTATCTACTGTCACAACTTCTTTTAAAACTATTTTTCTCAAAAGAACACCAAAAGAAAGAGATTAAGATGCAAATGCAATTATTGGCAGAAATCTGTCAAAACAGGACAGCAGGTAAAGATGATTTTTTTCGAAAATATTCTGTTAATCAAATAAATAAGTGTTCAACTAAGAAAAATTGCGTATATAGCCCAGGATTACGCACAAAAAAACTCAGGTCATTTTGAGTTTTATGTGATTTTATAAGAATTTAACAATGGACAGCAGAAATCTGTTTCCTGCGCAGAAATCCAAAATATAGTCTCAACTTTCCACTAGAGGCTTTACTTGGCTCAACAAAGACACAAAAGAAAATATACAGCGGGGTTTCTAAGGAAATAGAAAACACCCAGGTGCAAAGCACACAGAAAGAAACGACGGAAAACGGGTTGAAAACGGAGAAATAAAACGGGTTTGTCTCCCGGTAGCGCTTTTCTTTAACGCCTTTCAGCTAGGCATAGAAAGCAACTCAAGTATTTTAAAGTGAGGAAGCATCAAAATTAAGCTTAGAAATCTCCTCAACAATGAATTGTATTTCATCTATAGAAGTTTTAGATGTCCATTTATCAGCACTTTTAGGCACACTACTTTCATCAAATGGGTTTGCAGGAACAATCCAATCAAAATTCGTTTCTAGAGCTTCATGCATTCCTACCAATTTAAGGGTATTGGCATTTTAATTTCCTTATCATTGGCTTTACCCGGTGTGCTATTAACATCTACACATGAGCCTGACATCTCAAATCGGTTAAAAACTTTTCTAGCCTCAATGGCAACATCACCCAATTCGTTAAACAAAGTTTCTAGAATAAACTCTTTTTTTTTGCTATCCTTAATGTTATCAAGGTTGAGGAACATTTGTTTTATTATGGTATTAAGGTTAACAAACCTCGATTCCAGCATAAGAACTAGAGATGTTGCAGCAGTTTCATAATCTGGAGCAAGTTCAGCTAAGGATCTATCCTCAAATTCTTTGTGCTTACTAACATAATTAAAGAACTCTCCAATATTATCTTTCCTAATTATATCACCGCTACCTATTGGTACGTCTTTCAAGGTAAACTTGGGTAGAATCATGATTAGAGATTAAACTAAGAGTAGAAAAGCAAAAAATAACAGCTATGAAGTAAACTTTTTTTGTGTGTTTTTTATATAAAGAAGCAAAACAAGAAAAAAATAAAAACAAGACAATAAACAAAATAAAGAGGTTGAGAGTGAGAGACTCCCCTTGCCAGAAGACTTCTTTCTCCCCATCAACAGCACCAGAATTTTTTTGCTACGCCTTGATGGTGCCTTGACGGGGAGACTTCTTGATGATGATGAATTTTAAGTCCCCGGCAACGGCGCCAGAAATTCTTGATGCTTGTGATGGCGTGTTGATGAGGACATCGCACCTTTTCCTCAATCACGTGTTGGGAACCCCAAGAGGAGGGCGTGACGAGTACATCAGTAAGAATTTCCGTCAGTTAAGAACCAATGTTATGAATCCAATAGGAGAAAGAGGATCTTCGGAAAGTTGAGGCCACTGACGGTGGTGATGGCTCCTCACCGGTGTCAGCAACAACGCGAAACCTGCACACAACACAACCAAAATAATTTGTCCCAATGGTACAGTGAGCTTGTCAATCTCACTGGTCTTACTGAAAACAAAGATTAGACGTATGGTGTGGAAAATGGTGTATGCTTGCAGTAAGTAAAGAAAGCAGGGAATTGTAGTGGTTTGTTTAACAGTGTAGGAAAATGGACCGGGGTTCATAGGGTCACTAGTGGTGTCTCTCCATAAAAGATAGCATGCTGGGTGAACAAATTACAGCTGGGCAATTGACAAATAGAGGTTGCACCGTAGTGCACATTCATGACATGATGACTACTATGATATTTGGCGGGCATTACAACAATATACATAGACCGTAATCCAACTGCATCTATGACTAATAATCCACCCTCGGGTTATCATCCGAACCCCATTAGGTATTAAGTTGCAAGCAACAGATAATCACAAATAACATATGCAATAAAGACTATAATCAACTTGGCATAAGTTCAATATTCATCGGATCCCAGCAAACACAGCACATAGAATTACATAAGAACAATCTCGATCATGTTAGGCAGCTCACGAGATCTAAACATTAAGGCATAGGAGAAGAAGACAACCATCTAGCTAATGTTATGGACCCGTAGTCCAAGGATGAACTACTCACGCATCACTCCAGAGGCAGGCATGGTGATGAAGAGGCATCCGGTGATGATCTCCTCTCCGGCAGGGTGCCGGGAGACAGCTTCAGAACCGCCCTGATCTAGGGTTGACGACAATGGCGGTTGCAGAACTTTTCGGGGATTTTTTATCAGGTACGCGGGGTTTTCCTTCGGAGGGGAATAAATAGGCAAAAGGGCGACGTCGGTGGGCCACCAGGGTGGCCTCACCACCCCCAAGCGCAGCCAAGGGGGGGGCGCCTGGCTATGGTGAGGGCCCCCTGGTGCCCGTCTTCGACTCCTCTTCGGACTTCTGGATGCTTCCGGGGAAAATAGTAACTTCGGGAATCGTGGGGTCCAATTTCGAGAATATTTCCAAAATAACTTTTCTGAAATAAAAACAGCAGAAAACAGGGAACTGGCACTTGGCATCTTGTTAATAGGTTAGTCCCGGAAAACATGTAAAAATGCTATAAAGAAGGGAGAAAACATGTATCAATTGGCATAATATCAACATGGAACATCATAAATTATAGATACGTTGGAGACGTATCAATGCTCCGTTGCAAACGGGCTGGCAGGACAAAAGATGGTGTGCAAGTTTCTCATTACGAGCACGTATAACTATATTGGAACACATGCCTATGGTTTGCCTAGAACTTGGATGCTTTATTATTATCATCTGGAATGCCCCATGTTTAGATTATTGCATGACCTATCTTATCCATGCAATGCCCGTTCATCCATTCCCTTTGCCTACGGTATTTTCATCCAGCTGTTTCCCGCGATTGCTACTACTGTTGCTATTTTATTCCTGTTGTTATTTTACTACTACAGCTGCTATAAAATTGTTACCACTGATAAATTGTTGCGAGCAAGTCTACTTTCAGGTGCAGCTGAATTGGCAACTCAGTTGTTAAGGCTTATAAATATTCTTTGGCTCCCCTTGTGTTGAATCAATAAATTTGGATTTTACTTCCCTCGAAGACTATTGCGATCCCCTATACTTGTGGGTCATCAAGACTATTTTCTGGCACCGTCGCCGGGGAGCATAGCTTTATTTATTTTCTCACTTGAACGTGATATTGTTTGCTGCAAGCCTTTCATCATGGGCAAGACTCGTGATGGAAAAGTTCCTATATTACCATGCACTACAAGGAGAGCTACAACTCTGAAGACCTCTGTTGCTCTTGATTCACCATCTGTTATGAGTAAACTTCTTACACCACCACAAGCTACACACACTGTTATTTCTACTGAGTCTAAAAATGCTTCTGATACTTTTGATGATGCTTCTACTGTGCTTGATGATACTGGCTCACTAGGTTCTTTCCTATATGCTACAATTGCTAAATCCAAACAAATGCAAGTACTGAAATTCTTGTTGAAAATATTGGTACACATGTTAATTCACCTGAGCCTATTGATGATCTAGATCAAACCTATATTGAACTTAATGATGAATTTTATTAAATAAGATCAAGCTACTACTGGTGCAAGTGCTCTTAAGAGTCTTATTGCAAGACATGATGTTAAATATAAATCTTCTCTTCATGCTAAGTTTGCCACATCTCCCATACGCATTAGAGACAAGGATTATGATTTCTCTCTAGATTTATCTTACATATCTATTGTTGAGAAGGAACCTTTTTGTGGAACTGAAAGTAAAAGTGATATGGAACACATGAATGAGCTTTCATCTTTGTGTAGTTTATTTTATGATGATACTAAGTTGCGTACTTATTTTGTTACGAAGATCTTCCCTTTCTCATTTAAAGATGAAGCTAAAACTTGGTTTAACAATCTGTCACTTGGGTCTACTACTAGTCCTATGGATTTGGTTAATGTTTTATTTCAAAAATATTTTCCTGCTAGTGCTCAACATGCTATTGTGCAGGATATCTTTAAGTTTTAGCAAATTGAAGGAGAGAAATTGCCTGAATCTTGGTCAAGGTTTTGTTCTTTAATAAGAGCTAGCCCTGACAATCCATTACCTAAAAATGAGCTCCTAGTTTTTTTTATAATGGACTAACTGTTGAATCTCGGACATACCTGGATAGTTGTGTTGGTTGTGTTTTCAGAAAAAGAACTCCAGAAGAAGTTGGAGAATTAATGGCTAAAATAGCCAAAAATAATGATGATTGGAATATACCTGAGCCTACACCTACACCAGAACCAACACCAATACCAACACCCAATAAGAAAGGGGTGACTGAATTAAATGATGAAGTGATGAAGGAAGCCAAGAAATCTCTTAAAGAGTGGGGTATTAAATCTAAAGATGCGAAGAATTTACCTCCTATAGAAGAATTATGTAAGCCTATTCCTCATCCATCAACAATTGAGGTACACTCTCTCCAATACTTTGATAATAGAGATATTCCCTACTCTAAACCACCTGATCAATTCTTAGATGATTTCTATAATTATGTTGTTAAGAAAGACAACATTAATATGAGACTGCAAAATCATGTTATGGAAAAATCTAGAGCTATTGATAATTTGCATGGTACTATTGAGAGAACCTCTAATGATGTTAAAATTCTTGTTAAACATGTTCATATGGTTCAAACTCAAATTGATCAACTCTCTAAAGTGAAAAAAGATATGCTAGCTAATGCTTCGAGAGAAAAACATGTTTGTGAAATAATTACTAGAAGTGGTGTTTCTACTGAGGACCCCTTGTATCCTGAAGGACATCCTAAAAGAATTGAACAAGATTCTCATCAACCTAAAAAACAATAGTTCTCCTTCTAACAAAAAGAAGAAGAGACATAAAACTATAGTAGAATCTCCTGAACCTGCTAAAGATCCTAATAGTATATCTATCTCTGACGCTGATACTGAAAGTGGTAATGATAAAAGTGAGGCTTTCGATAAAGAAGAAACTGTAACTGAACCTGAAAAGCAAACTAAAATTGTGAAGTATACTAAGGAGGATTTCATTGCTAATAAACATGGTAATGAAAGAGAGCCTTGGGTACAAAAAGCAATGCCTTTTCCTAATAAGAAACACAAATCAAAGGAGGAAGAACATTATAACAAGTTTTGTGAGTGGATGAAACCTTTGTTTTTGCAAATTCCTTTGACTGATGCTATTAAGCTGCCTCCTTATTCTAAATATATGAAAGATATTGTCTCTAACAAAAGGAAGATTCCTAATGTGGAAATTTCCACTATGCTTTCTAATTACTCTATCAATGGCAAGGTTCCAAAGAAGTTTGAGATCCTGGTATTCCTACTATCCCTTGTTCTATTAAAAATAATTATGTTAGAACTGCTTTATGTGACTTGGGAGCTGGAGTTAGTGTTATGCATTTCTCTCTTTATAAGAGACTCTCTCTAGGAAACTTGATACACACTGATATATCTTTGCAAATGGCTGATAAATCTACTGCTATTCCTGTTGGTATATGTGAGAATGTTCATGTTCAAGTGACTACTAATTGTTTGATATTAACTGACTTTGTTGTGTTGGAAATGCCTGAAGATGATAATATGTCTATTATTCTTGGGAGACCTTTTCTTAACACTGCAGGGGATGTTATTGATTGCAATCAAGAAAAGGTAACTTTTAATGTTAATGATAAAGAGCATATTGTTTATTTTCCCAAGAAGATTGATAGAAGATATGGTCTAAATTCAATTGAAAATATTGAGACCATCAAGATTGGAGAATTTTATTGTCCCATTCCAATGCCACCAAAAGAATATGAAATTATTATGATTGGGACTATGTCTATCAAGGTTGCGATAACATAATTATTTAGTGTTGAGCAAAGTTTTGCTTCATATAATTTTTTTTCTGGTAACAAGACTTGATCAACCTTGTTAACAAAATGATTTTTAATGAAGAGGACAATGTTTTAACCTTCCCCATTATGTTTTCACCATGTTATCACCTTGCTATATTAGTGTAGTTATGTTTTCCATCATCCATAGTCATGTTTTTATCTTGATTACTGTGGTTATGCATGTTTTCACCATCCATATATTTGTTTTCACCACCTCCACCTTTGTTTCCTTTGGTTATTTTCCTTTTGGAGTGTCGTAGAACCTCTGCGGTTCTGGTTTTGTTTTGTTTTCCACCTTTCCACATTTGTTTTTCTGGGTTTTAATTAATTACTAAATTCTGAAAATATCTCAAAAATAAATTTTTCCAAAAAAATCCAGAAAAATTATAATAAATTTTTACGTAAAAATGAGGAAGAGAGCCACCTGGGGAACCCTAGGGGGACCCACGAGTCAGGCACACCACAAGGTGGCGCGGCCAGCCCCTTGGTGGCGCCTGGGCATGGTGTGGGCCCCTGGCCCTCCACTAACTCTCTCCCTGCCAAAGATTCCTCTCTCACCCCACAAACTCAAAACACTTCCTGGAACCCGAGTTCTTGTTGTTCTTCCTCGATATTTTTCGATCTCTTTGCTCATCCCACCATTATTGCTGAAATTTGGTGCATTTTCTCTCCGGTATGTGACTCCTCTGATTATCCAAGTAGAATTTTATTTGGTGGAGTATTTCTTGAGTATTTTGGTACTGTATGTGACAACTTATGTGAGTTTGCATGCTTGATTTAAGTGGAAATAATGTATTTTTGATGCATGTTTAGCTCTCCTATAAGTCTCTATAGTAGTTTCCACCTTATAGTTGCTTGAAATCAATTTTTGTGATGGTTGTTAATAAATAAAATTCTGAGATGGAGCACAATGTGTATCAACTAAACCAACATAAGTTGGAGTTGCATGAGTTCATGCTTGTACACCGTGAATAAAGAGTGTTTCCACCGATCTATCCATGTCAGAAATTCATGTGTGCTACGAGAATTCTGCAGGATTTCTATACTCTTTTGCAAAATGCACGATTGGACCATTTCTTTGAGGATGAACCTACCCAACATATTAAACTAACCATGTCTGTGGTGCAGGACTTTCTCTTTAGATGGTCTTTGTCTAACCCTATGGTCCATTACAAAATTTATAATAAAGCTGTAGACTTGCCTTTCAGTGATTTTTGTGCAGCTATCAAGGTGCCACAGTGGGGTTCATGTGAGAAAATAAGAGGGCAGCCCAAACCACTGTTGTACTTATATGAGGAGATTTGCCAAGGCAGAAGCTTCACGGGGGAGAGTGGTAAAATACGAGAAATTCAACTCCTTTCCATTCGAAACTTTGCTTATTTTATTTCTAAATGTGTGTTAGCTAGAAAAACTGCCAACAAGCTATCTGTTTATGATCTAACTTTTATCTCAGCTACTTTAAGACGTGATAGGTCTTATAAATTTGGTGCTTTAATGGCTTACTGTCTCTCACTTAACCGTGAGAAGGACGGAATTTGTGGAGGTCTTATTGCCTCTCGCTTGCTAGCTTTTGCATGGTGTGGAGCCACACCCTCTAGACCTTTAGTTTCCTTTAGAGAGGTTGGACCTTGTTCCCATGATTCAACATAAGTTTCTCTCTACCCATTCTCACCTGAACAATTTATCTTATGGAATAACTTTCTCCAAACAAACCAGGTGGAGAGTGACTAAAACTGATAGAGTAGTACTTCTGTGTGCACCTCTTTTGTTTAACCTTAATGATAGGAAAGGATGGTCACTTTCTGAGAGTGAGCTGGACGCATACATTGAGCAGCACCTCCAGCATGTGGAGTATGCTGGAGAGGGGGACGATAGTGATTTTGTCCAGCCCTTCGACACTGCAGGGTTTCCTTATCAGCACCCCGATCATGACTATGCGCCCGCTGCTTCATCTTCTTCTTGGACGCCCGAGTACGACCATGCAAGGGAAGACCCACCACAGTGGGGATACTTACCGCGCCTTTATTGATCTCCACTTAGGCCAAAATCCTAAGCTTGGGGGTAGGTATACCGACACCACACTCATCTATATATCATGTTTCTGTCGGTTCTTTGTATATCCATGTTTTCGTTTCTTTCGTTTGTTTTTGCTTCTCTTTGTTTTCATTGTTTTGTTCTTGCTTTCCAAAACACAAAAAGACCAAAAATATTTCTGTTGTTTCTCTTTATTTGCTTCTTTAGTTTCTTTTGTTGGTTTGCTTTACCTTCTCGTTTCGGTTTGATATTCAAAAATCTAAAAATATTTTGCTTTGTTTGCTTGTTTCCTTATGTTCTTGTTTTTAATTCAAAAACCCAAAAATACTTGTTGTTCTTCTTTGGTTTTGTAAAGTTTGTTGTAGAGTTCGTCGGACTTCCGTGTCTCCATTGAAGTTTGGTTATCATTCTATATTATTCAATCCACACGAGTGAAGAGCAATAATGACGATTTACGACAATTCAAGTTGTGGTGAGAGGCTGGTATGAACTGTATTTGTTTTATTTTTGTACATATACTCATCCATGTGGACATGCTTAGTTTGTTCGTGTAAGCTGTATGTTATTTAATTGATGCTTAGTAGTTCGTGATCTCACATGCTTAGTTCCAACTTATTAATATAAGATAGCATGTCGTATGAATGTTTGCTTGCATTGTTTTATTCATAGAAGGGTATGACATTGTGGTATCTCTCTGATTGTTTCGCTTGAATCGACTTGGCACATTCTCACGCATGCTATGACTAAAAACAAAAATTCAATTAAGCCTCGATGATTTATTTTGCCTTAGAGTATTTGTATCACTTTTATTTTGCCTTAGAGTATTTGTATCACTTTTATGACCATGTTAATTTTGCTTTATCGCAAACATGATTATGATAGTTGTTGCTCTCTTGATTGTCGCTCCCCGTCTATTGCCAGCCTTCACCTGTACTAAGTATGAGCTCTACTCGTGCATCCAACTCCCAAAAACCAAAGTTTGCCAAATGTGTCCACCATACCTACCTATATGTGGTATTTAACCGCCACTCCAAGTAAATTTCTCATGTGCTACCTTTAAAACCTTCGAAAAATTATTCTTGTTTTGTGCCCCTGTTTTACCTCATGAGGACGTAAATAGAGAATCTTTATCTCACTTGTTGATTGGATTTCACACCTTGGACTAGTGGCTTCATCCGCTTATGCAAATGATAGAAGAGCCAGCAGCGGGGTGCCCAGCCCCAAATTAATACAACAAATTCTCTTCACTATTTTTATCCCTGATTTATCAGCCAAAGCATAATTATGTAAACAAAAGAGAAAGAGGGATGGCCTTCTACCCAGATGCGTAGTTCTATGGGACCCTCTCTTGTGAAGTCTAGTTGGCTCGTGACGTACTGTATTGTCTGTTTACCATTCGTTGACATAAGCATACACCTGTCTAAAAATGTTTTCGATACCTCTATTTAATAAAATAAAAAGCTCTAGCACATGAGTTAATCCCTGTTTCCCTCTACGAGGGGGCCTTCTTTTATTTTTATGTTGAGTCTTCGCCTTCTCACTTTATGCACCTTCTTGAGAGCATGGTTGTCATTCTTAGTGTAATGTGTTTGTACCAAAACACGGTTGATTGTGGTATAACTTTGATGCTTGTATCTTTGATATCTTTAATTCTAGTCTTCATTTGAACTTCAGAGGTGCCCTAGCATTTATGTTTTGATCCATTATTAAGGACAAGCGAGTACACTTTATCATACCCTATTATGAGCATTGCAATCCTGCAAATTGATATACTTCATGTTGTTTATTATTAGTTTGTTGGCATCTCTTCATGGTTTGCATAACTGCTAGGTGACTTTTATCTTTGCATGCATCTTATTATGAATTGCCTCAACACTTGATCATATAGTGAGTATATTTACATCATATGAAACAAATGTGTTCATAAAAGTTCTTTTATTGCACTCAGTTGTCACTGAATTGCTTGAGGACAAGCAATAAGCTAAGCTTGGGGGGGAGTCGATACGTCCAAAACGTATCTCCTTTTCTGAACACTTTTGCTATTGTTTGCCTCTAAACTTGTGAGTTTTCGATACAACTAACACGTACTAACGTTGTTTTCAGCAGAATTGCCTTGGTGCCTTGTTTTTATGCAGAAAAATCGACTTTCGAAAAAATGCCCAGAAAAGATCTCGCGGACCTTAAAACACCCAAGACCCCCGAAGCCAGAAGCAGTCCCGGAGAGGGGCCAGGAGGGGGCCACACCACCCCTGGGCGGTGTTGTGGGGACCCGAGGCACCCCCTCGGGGTTCCCTTTTGACTACTTATCGCCCTTAACCCTAAAACGACAGAGCGTTGCCGCCACCTCGAAACTCAATTCGGGGATCAGAAGTTCCTGTTCTGGAGCCCTGTCGGGACAGGGATGCGGAGGAGATCATTGCCATCAACACCGCCACCTCTTCTCCATCAACCATCCATGATTCCCCCGTCCATGTGTGAGTAAACACCGTTGTAGGCTGATAGGGATGGAAGGTATTGGATGAGATCGATCATGTAATAATGCCAGATTGTTAGGGCATAGTATGTAGTATCCATTGTTAGTGTTTTCTACCGTTGTTGCAACTTGTTATGCTTAATTCTTGTCACTTTGGACCCGAGTGTCATGATCTCAGATCTGAACATGTTATTATTTCATGAGTATAATTATGTTTCTTGATCATATCTGCAAGTTGTTTACACATGTCATTGTCCAGAACCCGAGGCACCAAAGTGACAGAAATTGGGACAACCGGAAGGGATGGTTGTGATGTGAGGATCACGTGTGTTCATGGAGTTTTAATGTTTTGCTCCGGTGCTTTATTAAAAGGAGCACGTTAAACCAGTAGTTTCCCTTGAGGCCCCGCTGCAAACGGGCCGGCAGGACAAAAGATGTCGTGCAAGTTTCTCATTGCGAGCACGTATGACTATATTGGAACACATGCCTATGGTTTTCCTAGAACTTGGATGGTTTATTATTATTATCTGCAATGCCCATGTTTAGATTATTACATGACCTATCTTATCCATGCAACGCCCGTTCATCCATTCCCTTTGCCTACGGTATTTTCATCCTGCTGTTTCCCGCGATTGCTACTGTTGTTACTATTTTATTCCTGGTGTTATTTTACTACTACTGCTACTATAAAATTGTTACCACTGATAAATTGTTGCGAGCAAGTCTACTTTCAGGTGTAGCTGAATTGACAACTCGGTTGTTAAGGCTTGTAAATATTCTTTGGCTCCCCTTGTGTCGAATCGATAAATTTGGGTTTTACGTCCCTCGAATACTATTGCGATCCCCTATACTTGTGGGTCAACATGGGGTCACATACTCTTCCCTTCCTTGATCTTCTTCTTTTTCCACAACTTAGGCCTTCAAAGAAAATCCCTAGAGCCTGAGCACGAGCATCTTGAGCATTCTTGGCTGCAACCTTGAAGGCTTGCATCTCTTGCATAACTTCACTTGAGGTCATGTGATGGTAGTTGTGCCTTCCTTGGAGAATCTTCAAGTCGGTAGGTTCAAATGGCATGAGGGAACACTCATACTTCCTTTTGACCCAAGCATCATCCACATATATGGCACCAAGTTCTCTAAAGGAAATGGCATCTGTCTAATACGTTGCAAACGTACATATAATATTTTATGCTCCATGCTTATTTCTACCCAATACCTTTTGTTTTCCACATGTTTTCTTCTGTTTTCTAGATGTTTTCATAGACTAACCTATTAACAAGATGCCCCAGGTCAGTTTTTGTTTTCTGCTATTTTTCTATTTCAGAAAAGTTCTTAAGGAAATATTCTCGGAAAGGGCTGAAAATCCACGGAGATCATTTTTTACCCGGAACGGAGACGGAGTCCAAAGAAAAGACGAGGAGGGGCCAGGGGGCACCAGGAGGATGCCAGGCGCGACCCATCCCTTGGCTGTGCCTAGTGGGACCCTGGTGCCCCTGGTCACCGCCCCACGCCGCTTCTTTGCCCATAAATTTCCCTTAACCCTAAAAATTACGGGGACAGAGTTTTCCATGAAACATATAGAGAGGCATCGTCACCTCGAAAGTCCAATCTAGGGCTTCTTGACTCCTACTCCGGCACCCTGCCGGAGAGGGGGATCGTCATCGGAGGCCTCTGCATCGCCGTGATCGCCTCCGGACAGATGCGTGAGTAGTTCATCTCGGGACTACGGGTCCATGGCAGTAACTAGATGGTTGTTCTCTCCCCTATGCCTCAATGTATAGAGTCTCGTGAGCTGCCTCACATGATCGATACCACCGTTATGTAATTGTGCATGTTGTGTTTGATGGGATCCGATGAACCATGAGATTATGATTATTTTGTTCATGTCAATATGAGATGCGCCACTTATATTTGTAGAGAGTTTTAATATTGTCTTGCAATGCTCTATGGTGTTTATGATTACCTTGGACGCGTAGTTGTTTTCACCTCCAAAAGAGGGTTTATATGCTAGATAGTGGGCCCATGCCTCCTTGTTGCGTGCGCTCGAGTGATAGAGACGTGCGGGGGAGGGGAGGATGTGTTGTTTCCACTAGGTAGAAAACAACGTTACTCTTGTCTACGGATGAGAATCACTTCTTACATTACGTATTATTCTTAATGCATTTGTTTGTTGCACACAGAGCAATCACTTTGTTGTAGCAACTTAATACCAAGGAATTTGTGGGACAGCTTTCTTGAGTGGACTTTTATATATGGATGCTTGCTGAATAGCAGTCCATATGCCTTGACGTTTATCCTACAATGTTAGAACCCGTGAATTTTATATCGTCATAGTAGTATTGTTATACGTTCATGATTTGTCAATTGCCCACATCTAATTTGTTCACCCAACATGTTTGCTTTCTTTGGAGAGACACACTAGTGAACATATGGCCCCCGGTCATATTTTCCTCATATTGCAACCTTCTTTTAAGCACTATTCATTATTGTTTCCTCGCTGTTACGTTCTTGCTTTTATTACTCTACGAGACTCTGTACGTTTAGTTCTCCTGTTTTCAGCAAGACCGGGAGATTGATAACCTTCCGGAAAGTTGGGGCAAGAGAGAGTGTGTGCTTGTGTGGAGGTTCCACACTTTGTCAACATCGATAAATGACGTCGTTGATACAAGTAACCTTCTTCAAGACTACAAAGTCCTACTGGTTCGATAAACTCTGGTTCCACACTAGGGGGGGGAATTTACATTAGACTACATCATACCTTCCGCTTGGGGTCTCCCAACGAGGGTGTGTTCATGTCAGCATCAATGTCTTATGTCTTCGATACACGTCCTCATGGTCTTCACCTTCTTTTATAAATAAACCTTCCACTTGGTTGCTCAAAGAATCATATCTATTCGTCATCATGCTCTCATTTCCAACAAACAGATCACAAAGAGCATCCCAAGCTTCTTTGGAGGTAGTGAAGTGATTAATGTGGGTAAAATATTTTTCTCCCACAGCTTGGCGGATCATGTGAAGAGCGATGGCATTTAGTTGACTATCAACCACTTCTGTTCTTGTCAAGTTGCTTGGATCTACGGGTTTGTATCCAACTTCAATGATTATCCAAAGCTCGATGGAGGCACCATTGACATGAGATCTCATAGCAAAAATCCAATTAGAAAACAATGATACATTCAACTTAGGTGGATCTCCTATAAGATTAATCGGAGGATGAGGGATTGGTGGATTGAGAGAGTACCAATGAGGGACCTCATGGGGCTCCCCCTTCCCATTCTTTGTTTTACGGTAGAAATTGTTTTTATGTTGTTCATCCCCTTCCTTGTCCTCCGAGGTGGACTCCTCCGGAGTAGGAGAGGTCATGGTGTCATTGGCTTTCATGAGTTGGGCTATCATTTCACGCAGCTCATTCATTCGGGCTTCCATGGAAGAATTCAAGGATGTTTCCATGTTCTTGAGATCCTCCATGGTAGCCGAATTGCCGGACACACTAGTTTTCTCTAATTGGTACCCATACTCTCATAGGTGGTTAAACCCAAATAAAGAGTCGAGGATATGATACCAATTTAAAGGATTGTACGGGAACCTAAAGGGGGTGAATAGTAGCTACTCCAAATTTTAATACTTTTTTATTTAAGTCTTGACACAAAAGTAAATTCTCTAGATATACAACTAAAGTGAATTTACCTATATGACAAGTTAACACTAAGCAAGATATAAGATACAAGTAAAAGCAAAAGGATAGGAGTAACCTAAATGGAACTACGCGGAGACAAGAATGTATTCCCGAGTTCCTTCTTTTTATGGGAGTACGTCTCATTGGAGGGGTGTGAGTTTCACCACAACAAGCTTGCTCAATGCCACGAAGACCTCACTCTATTATCCGATGAACCTTGCCACAAAAGGCTTGGTTCACTTTCCACTATCGGAATCCTTCAAGGCGGAATTCGGACTCTTTACAATGAGCTTGGGGGCACACAACCACAACTTAATTGGGGGCTGCCAAATCACCATAAATCCGTCACAAGAGACAAGAGTTAAGCAACAAAAGGCCTAGGGTTTTCTCAAGGAAACCCTGGGCTCGAATCCCTCAAGTGACTGAGGGGGGAATGCAAATCGCCTTGGTGAGAATGTAGATCTTAGTCTCCAAAGATTAACAAGTTTGAGTGGGAGGGGAAAGAGATCTCTTGATTTTGGTGGCTCAAATGTGGTTGTTTTTCTTGTAGTTTTCGAGTTGACCAAGGTTGAAATAGACATGGGGTACATATACGCATCGACCAAAATAGCCGTTTGGATCCGTTGAAGAAATTCAGGAGCCAGATTATCCATCCCAAGTGGGGGCCGGATATTCCAATTTTATTGAAATGCCCGGTTTCAGCAAGAATCTCCGGCCGATAATTTAGCCTTGTCCAGTGGCACGCGCATTGCGTCGCAGTATTTTTCCCTTAGCCAAAGCCCGGGTCATGATCTTCTAGGCCGGATTATCCCCCTCCCCCCTTTCAAGGGTCGGATTATCCAGTTTCTTTGACAACCCAAATTCAGAACATACTTGTTCTCTCTTCTTTTATCTTGTGGGGTTCGATGCTTTCAAGATTAATAGCATAACATCTGCACCACTTTAACACTAGATTAGATAATCACTTATGTTGTTAACTAACACACAAAACCAAACAGGGGATTAAGAAATTTCTTTCAACCACGAGAGAGGATGACAGAAGAGGCGTGCAGTCGTGCTTAGCTACGGTCGACGGACGGGCGTGGAGGACGAGGACGTTGTGACGCCCCGAGATCGGGCATTATGCAGATTTCAGCATTCCCGCCAAATCTGCATAATAACCGATTCCAGGTTGCCATTTATGATAACATTACAATAGTTCACGAATAATCCACAATTACAACAGCAACAGATAGATACAAGATGACTCAGAAGAGCCAGGGATACAACTGATATAATACAAAGATCCAGATAACAGCGGAAGAAACAACATATCGTCCGTCTACGGACAAGATCCAAATTGGACTAAGAGTCCTGAAGATAACCGAGAGCGTCCAATCCCTGCCCAGGCCAAGCCGGAGGGATTCCCAAGCTAACGTCGTCAGACTTCAAACCTGTTGACTGCAAGTTGGAATTTGCAGCCACGAAAGAGATTCGTGGGTCAGTACGGTTAAGTACTGGCAAGGGGGACAAAGCCCATACTCACAAGTTACCGGCGTAGCCAGTCATCACAAGATACAAATACTTTAGGATCAACGGAGAGGAAGGGGGTTATTGCAAATAATTGACAGCAGGCTGCACTAACCAACTACAGAGATTCTATTACTTCCAACTATCAGAAAGGAGATAAGATCGAGTGATAGTAACCAACTGAAAGATAACGTCAAACAAACCCATCCTGGATCTCGCCCCTTATCCAAAGAAGCAACCCGAGGATAACTCACACCGTGGTATTAAAGATGAGTCAAGTTATTGTGTGAATAACCTATTACTAGTCAAGTTATTAATCATTGGGTGAAACATGATTGATCATTATGTTGAAGTTGTCCTGAGTACTTGTTAGCCAGTACTTTCACCAAGTAATCCATAACCGCGGAAAACACGGCTTCTCGAGAAGATTTACCCTGCAGGGGTGCACCAAAGTAACCGACACTCATGAATATCCCGCCAGATGGAGCGGCCACTCCACCAAGCGGGGCACTCAACACAATCCAACCCTTCTTCGCATCAAGCCCAAAGCACCGCGTGCTGTGCGTGCGCGGCTAATCGAGCCCCACGAAGAAAAGGGGACCCTCATAGCACTGGAAGACCACGCCGCCCTAAATGCCGACTACGAAAGTTCCACCCGGGCGCCAAGGGCTCGCAAGATCATGCATGCAGCAAATGGAAAGCCCGAACTAGTACGGCGATTTGGACGAGATGCGAATCGAGTCAAACTGAGGGGGAGCCCATACTCCCCAAATGCGGGTAGTGCGCTCATCATGGATCAGTAGACAAGACCCTTTTCCTAATTAGGGGGTCGACACTAGCGGGCCTCAAAACCACCCTGGGCCTCCCGCCGGTGCCTTATCATCAAATTTATTATTAACAGTAGCATTAACAGGATTGATTGATTAATATTTCGAGCCCCCGGAGCGGTAACAACAATAATAGTACGATAGTAAAAGAAGTAACCGACAACAGGCTCGAGCAAAAGCAACTCTAATCATGCTAGATATGAACAGGCACAAACAAAGGCTGTAGGTATGGAGGTGAGGCAATATCAAGGTTAAGGGATTCATGTGATGGGTTCGTAACAGAAACAACTACCACTAAGGCTAGCAGTAAGAATCAACGGAAAGAATCGGTAACAAGTGATGAGAGGCAGCCATATGGCATGCAAGTGAGTATACTTGCCTGAGATCCCGCAAGGTAGCAGAACTTGTCGTTGCTCACATCATCTCAACGTCCTATCCGGGAAGAAGCAACGAACCTCGAACAAACACCGGAGGCAACAATTACTACTACGGCAAAAGATCCAGCATGATCAAGACATGGATGCATGTCATGTTTAATAGATGCACCAAAGTAAACTAGTGGATATGATACACAAGTTTAAATGGATTCCATATGCAAAGATTGCATATGGCAAACCCATGCCTTATAGTTGAATTAATTGTTCTAACACTAAGCATCATGTGCAAGTGAGTTAGAATGATGCATGCATGATGAAGAACAGGAAGATATCAACTTTAAGTGCATTTGGAATGATGGTTAACAATTTTAGAAAAAGGTTATCAAGTTTGGAAATTATTGGTACTTAATGAGGTTGAACAAGTAGTGGTTGTTATCATCAAGTTAAAGTGTGCAAAACAAATAACAAAGTTGATATTTGAAAAGGTTATCAAATTTTAGTTGGATTACATGTTTCACATTTTGAAATTGGACTTTGGATTATTTAGTTATGAATTAAACAATATTAAACAATTTTTAATTGAATTAAACAAGATTCAAATTGTTTAGGCAATTTAAATTATTCAAAACAGAAAACAAAATTTACATTGGCAAAGGTGAGATGAAATGGTATGGAAAACATATTTTATTTGCATTATTTGGATAAGGGATGAATTAGTTATTGAATTTAGAAATTTGCATTGGATTTATTCAAAATTGAATTTTAAATGCATTTGGGAATTTCAAAACAGTACACAATTGGAATATTTGGATAGATAATTAAATTTAGAACAATAAGCATATTTAACTTTTGTTATTTAGAGTTACATGTTGAAAGTTATTCAAGTTTTAAAATTAGGTTTCAAATCTGCAATTTAAAAGGAATTGTGTTAAGGCAGAAATCGTGCAGAACGTTTTATACCCACTGGGGCTCTACCCTGTCCACTGCCAGTGGGCCACGGGGGCTCACTGTGCCCACGTGGCTACCAGGGAGGCTTACGGGTGGGCCTCTGCGAGGGGATGAAAATTCCCGAAAAAAAAATGTGGCGAGGCGGGGTCTCGAACCCACGACCAAGCGCTTCCGCGCAGTGGGCGATAGCCAGTGCGCCTGCTTACGATTCCTTGTCAGGAAACGACCGTGTCGCGGGTTAACGTCCAGGTAACAAGTTAACTGAACTTCTGAAGTTTCTGCTTGCAGGTGTTAACTGAACATTCGATAACGATAACTGAAACTTCCGGGAACAGCAGCGACGCGGCGGTGATCCCGCGGTGCGGCCCGATGGCTCGCACCCGGAGCAAGGCAGGGGAGGAAGGAGCGGCTGGCTGGAGGTGTGGCTCACCTCGAGTGCTCGTCGTCGCGCAATAGCTGAAGCGGAAACGAGGGAGTTGGCTGCAGGCGTCGACGACGCTGTCGAAGTAGCAGACGGTGGCGGAGGGAAATCCGGCGACGGCGCGGGCGCCGTGGTGCCTCCCGGCAGCGAGGGCGAGGGACGGCGAGCTTCAGGGCATCTCCCAGCTTCCATTCCCGCCACCAAATACTGCTCGAGGTGGCCCTGGCTACCGGCGACGAGGGAGGAAGGTGGCGGTCTGTGGTGGGGTTTTGTCGATGGTTTCAGAAAAACAGAGCAAAGCTCGAGCAGAAAGGAGGGGATGGCGGCGAGGAGGAACTAGCTAGGGTTCTAGGGTTTGCAGTTGAGCAGAGGAGGGTAGGGGTACTTAAGCAGGGGGATGCCAGTACGGCAGGCCATCCAGAGGGGGGGGAAGAGGATCAAGTGGTTCTGGTTGCAGCCGTACGGCAGGAAGAAGACGACAGGGAAAAAAAGGGGGGTGGGCCAGGAAGGTAACGGGCTGGGGAAGAAAAGGGCCATGGGCTGCCTCTCTCTCTTGGGTTTTCTTTTCCCTTTTTCTTTTCCTTTTTTTTTTGCAAGAGATCAAAGAGGGAGAGAGAGAAAAGGACTTGGGGTTTTTCTTTTATAAATATTTGTGATAATTTTCAAAACAGGCACTTAAGCCATGTTAACATATTTTCCACAAGGTTGACATATTAATTGATTTTTAAAGTTGTTTAGTTAAAAAAAATTGTCAAATAGGGTGTGAGGGTGTTTGGCTGATATTTAAAGTTTTTAATTTGCAACACAATAATTAAAAGCAGGTTTGGTTATTGATTTCAAGATTGGTAATATTAGTGTGATTTGGAATTTTTTTTGGGAATAAACAAATTTTATTTAATAAGTTCAAACAATTACAAACATTATTGAAATTAGTTGGTTTGCCAATTTTTAAGTTGTTAAACCCATATTGAAAAAGGATTGATTTGATTTGGATTTGGTTATTTGAATTTACCATTAGGGTTTTGAACAATTTAAATTGTTTTTGAAGTTTTGAGTGGTTTGGAAAACATGATGCAATGCTTATGGGATGCAGATGATGCAAACAAAAAGAAAACAAACAGGTAACACCCCAGGTGTTACAGACGACACCACTAACAAGGGATTGCGCCCTCGCAATCCACCTGCTAACCCGGGAGGGGAAGGAAGTTCGACTATCGATTCTTCGTGCTTCCAGTTGATCTCCTCGACACCACTAACAAGGGATTCTTGCTCGGAGTGACGACGATGTTCTTCCACCAGGAATCTTCCGATGACCGAACCTATTAGGTTAAGGGCTCAGAAAACGTCCACCCACGTAGGATCCTAACACTTTGAAAGATTGAGTACGAGAGCAGACTCCAAAACAAATAAGATGGGAGGGGAAATAGAATAGGGATAAGGAGAAAACAAGAATCCTATTGAGATGTTTCCAAAATAGTTTAGCAGAAATAGTTTTTGACACTCTAGAAACAACGACCGTTAGCGAGGTTAACCTACAGGCTTTGCGGACCCGTTGCTTCGATAACCATTCGTATCGAAACAATATCGGGAATCGGAACCAAGGCTCTGATACCATTTTGTGACGCCCCGAGATCGGGCATTATGCAGATTTCAGCATTCCCGCCAAATCCGCATAATAACCGATTCCAGGTTGCCATTTATGATAACATTACAATAGTTCACGAATAATCCACAATTACAACAGCAACAGATAGATACAAGATGACTCAGAAGAGCCAGGGATACAACTGATATAATACAAAGATCCAGATAACAGCGGAAGAAACAACATATCGTCCGTCTACGGACAAGATCCAAATTGGACTAAGAGTCCTGAAGATAACCGAGAGCGTCCAATCCCTGCCCAGGCCAAGCCGGAGGGATTCCCAAGCTAACGTCGTCAGACTTCAAACCTGTTGACTGCAAGTTGGAATTTGCAGCCACGAAAGAGATTCGTGGGTCAGTACGGTTAAGTACTGGCAAGGGGGACAAAGCCCATACTCACAAGTTACCGGCGTAGCCAGTCATCACAAGATACAAATACTTTAGGATCAACGGAGAGGAAGGGGGTTATTGCAAATAATTGACAGCAGGCTGCACTAACCAACTACAGAGATTCTATTACTTCCAACTATCAGAAAGGAGATAAGATCGAGTGATAGTAACCAACTGAAAGATAACGTCAAACAAACCTATCCTGGATCTCGCCCCTTATCCAAAGAAGCAACCCGAGGATAACTCACACCGTGGTATTAAAGATGAGTCAAGTTATTGTGTGAATAACCTATTACTAGTCAAGTTATTAATCATTGGGTGAAACATGATTGATCATTATGTTGAAGTTGTCCTGAGTACTTGTTAGCCAGTACTTTCACCAAGTAATCCATAACCGCGGAAAACACGGCTTCTCGAGAAGATTTACCCTGCAGGAGTGCACCAAAGTAACCGACACTCATGAATATCCCGCCAGATGGAGCGGCCACTCCACCAAGCGGGGCACTCAACACAATCCAACCCTTCTTCGCATCAAGCCCAAAGCACCGCGTGTGCTGTGCGTGCGCGGCTAATCGAGCCCCACGAAGAAAAGGGGACCCTCATAGCACTGGAAGACCACGCCGCCCTAAATGCCGACTACGAAAGTTCCACCCGGGCGCCAAGGGCTCGCAAGATCATGCATGCAGCAAATGGAAAGCCCGAACTAGTACGGCGATTTGGACGAGATGCGAATCGAGTCAAACTGAGGGGGAGCCCATACTCCCCAAATGCGGGTAGTGCGCTCATCATGGATCAGTAGACAAGACCATTTTCCTAATTAGGGGGTCGACACTAGCGGGCCTCAAACCACCCTGGGCCTCCCGCCGGTGCCTTATCATCAAATTTATTATTAACAGTAGCATTAACAGGATTGATTGATTAATATTTCGAGCCCCCGGAGCGGGTAACAACAATAGTACGATAGTAAAAGAAGTAACCGACAACAGGCTCGAGCAAAAGCAACTCTAATCATGCTAGATATGAACAGGCACAAACAAAGGCTGTAGGTATGGAGGTGAGGCAATATCAAGGTTAAGGGATTCATGTGATGGGTTCGTAAACAGAAAACAACTACCACTAAGGCTAGCAGTAAGAATCAACGGAAAGAATCGGTAACAAGTGATGAGAGGCAGCCATATGGCATGCAAGTGAGTATACTTGCCTGAGATCCCGCAAGGTAGCAGAACTTGTCGTTGCTCACATCATCTCAACGTCCTATCCGGGAAGAAGCAACGAACCTCGAACAAACACCGGAGGCAACAATTACTACTACGGCAAAAGATCCAGCATGATCAAGACATGGATGCATGTCATGTTTAATAGATGCACCAAAGTAAACTAGTGGATATGATACACAAGTTTAAATGGATTCCATATGCAAAGATTGCATATGGCAAACCCATGCCTTATAGTTGAATTAATTGTTCTAACACTAAGCATCATGTGCAAGTGAGTTAGAATGATGCATGCATGATGAAGAACAGGAAGATATCAACTTTAAGTGCATTTGGAATGATGGTTAACAATTTTAGAAAAAGGTTATCAAGTTTGGAAATTATTGGTACTTAATGAGGTTGAACAAGTAGTGGTTGTTATCATCAAGTTAAAGTGTGCAAAACAAATAACAAAGTTGATATTTGAAAAGGTTATCAAATTTTAGTTGGATTACATGTTTCACATTTTGAAATTGGACTTTGGATTATTTAGTTATGAATTAAACAATATTAAACAATTTTTAATTGAATTAAACAAGATTCAAATTGTTTAGGCAATTTAAATTATTCAAAACAGAAAACAAAATTTACATTGGCAAAGGTGAGATGAAATGGTATGGAAAACATATTTTATTTGCATTATTTGGATAAGGATGAATTAGTTATTGAATTTAGAAATTTGCATTGGATTTATTCAAAATTGAATTTTAAATGCATTTGGGAATTTCAAAACAGTACACAATTGGAATATTTGGATAGATAATTAAATTTAGAACAATAAGCATATTTAACTTTTGTTATTTAGAGTTACATGTTGAAAGTTATTCAAGTTTTAAAATTAGGTTTCAAATCTGCAATTTAAAAGGAATTGTGTTAAGGCAGAAATCGTGCAGAACGTTTTATACCCACTGGGGCTCTACCCTGTCCACTGCCAGTGGGCCACGGGGGCTCACTGTGCCCACGTGGCTACCAGGGAGGCTTACGGGTGGGCCTCTGCGAGGGGATGAAAATTCCCGAAAAAAAAATGTGGCGAGGCGGGGTCTCGAACCCACGACCAAGCGCTTCCGCGCAGTGGGCGATAGCCAGTGCGCCTGCTTACGATTCCTTGTCAGGAAAGACCGTGTCGGGGTTAACGTTCAGGTAACAAGTTAACTGAACTTCTGAAGTTTCTGCTTGCAGGTGTTAACTGAACATTCGATAACGATAACTGAAACTTCGGGAACAGCAGCGACGCGGCGGTGATCCCGCGGTGCGGCCCGATGGCTCGCACCCGGAGCAAGGCAGGGAGGAAGGAGCGGCTGGCTGGAGGTGTGGCTCACCTCGAGTGCTCGTCGTCGCGCAATAGCTGAAGCGGAAACGAGGGAGTTGGCTGCAGGCGTCGACGACGCTGTCGAAGTAGCAGACGGTGGCGGAGGGAAATCCGGCGACGGCGCGGGCGCCGTGGTGCCTCCCGGCAGCGGGCGAGGGGACGGCGAGCTTCAGGGCATCTCCCAGCTTCCATTCCCGCCACCAAATACTGCTCGAGGTGGCCCTGGCTACCGGCGACGAGGGAGGAAGGTGGCGGTCTGTGGTGGGGTTCTGTCGATGGTTTCAGAAAAACAGAGCAAAGCTCGAGCAGAAAGGAGGGGATGGCGGCGAGGAGGAACTAGCTAGGGTTCTAGGGTTTGCAGCTGAGCAGAGGAGGGTAGGGGTACTTAAGCAGGGGGATGCCAGTACGGCAGGCCATCCAGAGGGGGGGGAAGAGGATCAAGTGGTTCTGGTTGCAGCCGTACGGCAGGAAGAAGACGACAGGGAAAAAAAGGGGGGTGGGCCAGGAAGGTAACGGGCTGGGGAAGAAAAGGGCCATGGGCTGCCTCTCTCTCTTGGGTTTTCTTTTCCCTTTTTCTTTTCCTTTTTTTTTTTTGCAAGAGATCAAAGAGGGAGAGAGAGAAAAGGACTTGGGGTTTTTCTTTTATAAATATTTGTGATAATTTTCAAAACAGGCACTTAAGCCATGTTAACATATTTTCCACAAGGTTGACATATTAATTGATTTTTAAAGTTGTTTAGTTAAAAAAAATTGTCAAATAGGGTGTGAGGGTGTTTGGCTGATATTTAAAGTTTTTAATTTGCAACACAATAATTAAAAGCAGGTTTGGTTATTGATTTCAAGATTGGTAATATTAGTGTGATTTGGAATTTTTTTTGGGAATAAACAAATTTTATTTAATAAGTTCAAACAATTACAAACATTATTGAAATTAGTTGGTTTGCCAATTTTTAAGTTGTTAAACCCATATTGAAAAAGGATTGATTTGATTTGGATTTGGTTATTTGAATTTACCATTAGGGTTTTGAACAATTTAAATTGTTTTTGAAGTTTTGAGTGGTTTGGAAAACATGATGCAATGCTTATGGGATGCAGATGATGCAAACAAAAAGAAAACAAACAGGTAACACCCCAGGTGTTACAGACGTGCAAGGCAATGTCGAGGACGGGGCCCGGCGCCGCAGATATGCGAGGATTGGGGAATCGGGTACTGGAGGAGTAAACATGTGTACAAGATGTATTACTACCTTTGTTCCAAAAAATAAGGCATATTTCGCTTTGTTTGACCGAGCCTTTGACCAAGGATTACGCATTTAATATGCGACATATATGATAAAAATCATAATCATACTGAAGTATTTTTAAATAGGAATACAATGATATTAATTATATGTCAAAAAAATTATATATAAATAGTCTAATTATTGGTCAAAGTAAACAAAATACGCCTTATTTTGCGGAACGGAGGTAGTATCATTGTTTTTATACTATACATGAGTAATTTTTGGCCTAAGAAATATTTTTTTGATATATCTTGTTGATTTTTTACACCCAGTTGCAAAGTTAATTAAAAAGGAGAAAAAGAATACAGACGGCCAGGGTCAATCAATTCGGACGGGTAGGATGCGGGTAACCACCAAACTCCCACGGTTCGAGCCAGACCTGCCTCCGAGTCTCCGACTCAAGCGCGGGCCCGCCTGTCAGCCGAACAAACCCCAAACCCCTCCTCTCCCCCAACAACCGGTTGCGAAGCCAAAAGGAAGAACTACGCGAGGCGACTCGACGCCGCGGCCTTGACTTCCTGCCCTAGACGGCTAGACCCCTAGTGCGCTCGCTCGAGCGCGAGGCGCTGCTTGCATTGAATGCGAGTGGAAAGAGCAATGCCGATCGCGCTGGAGAGCGGCGCCAGGTTCGGCCGCCGGTTGCCCCCGCCGCCCCCGCCGGCCGCAGCGGCGTGCGGCGGCTCCTCTTCGGCTGGGCGGGGCAGCGACAGCCGGGCGGAGGCGGTGCACCTAGAGGAGGTGGAGGAGGGCGATGGGGAAGTGCAGAGCTCGCTCAGAGGCCCCTTCGAAACCATGGGCGCACTCCAGGACGACCTACCCCCCAGGTCAGTTCCCCCAATTAATCCGCCACAAAGGTTGCGCCTTCATCGGGCAGTTCCGCCGAAATCTTGGTTCTTGGGGATTCGTTTAATGTCTCTTTCCTGTTTCGTTCGGTGAGTATAGAACTGTAGTACTAGATGGAATGTCGTTTCTTGATCTGGTAAAATCTATTGCGTTTCGGATTTGGCGATTCATTTTATGTTATGGAGTAATGCAGGTGTAGATAAATCGTTTAGTTATCCAGTAGGGTTCGTCATTCAGATGGAATTTCGGGTGATCGAGTAAATGCAGTGGAACTATTAGGGAATAAGTTGTTGTGTCAGGCCGAATAAGCTCTCCTATACTCATACTTTAGCTTGGGGATTGTTGGCTCTTGGCTGTCAGCTGTTTCACAGGCTTGTAGCATCAGGCTGCATGCTTCTAGCCAAGAATTCTGTTTGATTTGGTTGTTAATATTGTCAGTTGCTCTTCTATAAGCATGCCATGTTTTTTTTTCATCGACCCAGAGAACACCTCATGCTAGGCATCATAACCAAACATGCTATAAACGCCCAAGAGTTCAAAAACTTCTGTCAGTTGTGGTATCCTGAATCTGGCACTAGTATGAACTGTCAGTTCTAACATTTGTTTGTTCTTGCTGAATTAAATAATGACCAGCAATAAGCAATCTTTAAAACACCGCAGTGCTCCTTTCTACGAGGTAATTATTTGTTATGTGCCTAAAATAATGCAATGTGCAGTTGAATTTATAGAGGACCTGGGCATGATAGATTGTTCTGCAAAGTTCAGTTCTTCATCGGTTTGGCCGGCAGAAGGGTTGTGCCATGTGGTCATCTGTGTCCCAACGTCTACCAACTGCTTTTGGCATTTGAGCATCTTCAGTAAAAATGTGTTACTGGTAGCTAGTAGTCACAGTATTTGGTGCCAAACAGACAATGCGGTTAGAGAAGAAAATGGCGGGATTTACGGCGCCACAAAAAATCCCGCTTAGTTAGCTCGACAGCTCATTTTCCAGGAAACAAAGAAACTTTCTTTAACTGTTAGACCATTAAGTGGACTTAAACGGCATTAAATGGAGCGCCGTTTACATCCCTAAATGCGGTCGGCAAGCTTGAATATTTTGTCGGTGCTAGTCATGTGAGGAACTCATACTTTGGTCGGTGAACGCAGTTTGTTAGTAGCTTATGATGAATTGCCTCTCGTATACTCATACTTTAGCTTGGGGATTGTTGGCTCTTGGCTGTTAGCGCTTGTAGCATCAGGCTGCATGCTTCTAGCCAAGAATTCTGTTTGGTTTGGTTGTTAATATTGTCCGTTGCTCTTCTATAAGCATGCCATGCTTTTTCTTTGCATTGACCCAGAGAACACCTCATGCTAGGCATCATAACCAAACATGCTATAAACGCCCAAGAGTTCAAAAACCTCTGTCGGTTGTGGTATCCTGGCACTAGTATGAACTGTCAGTTCTAACATTTGTTTCTTCTTGCTGAATTAAATAATGACCAGCAATAAGCAATCTTTAAAACACCGCAGTGCTCAGGTAATTATTTGTTACGTGCCTAAAATAATGCAATGTGCAGTCGACTTTATAGAGGACCTGGGCATGATAGATTGTTCTACAAAGTTTAGTTCTTCATCGGTTTGGCCGGCGGAAGGGTTGTGCCATGTGGTCATCTATGTCCCAACGTCTACCAACTGCTTTTGGCATTTGAGCATCTTCAGTAAAAATGTGTTACTGGTAGCTAGTAGTCACAGTATTTGGTGCCAAACAGACAATGCGGTTAGAGAAGAAAATGGCGGGATTTACGGCGCCACAAAAAATCCCGCTTAGTTAGCTCGACAGCTCATTTTCCAGGAAACAAAGAAACTTTCTTTAACTGTTAGACCATTAAGTGGACTTAAACGGCATTAAATGGAGCGCCGTTTACATCCCTAAATGCGGTCGGCAAGCTTGAATATTTTGTCGGTGCTAGTCATGTGAGGAACTCATACTTTGGTCGGTGAACGCAGTTTGTTAGTAGCTTATGATGAATTGCCTCTCGTATACTCATACTTTAGCTTGGGGATTGTTGGCTCTTGGCTGTCAGCTATTTCACAGGCTTGTAGCATCAGGCTGCATGCTTCTAGCCAAGAATTCTGTTTGGTTTGGTTGTTAATATTGTCAGTTGCTCTTTTATAAGCATGCCATGCTTTTCTTTGCTTTGACCCAGAGAACACCTCATGCCTATAAACGCCCAAGAGTTCAAAAACTTCAGTCGGTTGTGGTATCCTGAATCTGGCACTAGTGTAAACTGTCAGTTCTAACATTTGGTTGTTCTTACTGAATTAAAATAATGACCAGCAATAACCAATCTTTAAAACACTGCAGTACTCCTTTCTATGAGTTAATTATTTGAAAATACATAAGTTCTTTGTTGATACATAAATATGAAGTACAAGAGTACAAATGGTAGTCACTGTAGCAGCACTTGATCTCTGCTAGTTACGGCAATTCATTGCTGTCCTATGTTTTCTGTCAGGCTATTGTTCAGGAGCTACTTGAGTTTCTGTTCTTTAATGTATGCTCTAGCTATTGTTTTCAGCAGTATCTTATTATGTAGACATGTTGCAAGAAATATGTAGAATTCAATCAACATTAAGACCCAGGTTTGCTAGCAAATTTGTATCGACTCTCGTAGGCTTACCCCTATTCTCGTCAGCTCCCTGGGGGGTGGTTTGGCTCTCCTCTCCCTCCCTTAGTTTGTATATACTAATACCTCTGTTCCAAAATATAAGGTGTTTTGGTAGGCTAAAATGGCCCAGCGAACATCTTATGTTTTTGAACGGAGGTAGCACTATATAGTCCCTTCTTTGTACACCCTCCCTCCTCTTATGTACAGCTCTCTTTTCTTCCCATACAAATATTTTATTTTAAAATAACAGAATGGTGCCCACAACCACATTTGAAATGCTCATGGTAGTTCACCGAGCATGGCACGATCATTGGTCTTATCTAGTTTAAATTAAGTTATTCCCATCATAGTGAACTTACCTTCTTATTTTATAGCACTGGAGAGTACATGAAACTACAAATGTAGGCCGAGCTCCATGGAGCCCTTTATTTTGATTTTTTTTTTAAACATATTTGAAGTTTTAGAAAAATATGAAAACAATATTGGATGTATACAATGATGTATTCTATGAAAATGCAAAATATCAACTCAAAATAGTTCATAGTTTAGGCTATACAAAAATGACAAAATCTGACAGATTTAGGAGAGTTGAAAATGTGCACTGTTCATTACTTTGAAATGTCGCATCTGTCATTTTTGCGTAGCCCAAAATATAAAGTATTACTAGTTGAGATTTTATACGCCTGGAGAATACACCATTATCTTCATCCAGGATTTTTTTTTCAGAATTTTTTGAAACTTCGAAATATGATTTTTTTTCCATGGAGCTCGGCCTCCAAAACGACTCACTGGAGAGTACATTCTTTGTTGTTCAGTGGTGTTCACATGCTCTTCTGTCTAGATTAACCTGGGGTGTTTTTTATTAAATTATAAGGATTCAAGTTGGGAGAGTGTCCTACTGCATTGTTAAAACAAAATTTATGTGCAAGAATTGGGAAAAAATATTTTACAAGGTGGTGTAACCAATTAGCTAACTGGGAAGAATTTACTTTCTTTGCCTGGTGAAAAACCATGGCAACTCTGTGCTTAAATTTCATTTCCACCTATTAATGTACTACAGTTATTGCGGAAAAAAAGCATCTCTTGTGGTCCAGTCCCGATGCACCCATAAAGAAATGCACATTAAGAGATTGTGTCCTACAGATGATAACTTCCATGACTCAAAGATTAACCATATTTGATATTGTCGCTTCTAAAGAGTGATATGGTTGGCAAGCATTGGTGCGCTAACCTGCCTCTGCCTGGTAACTCCAAATTTTCCCCCTATTTCTTACACCTGCTTGGAACTTGTTATCTCTACCTAGGGATGGCAATGGGTACCCTGTACCCTGATACCCTGCGGGTAAAAACCCTATTAGGGTAAGGGTTTGGGACTAAAAAAATACCCATGGGTATATAAATGGTAAAATCCCATGACCATCGGGCAGAGAGGGTACGGGCATGGGATTGCACTACCCATACCCGTGTACCCTTCTACCCATATAAATTCTGTCAAGTGGGCCATATTGTATAATTAAACCTAACCTAATTTTCATATTTGTTGTTGTTTATGATTATATGATGTTGTTTCTCATTCATGATGAGTTGTTTCTTATGCGCAAGTGATGCTGTTTATGAGAAGGTGGATTTGTTTACAATATGTTGTAATTTATAAGTATGGTGCTATTTATAAATAACTTATGGTTGTATGTTGTTGTTTATGGCCATATTTTGGCTCAATTTGTTATGTTACTAATATGGGAATTTTGGCCCACGGGGAACCCTTTACCCTGTCGGGTGACGGGTATGGGAAAGGTTTGGGCACGGGTGACAACTAAACTCGAGGGGGACGAGCAAGGGTATGAGGTGGCTCCACCCGCATCCATACCCTGCGGGTGCCATCCCTATCTCTACCCGACTACCCGGTATATGCCTGTAGTAGATTCTAGGATATTTGCGTGCGTGTCTACACAGAGAACTCGTATGACATATATTATTATCGGCTAACTGACTTTAATTTCTATCTATCATATAGGAGAGAGGTGTCCAAATTCCACAACAAGTCTGGTTCTCTGTCAAATGCAGGGGATGCTGTGCTCTCACCTGAATCTTCAAAAGGCCTTGTCAATCCTGAGAACCCATCCCCCAAGAAGCGCAAGGGTCCTCTTCCGTTCGGCATCAACCAGAATGAGTCACCGGGCAAGGAGCTGAGCCCTGTCAGTGTCAGGGATGACACCGACAGCCCAACGAAGTGCAGGACGCCACCGTGTCCAGCTGCTACAGGCAGTTCTCCATGCAAGAGCAGGAGCGACAATGAGCATGAGTGCTGCAAGAACCTGCCTTGCCTCTGCCTGCAGACAAGATTCGGTGACAAGAATGTCTTTTCTCCTCCACCTGTTGTTACCCTTGCAGCTCAGCTGATCTCGGTTCAGGTCGGATCCGCTTCGACGGATGTGGCGGAGTCGAAAGATGTGGTGGTTTCTCCTAGGGAAAAACGGCGGAAAAATTAGCAACACCAGGAATTGTCACCTGCAACCGCCGTGTTTCAGTTTTGGAGCGTGGAATCCAGTGGCTGAAAAACTAGATTTTGGTCCGCGTATACAGTGCAGTACTTGCCCAAGGGTGAGTGGTGGTTCTGTGTAGTTGTAGCCTGTTGGGATTGTCCTCCCTGGTAGATACATGATGATAAGTGGTGATGAAACGGAAAGTCATTTCTGCTCCCGAGCTCGAATGCTCCCTCCATTTGAAAAATAAATAAATAATATTTACAGGTTTTTTAAAAAAATTGAAAATAATTCATGTATCCTATAAACGTGCAAACTCAAAACACGAAATTGTTTGAATTATGGGATATAAAAAATGACAAAATCTCATAAAAAATTGGAGGTTTGAAACACTACATTATAGAACTGTATATTTGTCATATTTCTGTAGCTCTAAATACTTAGTATTTCAAATTGAAATTCTGCACATTTTTAGAATACATCATTGGGAGCATCCAGGTTTTTTTCACAATTTTTTTAAAAAAAACTTTAAAATCTGGCTTTTGACTTTTTTAAATTACAGGTGAGCTCGGAAGTAAAAAATCTCCACTCATGATGAAATCGAGAACGTATGTATGCCTCTACGTTACAGGCCGTATGAGCTTTGAATCTTTGATCTGCGCATTCTTTGATCCCCACTCAATTGAATTGAATCTCCACACACCCAGGCCCCAGCCGAGTACTGGAGCTCACGAGGGCGGCACTGCGATCTGCACCGTCACCCGCCCAATCATTCCTCCATCACCAATCATCAAAGATTCATTCATTCACGTGGCAAAGCCCACACACCTGCCGCCAGGTCGATGCAGCTTCAGATCCAAGCACGCTCTGCGACACCTGCACGGTCCAAGCACGCGGCTATGCCGGGCAAGAAAATTAACCGAGCTCGTTTTCTCATCACCATGGCACAGCACACAAACTCACTGGCCTGGCCTGCTGATTTTTCTCCTAACGCGACACCACCTCATCAGAAACCACCACGCAATTCACACCATTACAAACCTAGTACATGGTTAGAGATAAAAGGAAGACAGCTGCTACCTAGATGGCTTTTTTTACAGTGAAGAACGCCACCGGTCGAGAGTTTTCCCCTCTTGGTTAATCAATCCCCGGGCACCCCAACACATATTTAGACAAAATGCGTGCGAGCTTACAGCTGCTATTGCTACTACCTCACTGACTGACTACCTGCCTGCGTTGCCCAGACCGCCGCTCTACTCTGTGTTATTGTGGGAGATGGCCTCGCCGAACTTCAGGAACAGCTCCGCGTCCGACGTGCTCGACGAGGTCGCGCAGGAGGAGGAGAGCATGCCCGCGCCCCGCAGGCTCGCGTACTCATTGGCGTAGCTCGGGGGCAGGGAGCCCGCCGGCATCGTCTGTGGCGAGGAGGACAGCCCCTGGGAGGAGGGCTTCGGCGGCGGCTCGGGGTGCACCAGGCAGTCCAGGACGCGGACCACCTCGTGCATCGTCGGCCGGTCCGACGGCTGCCTCTTGGTGCACAGGAGCGCCAGCTGGAACACCTTCTTCACCTCGCCCAGGTCCTGGCACGTGTCCGAGATGTCAGGGTCCACCGTCTCCATCACCGCGTTGCTTACTGTCTTCGACATGATCTGCATCACAAACAGCCGAGTTTAGTTTCAACAGGGTATCTGAATTTGAATTAAAACTCATCCTAGGTAGTACTCGTATCATAACTTCACAAGTATCTGCTCTGAATCAGAGGCGAGTTAAATGCTAGTAGTAATATCATATCATAAGCATCTGGTCTGAATCAGAGGCGAGTTTAATGCTAAAATGACATCATATCATAAGTATCTGGTCTGAATCAGAGGCAATTTAAATGCTAAATGGCAGAGGAGGGAAAATGAAAAGTTGGTGATGCTTGGGAGTGACAGTGCGATTTGTAGCTTTCCGTCTACATGATTGACAGCTGGGGGACAAAAACGGCAGGCTTTAGGGGACGGAACACTGCAACTTATAATGGAGCTTTCAATGGCCATATGCGATGGATCAGGCCACACCACAGGTCCACAGTGCAGATAGATCTATGCACATGATAGGTTTCATTTCAAGTTTCCTGTTGCTGGTCCCCTTGGAAGAACATGAGCCTAATAGGGATCATCCGGCAATTATTGGCACCACCAGAATCCGAAGCAAAATAGGACACATTAAGCTGAGGAACTGCAAGAGAGTGAAAGGTGGTTACCGAGTGATGGAGATTGCACTCGTTGTCCACAGGTTTTTTTCCAGTCAGCAGCTCGAGAAGAACAATCCCGTAGCTGTAGACATCGGACTTCTCGTTGAGACGGGAGGTGCGCGCATACTCGGGGTCGATATATCCAATAGTGCCCATGACATAGGTGGACGTGTGAGTCTTTGAAACACACAAGCTCTTGGCGATGCCGAAGTCGGTAAGGTGCGACTCGTAATCTTTGTCGAGGAGTATATTCTTGGACTTCACATCCCTGTGGATTATTCGTGGACTGCAGTCGTGGTGAAGGTAAGCAAGGCCCTGAGCAGCACCAAGAGCAATCCGAAGGCGGGTCTCCCAATCAAGCTTTTTCTTCTTGGATGGACCTTCTACAATTAAAAAGAATACAATGTTATGATACAGTAATAGTTCATCCAACTATCTCAATCAGCAAACAAATAAGCAGGACTAGAAATGTGCTAAACATCAACTAATTTGAGACTGGCAGATGAACAGAAAAATACTATGGAACCAAAACACCATACAAGTGCTAGCTATTGATCACTGCCACTAAACTAGTCCTCAGCATTCAAAAGACTATGTCAATGAGTTGGTAGTGTGCACATACCATGTAAAACATCCCAGAGGCTGCCATTTTCCATGTACTCGTAGAAGAGAAGATTCCCAACAGGTGAAAGGGAGTATCCTTGAAGGCTGACTAAGTTCCGGTGTTTAATACTGCCAACAGTCTCAAGCTCGGTCTGGAATTGCTTCAGGCTCTGTGGGTACTGGGCATACAGCTTTTTGATTGCCACCGGTCGGCAGTTCTTCAGAACACATTTGTATACTGTGCTCGATGCCCCATACCCAATGATGTATTTCTCACTCAAGTTCTCGGTCATCCTCATAATGTCTTCATATACATGAAGTGCCATGTTCATATTAAGTATCACTAGCTTTGGGGGAACATTGCTCACTGTCACATCACAACATGCAAAACTATTAGAACAGTCTAGTAGTGTTCAAGGATCAACTATGGTCTACGAATGGGCGGTCAAGGTGAACCCACAAGATATTATAGTTTAATAGAACACCTTAATTAACCCGACATGACTTGTATGGCAACATAAAACTTGCCAATAAGGTTCAAACTTCTGCAGGTGCATTACCTGGTTTGCTTACAGAATCATCTTTGAAAACAGGAGGACTGTGCGGTCTGCAAACAGCTACTAAAATCATCAAGAGGATAACAAGCCCACCCACAGCAATGCCTAGTATTGCAGCCTTTGAGATTGGTGCTGCATAGAAAATCAAGGGCAGAATAACAGTATTAAAAATAGAGAAAGTGTGTGTACTTGGAAGGAGTTGATAGTGGAAACAAAATATTTACGTTTCTCTTGGTGGCTGGATGAACGGCATGAGCCAACCCAATATCCACAGAGTCCAGGATTACCCAAGAAGCTGGAGAAATGGCCAGAATGTTAAACTACTGTTTCCAAATCTGATTATAAGGATGAAACAGTGATTGAAATGATACAGCACGCTACCTGTCAGGCGAAAACCGTGAAAAGTTGTTGTCAGTAGGGACAACACCAGCCAAGTTATTGTATGACATATTTCTGTTCAGAGAAGCGAGATAATGTCAGCGAAACCGAACAGTCACACATGCTTAAAACTTGTCTGGTAACTTACAGAACATTTAGGCTGAAGCAGTTCATCAGTGAAGAGACATCCCCAGTTATATTGTTATTTTCCAGTTTTCTACAAGAGCGAATAACAGAAATGTGAATCGATAATCAAGTTTCACCTACTGAAGCTTTTACAAATCCGGGATTCAGCAAAACTATGTTACATGCAAAGATATGACTCACAGCAACATCAGATTTTGCAGCATTCCAAGTTCTTGAGGAATCAAACCACCAAGATGGTTATTGGACAAGTCACTGAAATAACACACAAGTAAATCAATATAGCATTCAAGGAACTAACTGTTGAAAGGAGTCATGACTAGATCACGAGGTACTTACATCTCCATGATACTCCTCAAGTTCCCAAACTCCGCAGGGATATATCCGTTAAGACTATTCTTGCTTAGGTTACTAGATAAAAAGTTCCAAATATCAACACATTTGTTACGCAGATGACCAAGTATCAACACATGATGCTGGATTTAAACTAAAAATCATAATGGCAAGGACTTACAGTCTCAACAGATGCTCCAAGCTGCCTATGGCTGATGGAATTGGACCAGTAATCATGTTACAAGATAAATCCCTGAAAAGTGTATCTTCATTATACATGTCATGGCATAAAAGAATATTCCCAAGAACTAATGAGATAATTGACTTACAAGATGTCCAAATTGTTGATCCTTGATAGCTCAATAGGAATAGGACCACTCAAAGAATTTGATGATAGATTCCTGATTAACAGATGAACACAAGTCGATAGTGAACAAGTGGATAACGTTGCAGATCAATATGCACTATGGATATCAAACAAATTAAAGTACAATGGACACCGTTTAATCAAATTCACCATAGCAAAATTTATTAAAGAAAAAAATTACATAATAAAACTATAACTTACAAAGAGGTCATGCTCTCAAGTTTAGACAATGAACGAGGAATGGTCCCATTTAACTTGTTGCCATAAGCATTGCTGTAAAGGAAAATCAACAGATTACATGTACATTCCTGGAACTGCAAGTGCCACAAAATAAAATCAAAAGTTGCTCTTACAAGCTATTGAGATTCACACAAGAACTTATATTGTTGGGAATTGGTCCTTCAAGGCTATTGTTTGCAAGGTTCCTGTGAAACAAGAGAAACAAACTGGTTGTATGACTACCACACTCAGAAAATCATAGCAGATATTCAAGGGTGGCTAGAAAAATACTTACAAGTCATACAAGCCTGTAAGCTTTCCCAGCTCTGGCGGAATGGACCCCGTAAGTTGATTATCATTTAGTTCTCTGAATTTAGATATTTGTCAACAAAACATAATGCCAGACAACCTGAATTCGAATATGTAGAAAAGCAACAGAAATGTTGACACTTACAGGTAATGAAGCGTTGACATATTTCCAAGCTCTGGTGGTATTTCCCCTGTTAACCTGTTTCCTTGCATGTACCTACAAAGCCCAAAATATATGATATTATTGACTAGGAAATATTCCTTACGCGTAAGTTTGAGAGAAGTGCATTGCCTCTCGGATTCTTAAGTAGATCAAGGAAGCTTACAATTTCTCCGTGTACGTCAAGTTTCCTATTATTGATGGTATAGGGCCAGATAATTGGTTGTAGCTCAGATCCCTGGAATGGTAGAATGTCATATCAATTATATATGTTGTACCAAAGCTAAAAGGCAAGTCTTCATTTATTGATCAGAATATAATCTAGACCATAAAGAGCTCAGCATAGGACTTACAGCACAGCAAGTGCCTGCATGAGGCCAATAACTGATGGAATAGGACCCGTGAACTTGTTCCCTTGCAAGGACCTGATACAGAAAAAATACATAATTTAGCAGATTAATGCAAACTCTATAAAGCATGCAATTTAAGAAGATTAACTGCATTCAAAATAACCACCACATACAGTGTAGCAACTTGAAGGAAACCGATGTTGAACGGGATTGATCCAGTGAATTGATTGTAAGACAAATCCCTACCATTGCAAAATGTTAGGAAAACTTCACAGACAGTAAAACATAAATATCATGTCAGGGAGGGCAAGAACACAAATACGTACAAGACCTGAAAACTCGTACAATTCCCAATGGTCTCTGGTATCTCCCCAGTCAAGCTATTGTTCTTCACATCACTGGCCAAGTGAACACAAGGTTAGCGCCAGATTAGAGGATACAGGGCACAATGTGGTACAAACGTGCAAGATTGGAAAGCAGCATTTACTTACAAGTACCAAAGGCCGGTCAACTGGCACATATCTGCAGAGAGGCTTCCCTCTAAATTGTTGCCACGCAATCCCCTAAGTACGATCAAACTCAACTTAGCCAAAAGAACATAAAACAACAATTTACAGTGCTCCATGTGTGCATTTAATGATGGCATCTTTCAGCAATAATTTCGGAAACCGCAGAAGCTACATAAATTTACCCAGCTAATTCCAGGTGAATCAACATACGAATACTGCAACCGCAGACGTACCACTAACACCAAACTTTGATTCGGACACACAGTTAAGAATGGCTTACAAGTACTGTAGAACTTCATTCCAATAGATTAGTCTTGGTATCTCCCCACTCAGCTTGTTTTGAGCCAGGTCCCTAAGGCGAAACATCACATTAGAAAATTTGAAAACACTTCAGACAGTTCCAAGATGCCGGAGTGAAGCAGTAACTTACAAAATCTTCAAATTTGGGAGCTGTGATAACGTGGACGGGATCGCACCGACAAGCTGGTTGTTCTTCAGTATCCTAGAAAATCCCATACAGACATACACGGTCACTTATAAGTAACTTTCAACGCATTTTCTTACTAAATGCATTTCAGAAAAGAGCATGCCCTACAGGGTTTCAAGGTGCTTCAGCTTGGACACCGAGAACGGTATGTCGCCATCCAAGTTGTTGAAGGACAGATCCCTAAACCAAGAACAAATGTTAAGTAATCAGTAGTCCCCCAACAAAACCTAAACAGCATCTTGTAGAGTCCACTCACAGCGTCTTAATGGACGAACAATCGCCAATCTCATCTGGGATCTGGCCGGTGAGCCCATTCGACTTCAAATCACTACACGCACAAGCCCAGATGTAGAAAGTTAACGCAAACCCGCCAACCACCAGGAAGGAAGTTACACTCGAACGAACCACAAATGCCAGCAGGGGGGAAAGCGGCGTCCTTACATCGAGACGAGGCTCTTCAAGCTGCCGACGGCCGGAGAGATCTCGCCCTCGAGGTTGAGCCCAGAGAGGTTCCTGCATCACATTGCATCAAAGCTGCGTTAGTGGACCAGGCGTTTAGAGGTGTGGGACAGTGGGAGGGAACTTTAATGGGGCGGGCAGTCTCGATCTTACAGCGCGGCGACGGCGAAGGTGACGTTGTCGCAAAGGACGCCGCGCCAGGAGCAGTAGTCGTCGTTGCCGGACCAGTCGTAGAGCACGTTGCCGACGTTGCGGAAGGACTTCTTCACCTCCAGCAGCGTCGCCCCTGCAGGATGTGATGCAACCCCAGCCACATTAGCACCAGAAAATATAGATTCAAGATCGGTTTTATCCACACAAAAAACAGCAAAACAATCAGAAAGGATCATGCTTTAGTGCCCAGGGCCGGCGAGAAGCTTACTGGAGTTCCACAACATAGGACTTGTAAAAGCAGAAAATAAAAACAGCACACCGCCAAAAGCTAAAGGTGCTAAGATTAGCACTGGTAGTTTTCCTCCCAAAAAAGACTAGTACTGATAGTGGGCAGCATTGCGCTCACCAGATTGGGGAATGAACACAGTGACAGAGCACAAACCCATAAAAAGGAAAGAAATGGAGCTTGCGTTAAGTTTGAGTAGCTGAAGAAAGAATGCAAGACACGAGATTTCCTTGGTACTCCATTAACAGAGCTTGCTTCTATGAAGAACAGAACAAGGAGGCGGATTGAAACAGAAGAGAATAAATCAAGAAAAAACATCACATTTTGAAACACCTGGGGTGAACTATGCAGTGACTACTACTGCAGTACTGCTGAAGAAGATACTCCCTCCCATGGACAAGGAAAAGTGAAGAGAAGATGGATAAGAGAAGGGAGGGAGGGCGCTACTCACAAGGATTAGTTAAGTATTAGACCCGGGTTACGGCAATATAAAAATGCAGCGGAAGCATTGGAGAGTGGAGAATCCCCCGTCTGCCTCCCAAAAGCGCGTACTTGCGGCGCTAATAAAATACTAATCCTAACAAACCAACCAACCCGCCCCTGATCTGCTCCCCAGCACGCAAACCAAACAAACTCGCAAGAACAAAAAGAATAAAGGAGATGCGGACGGAGAACAACCCACCGTCGTCTGCGACGGCGCCGGCGCCGGCGACGAGGATGAACAAGGCAATGAGAGCCGCCGCCGTCGTCGTCGTCATGGTCGCCGGTGCCGAGCTCTGCATCACCGTCCAGACAGGGACATTTACAGTGGAGAGAGAGGTGGGAGGTCAGCGACCAGCGAGCGAGTATACGGAGGGCGAAGCTCGCGCGCGTGCCGCTGCTGCTGCTTCTACTGGTGCGCAGTGAAGTGTGCCTTAATGGGGGAGGAGTTCTTGGTTGGTTTCTCGGGCTCCGCTTTGCGAGCACTCGCGCTGCCGGCTCAGTGACAGCGAGTAGCCGAGCCGTATGGATGGGCGATAGAGTGGCAGGCCTAGCTATATGTGGGAGGGCGTGTAGGCTGCTAGGCTGTAGCTCGGAGCTCTAGAGAAAGAGTTCAGAGAGAGAGAGAGGGAGGTTCCTTGCCTTGTGGGGGAGGAGAGAGAGGGGCGATGGACACTGTGAGGTCACATCGGCGTCCTAGTTTTTTCTCTCTCTATCTGGTTGGTCTAGCTAGAGGAGTAGGGCTCGAGCCACACAGTGGAGGGTATGGCTCCTCCATGACATGTGGACCAACCCGGATCAATGCTAACTGGTGTGATGTAGGGCCCGCAACATCCTTGAGTGCAATAACAGCTTCACCAATGGACTGATTATGTACCACAACATTTACCATGACCCTTTCATCAAGGGATCCATAAGAAGAGTGGAGGACTAATAGGAATTTCATTTATATCACAATTCATCCGTATGATTAAAATGAATTGTGCATACTTCACAAATCATCCATCTTCTCTTCTTTGGTTTAGGCTCCACGGGGAAAACAAACTACAATCCACTCAAACCCTCTCCTTTTTACAATCATGTACAAAAATAACAAGTTTAATGACATAAGTTGCATAATGATGGCCTACTCTCACGTTTCCATTTGTTCTAAATGAATCAAGGGTAATCACGCGGAGCATCGCACAAAGGGCAAGAAGGGAACGTCGCCCGTGGACGTTACTACAGTCAGCCCCCGCTATAATGGGCAGGTTCCCAATCCGACAAGCGTTATGCTTCCGAATCCGAGTGCAGCCTGTCGAGCAAGGTTCTCTCGAACCACTTCCGCTCCCTAGTCGTCACACCACCCTCGCTACCATGCCCATCAACCAACACGAGAGTAACGACACCCTCCATAGTGTCACGACTCCAACCGACTAGGTTCGTCACCATGACAACCTCTGGAAATCTAACTTCATTTGTATGTGAAGAAAAACACATTGCTTACACGACTGGCCACAACAGCCACCACAACAAGCTCATATCCACGACCACCATGGTTCATTTGTTTGACCTACATACCATAAGTCGCCCACCCAACGGAAATAGCTTTGTGGGTCGTACGAGCAGCTCACAAGGCTCCAAGTTTATTCTTATGTGGTTCATCAACACCATGATCCTTTTTCATCTCCTATTGATGGGTGTCCATCACGTTACTTCTAAACTACGTCTCCGTTGATCGTCGTTATTTTTTCCTACACTTTGTTCACGCAGTTAACCTACATACTTGAATCAAGTCGTTTGCCATTGATGTCGACCCGCCCTCTAGCACTCACACATGATCTTCCTCCACTCTAATGTGGCTACGTTGTCAAACTCTTCATTCCATCATGTCCAATTTTACACCACCGCCACCGGATCACCCGGCAAACCCTAACCTTGAATCTCTAACGTCTAGCTCCTCAATCTCAATTCGTGGCATTCTATCACGCGGACTTACGCTCACCTTGCTCACGTCGTCGATGGCGTCGAAGAACAAGATGGAAAAGAGCACGATACGCGGTGAGAATTAAATCAAGTGAAGCCAAGAACGAGTTTACTAGGTACTACCTCATGTCCACAATTTTCTTTTGACAATATTAATTTTGGCGTTTTCGGAGATAACTTTGAACACTAATTTCCACTGTAATACTATATTTATTCCTTAATAATAAGATGTTTTCAGAGTTCAAGTGAACTACCAAACCGTTTTATATTTAGGAATAGAAACTAGGGAGTATTATGTATACAAAATCCAAATAGTATGTCATCCACTCTTCCGAAACAAGTAATAAAAGGGATTACTGATGCTATGTCCCGTTACTGGTGGGGAGATGAAGATAACCAGAAACACATGCATTGGTTCGCTTGGTGGAAACTTTGTGTTTCGAACAAGAAAGGAGGTATGGGTTTTAGACATCTTTCTTGCTTCAATTTAGCTTTGATTGCTAAACAGTGCTGGAGGCTTGTTTGTGAACCGGAGTCCCTTTGTGCACAAGTCCTCCGGGCAAAGTATTATCCCTCAGGTGACCTTCTGAACGCTAAGATGGAGAAAGGTTCATCCTATACTTGGCAGAGTATTTGTTATGGAATTCAAACTTTTAGAAAAGGTCACATTTGGCGTTTTGGTGATGGTACAAACATAAATATATGGACTGACCCTTGGATCCCTAGTAGCCCATCAGGGTTGATTATTACCCCCAGGCGCAATGTTGTATTTACAAAGGTCTCCAGACTTATAATTCCTCAAACCAGACAATGGGATGAGAGCCTCCTCCGTGATTGTTTTCTTCTGAAGATACCATTGGCTATGGGCATGATGGAGGATTTCATATCATGGAAGCATACAAGGAATGGGATATTTTCGGTTAGATCAGCATACTACACTGAGTGTGATCATCGACATGGAAGAAAATTGCTAAGAACTGATGCGTAAGGTACGACAGAATAAAGTTTTTCTGTTGGAGGTTTTTACACGGTGCTATTCCTTGTCGAGCACTGTTGGCTAATAGACACATAAGTACCACTAGTTCCTACCCAATCTGTACCACACATTGTGAAATTAGCAGGCACGTCTTTTTCAAGTGTTCGGGAGCTATTGAAATTTGAGAGGATCTAGGTCTGCATACAGAAATTGAAAACGCATGCAACCTAGACAGAGAAGGCTCGGGCGCCTTCGAGTTGCTAATGCGGGGAGACAATACCTCATGCTTGAATATGCAAGACATTGGAAAGAAAGAACTTATTGCGACAGCTTGTTGGTATATTTGGTGGAGAGGGGAAAAGTTGTACACGAGGAGAAGGTCCAGAAACCGGCTAGTTCAGCCCAATCAATTTTAGCCATCTCACTAAATTATTTCCGAGCTCACAAAAAACTCAAGTATTAGGAGGCATGGCGGGCAACTGCCAATGCAAGGTTATGCTAAACTTAATGTGGATGCATCCTTTTTACAGGAATTTAGCACGGGAGGAACATGAGCTGTGATCCGTGATGACCACGGAAAATTCGTTGCAGTTAGTATCTGCGGGTTGGATCATATCAGCGACGCGGTGATGGACGAAGCTCGTGCCCTCAGACACGGTTTGATCCTTGCTGGTCAAGTTGGATGCACCAAACTGGAGGTTAGCAGTGATTCCGCAATGGTGATTGAAACAATGTAAAATGGAGGCAATTCCTTAGGGCCAGCTGCTGCGATTTATGAGGAATGTTACTTTTTAGCTCGAGGTTTTGCCCATGTAATTTTCACACATTGTCCTAGGGAAAGTAACGAAGTAGCTAATAGCTTAGCTGGTAGGGCTACTAGGTCTCAGTCTATAGTTTGGCATGAGGATCCCCAAGATTACATACGGGGTATGATCGCAAACGATGTAACACTGTTTTGACCGGGGCGGCAAGTTTCTTACGCACTTTTTTCCTTATCAGGGTACCTAAGCGGATTGGAAGGTTTTTAATGAGACGGCTTGCTTTCTTTTAATATATTTATAAACTTCAAAAAAAATCCAAATAATATTTTGGAATGGTAGGGCATGCAAAAAGCCTTTGATAATCTCGAGGGGACAATAGCAGAGGTGAACAGATCATTTAAAACTGAATGCACGCACGAATAGGTGTTTTGGCTCCCGGTTGCCTATCCATCCTTTATTTAAAATATATTCTAAGCTATTTTAAAATATCAAACAAAATGAAGAAAAAAAAGTTCGCACATAGAGCTTAACATTATATGTGTTTAATTCACGAAAAACCGATATTTCCTGATTTGTGTGGAAAAAATACAAAAATTGGTGCTAAAATAAAGTTTTTAGGAGGCTTTTCGTCTTTCATACAGAACATATTAAAAAATATAAACACATATAAAATAAAAACATATCCTCGAGATTTTATTTTCCAATTCTTTGACATTTCAAAATTTGTTTTTAAATAATCGAGTGCGTATGCAGCCCGGAAGCAAAGTGGATTTCACATGCATACATAGTTAACCAGTCGAAGATTAAGCAGGCGCAAACACGTGGCTCCAAAGAAACCCTACAGTTAGCCGACGCCAACTGGGTAACGACGTGTCGGGCCCCGGCATTTTCCCGTATACCCCACATGTCAACGCTCCATGATTGAGCCAACACGGAACGTGACGTTTAGCAGGCTGCCGCAGCATATTGTCAGGGCAGCGCTTTTCTTTATCTCTCTCTTGCTTTTCCCACCTTTTTCTCCCTTTCATTTATCTCTTGTCCGTTTATTCTCCTCCCCAGTTCTTTTTGGGGATTAGTTTCACGAACCTTTTTAAAATGCAAATCCATGGTAAAAGATCACGTACGTACGTCGAACAAAATGCCAACCGATCCGTTGTAGAGTAATTTTTTCGCGAGAGTTACAGTGACGCTGTACTTGCACCGGTGCCCAGTATACGCGACATGCACTGTAGAGATGGTGAACAGTGCGAGAGGGGAGAGATGGCAGCGGCATGCTCGCCATGTGACTATGTCACCAGAACGATATGAGCTCCCATGCCTGGCATTCTGTCCATGTACACTGTATGGCGTAGCTATACGTACACTGTAGAGGTGTAGAGTGCGCAGGCATTGGAGATTCGATTTACCCCTCTTGCTCTACAGATTCTTGACCTTCTTGCAAAATTTACCGAGAGGGCTGAAACAACCATCTCGCCGAAATGTATTTTTTAAAGATATGAATGAGAGTGTTCTCCACGCCTCAGAACCCTGCTTTATATCAATAGGTCTTTTTTTAGATAGAAGGCAATAATGGTCAGCTTTGAATTAACAAAGCTCCATGGTTTTAGCGGCAATCCCATCGTGCTAAACAAACAACTTGCATGCCATAGGAATCACATGGAAACATAAGGTAAACAAAAGAAAACAACTTGATCCTCCTAAGCCATAGTCAGCAATGCGCGCACCATAACGCATCAGGTGAAGAGGGAAGCACCGATGGACTTCACTAGGCTACACCTAACCCTAAAGTCCGTCGTCTTCGTTGTCGGAATGGACCTCGTGTGTGTCGCCTAGGTTCGAAGCCGTCCTATGTCGGGGGGGGGGGGGCGAAGCGGAAAACACTTGGGGACACAGAGAGCTAGGGGGTGCCGGAGAGGATGAGAGCACAAGCGCTCTGGCAGCTCCATCCATGACCATCGCCACCGCAGACACACCGCAACACCAGACATAAACAGTTGGATAAAGGCGCAGCAAAGAAGAAACGACAGAGTAAGACAACCACACCACCGTGGTGAGCAAGACCACCAAGGTCTTGGACTTCCATCGGCCAAAAACGCGATGTTACCGCACAGGGAAACCCTTTTCCATCTCTCCTAGGCTCATGGGCGTCGAAAGGTCTTTCATCAAATGAATCAGGCTGGAGCAAGCATTGCCTAACACAATGTCACAATTTCAGTTTGGTTCAAAGTTTCAGAATCTCTCGTCAAATTGCGAAAAATCCGGGACAAACTCAAAAGAAAAGTCTTGCGTAAAAAACAAGAAAAAAACAAGAAACGCCATTATGTCGCTGAAAGCTCATGTCTCCTCTAAATGATTTTGGTGATGATAACAACACGAATATGTCTACTAACCTTGTGGTTTAAGTGTTCACCGCTGGCCTCATAATATCTATGATGATCGACAGTAATATCTTCGAAAAGATTCACAAAGGAATTTCTGAAATAAGCCATTATCTGCAGCCGAATTATTCAGTCCACTTGCCCGAAAATTCCGCTGGCTATCGGGCGGAAATTTCGGCCTCAGCCCCGGAATATTCCGTCCTACTCGAGGCTCGTATGATGAAATTCTGAGCATCCAGCTGCCCGCTCTCAGATGTAGGGGCGGAAATATTTTCCCGGAATATTCCGGGGTAAAGTTCCGGCCTCTCGTCCTTAGCAGAATTTGGATGCGTCTCAGCTGCCCGCTCTGAGATGCAGGGGCGGAAATTTGCCCGGAATATTTCAGGGTAAATTTCCGGCCTCTGTTTCTTAGCAGAATTTTGGATGCGTCGCTGGTGCCCGCTCTCAGATATGGGGGCGGAATTTTGGCCGAAAATTTTCGGCCGCCGTATTATTCAATAACCCCCCCCCGGACTTTTCAAATATCCGGCCCAGCTACCCCGGAAATTTCTGGTACTAATACTGAAATATTCCGGTCCTGGAAGGCAGTAACTCCTAGATTTCGAAGGAGGCTATAAATAGTTGTCTTCTTACTCTAGACAGTTAATTTGTCCATTCCTCTCTCTCCTCTATTGTTTGAGATCTCAAAACGCCTAGATCTCCCTCCTCCTCCAACCAAACTCGATGCCTTCAAGGATCTGATGGAGGAGGCCTAGATCTATACTTCTACCAAGACATAAATCGTTTTCCCCTTACCATACCTCTTGAGATCTTGTAAATCTCTTGGTTGCCTTGTCATCCTAGAGAAACCCTACTGCTTGTAGCTTCCACCTTGTAGCAATAAGCTTTGGATTGTTGAGAGACTCCATCTCACTTGTGGAGTAGCCTCAACCACTCGTAAAAGTTTGCTCAACGCCTTCAAGTTGACCTCATAGTGGAAACGAGAATATCCCTCACCGGAGAAGCTCAAGGAGAACAAGGTGTGCACATCCGTGCTATTGAGGAGCGCCTAGGTGGCTCCCCACCTCTCCAACGTAGACGTACTTCTTTTAAGAAAGAACTACGGGAAACATATCCGTGTCTCCGTGTTTACACTTGTGGCTATCTTGTGCCTTTCATATTACTTCCGTTGCATACTTGTTTCTTGTCACATAGGGTGTCTACCTAGTTGCACATCTAGATAACCTAGTTGTTTACTTGCTAAAGCCCATAAAAAAGTGAAAAGGGATTAAAATTTGTAGGTCACCTATTCACCCCCCCCCTCTAGTTGACCATAGTGTACTTTCAATTGGTATCAGAGCCTCGGCTCTTATATCGGGCTTAATCGCCTAAGAGTGTCATGGCCAACAGAGATGATCCTGAATCTTCTAAGGAGGAGCTCTCCAAAATGGCCGAGACTATAGCTACCTGGAGACAACGGTTGTAACCATTCAAACCAAATTGTCCAAGGTTAGTTCTAGTGTTGGCTCGGAGGTTTCCTCCATCCAGAGGATGTTGGAGAACATGATGGGTGATGTCTACGCACGCTTCACTCTTGTAGACAGTGTTGGGCCTCCAAGTGCAGAGGTTTGTAGAACAGCAGCAAGTTTCCCTTAAGTAGATCACCCAAGGTTTATCGAACTCAGGGAGGTAGAGGTCAAAGATATCCCTCTCAAGCAACCCTGCAATCAAGATACAAGAAGTATCTTGTGTCCCCAACACACCCAATATACTTGTCAGGTATATAGGTGCAATAGTTCGGCGAAGAGAGAGTAAAATGCAAGTAATATGGATGATGATAATAAGTGATAATAGCAATCTGAAATAAAAATGGCAGCAAGAAAACATGTACCAGAACAGGCGGAAAACGGTGTTTCAATGCTTGGAAATAAGGCCTAGGGATCCTACTTTCACTAGTGGACACTCTCAACAATGATCACATAAATGAATAACTAGATAGCTTCTCTCACTATGGTACTCTTAATCCTCTCCAGTTGGATAACAAACATTAATCATTGCATAGGACTCTAACAACACTCCTCAAGTTTGTTTCCCATGTCTAGTTAACCCCACGTTGTCACTATGAGCGCCCTAGAAGGTACTCCCTCCGTTCAACAATAGATGACTTACACATATCTAGATATAGATGTATCTAGACATATTTTAGTGTCTAGATACATCCATATGTAGATATATGGAAGTCATCTATTGTTGAACGAGGGAGTACTAAGCAAACTCCACAATTTCATAGAGGAGACACACACGGCGTGCACACTGTCACCTTCACGCCGCGATACAAGGGGACTCCAAAGTTCATATTAATAAAGCACTTGAGTAGCAAAAGATGAAGAGTAACATCTACGAATTCAAATATATTACAAAGCTCATGATCACATATAGATCACACCATGGGAGAGAGACATGAACCACATAGCTATCGGTAGAGCCCTCAGCCCCGGGGGAGAACTACTCCCTCCTCATCATAGGAGACAACAACGACGATGGAGATGGCGGTGGAGTCGATGGAGATGGCTTCCGGGGGCACTTCTGCGTCCCGACAGGGTGCCAGAACAAAGATTTGTCCCCGGAAACTTGTCGGCGGCGACGGAGCTACAGATGTATTTTGTGGAAAAGGTCGATTCCCCTAGGGTTTATGCATTGGGGAGTATATATGGGCGAAAGGGCGATGCCGGGAGGTGGCCAGGGGGCCCACGCCCCTAGGTGGCGTGGCCGGGGGACCTGCGCCACCCCATGGTGTGGCCACCCTGTGGCCCCCCTCCGGGGCTCTTCGGGACTTCTGGAAGCTTCCGGGACTTTTAGGGCTTCTGGCTTTCGAATTTTCCAATTCCGAGAATATTTCTAGAACAACTTTTCTGAAACTAAAAACAGCAGAAAACAGGGAACTGACTCTGTGGCATCTTGTTAATAGGTTAGTCCCAAAAAACGTGTAAAAATGACATAAATGTAAGGAAAACATGTGGAAACAACATGGAACATCAAAAATTAGGGATATGTTTATGACATATCAATGGGTAAACCTAAGGGGCACGCGAATTCTCCCCATGTATCCGATGAGGAAAGTTCGGTAGAGGAAACTATTCCGAATGATACCGAAATCGAAGATAACATTGCCAAAGCTAAGGAGAAAGCCGCACAAAAGGCTAAGGCAAAGGAGAATTCTGGAGGCTCCAATTCTCAAACGGCTAATGGTTCGGGGTCCAAATCAAAAGTTCGACCACCTCAAAATTATGACTCCATCCATACAATTGTTTCAATGCCACACATTCTTAATGTTGTACTCCCTCCCATTCTTAACACTAATGAATTCTCTTCTTGGAAGTTTGAAATGGAGTCACATATTTCTGGCTCGTGCATCGCCTTGTGGAGGAGTGTGGTCCATGGGTTCCATACCCATGACCCAAGCAACTTGACCCACAGGGAGGATGTGGAATATCAACTCAACAAGACCGCCCTTGTCATCATTCAAAAGGCTCTTCCAAGGGAGCATCTCACTCACATTCGTGGTTGCAAGACCGCCAAGGAAGCTTGAGACAAGCTTGACACTTTGTTTCAAGGGAATGCTAGCATCCAATCATCCAAGTATGATGTGGCCATTGACAAGTCTGAGAACTTTGTTATGCAAGAGGATGAGTCCCCCGAGGATCTATATAGAAGAGTTGTCACCCTTGCCAATCAATTGAGGGACTTTGGAAAATAAGAGATCTCCGATGAGTGGATAAAGAGGAAGTTCATCAGACCAATTACAACCTTCGAGAAGAACCTCTCCACTAGCATACGGACAAGAGCGGACTACAATTCCCTCAACTCCATTGGTGTTCTTAGTGAGTTCATCACCATATCCCTATCACACAAGAGTGCGGATGATGCTCTCGCTCGCTCTAGAGGAATGGGAAAGTCACCCAATCTAGCTTTGAAGTCAAAGGAAATTGCTCGAGTTCAAGAAGTTGAAGAGGATGATGATGATGAGGAAGACTACGAGGACACTTACACGGACGCTCACAAGTGCATTGCCCTTGCCATGCACGGATATTGGAAGAGATGGGACGCTCACAAGGTCGGCTATCCAAGACCTCCTCGAAACAAGAACTACAAGAAGAAGGGGGCAACCAAGGACATGCAATTGTGGAATTGCAAACAATTTCGTGAAGGAGTGCCCTTTTGATCCAAGATAAGAAAATGAAGGCAAGCTTGTTCGCAAAAACAAGGCCAAGGCTCCACAAATCAAGAACTTCGCTATAAGAGTGCCAAGGGCTCTTTTTGTTCAAGAAGGGGCGATGTTGGAAACCTATATCTCCGGAGATGAAGGAGAAGATGAAGTGGTAGGTGTAGCCCATGTTGCCATAGCTACCGCCTCATCTCCATCGGTCTCTCTATTTGAATCCCCCAATGAGATTGCGGCTATCTGACCTACATGTCTTATGGAAAAATCCACTTAGGTATGTTATCCCAACTCCAAAACCATTGTCACTAGTACTCCTTCATTATTGGATTGTGTTTAAAATGCTTGTGAGGTGGATAGTGAAGCAAAGGAACTAAGCATTTGGTTAGCTAGCCTCAAAGGTGAGACTAAAGAGAAAATGAATGCCCTTTTGCGGCAACTTGATGATTCTAACTCTCTTGTAGATGAAAAGGAAGAAATTATCATGACCTTGGAAAGCCATGGAGGTCACTCTTGAGATGATAAAGAGCTTGAAAAGTCTCTTGAAAATGAGCGTACCATTAGAGCCTCTCTTGAGGAAAAATTATCTAGTCTTGAAGAGACTTTTTCTATGAGTGTCTCTAAGCTTAGGAAGGATAATGAAGAATATCTTGCTCTTGTTAAAACACTTGAAAATGAAGAGTTGAAGCTAGGAATTGCTCACGAGGAACTTGTTGCTCGTCATGAAAAACTAGAAAAGGAGTTCACGTCTCTTAAAGAAATTCATGACAAGCTAACCAAATCTTGTGACAATCTCCTAGCTCAACAATCTAATAAGCAAGTCATATCCTCTTCATCTACTAGCATTGGTATTTTTCCTAGCAATTCTTGTGGTTCAACTAATCTTGTAGGAAGTGAGAAGACTCTTGATGACCCACAACTATAGGGGGTGTATCGTAGTACTTTTGATAAATAAGAGTGTCGAACCCAACGAGGAGCAGAAGGTGTTGACAAGCAGGTTGGATAGAGGATTGACTGTAAACACTAGCAAACGGGTTTTTGGAGGTTTTTGATATAGCAGATAAGTAAAGTGCGAGTTAATAAAGTGCAGTAAATAATATTGCAGCGAGTGGCCCAATCCTTTTGAGAGCAAAGGACAATACGGTTGTATTACTTATGACTACCAAACGTTCTCGAGGACACATGGGAATTTCCTCAAGTGCTTTCGCTTCGTTACGGTTGATTAATATCCATTCGTTCGTGAAGTGTTGTGTGGGTGAACCTATTCTAATGCACCGCCGAACTAGGACTAATACATACTTGTGATTATACGCCTCGTAAGCATCCACAAATACAAGAAAGTAATTAAGATAAACTAACCACAGCCTTAAAACTCCGGGATTCTACGCTCCCTCGTGCATTGGTTTCCTAACGGGGGTTTAGGTTTTTGTAACTCCGGCAACCCCAAAATTAGTAGCCAAATACACAATGCATCCTCCTAGGCCCATAAAGGTTAAGTATCATGTAGTCGACGTTCACATGACACCACTATAAGAATAGCACCACAACTTAAATACCGAACCACGAGATATTACTTCAATATAACTTCACTACTAACATCATGACTTCTCCCATGTCCTCAAGAACTAAACGAACTACTCACAAGACATCATATGGATCATAATAAGAGGTGATATAATGGATGATAACAATCTGGTCATAAAGTGCTAACACCAATAAATCTCACAAGCATCAACTACTAACAAGTAATCCACAACAGGAGAGAGATCTAATGTAAAACAATGATAAAAGCCCCTAATTGTTACAGAGGGATGACGACGGATGATGAGAGTGATGGTGGTGGTGGTGATGATGATGACGATGACGATGACGATCTTGATGATGCCCGGAGTGATGACGGTGACGATGGCAATGATTTCCCCTCTCCGGAGATGAATTTGCCCGACAGATTTCTCCCTATCAGAGAGCTTTTCTCTCTCTCGAGTGTTTTCTGGCCCCGGGCGGCGGCGGAATAATTCTTCGATGATTGTATGGGGCTTAGGGTTCCCTCGGGGTCAAGTACGCCAAAAATATCCACCAGAGGTGGGCCAGGGTGGCCACACCACGTGGTGGCGTGGCCAAGGGGGGCGCCACCCCATGGTGTGGGCCCCTGGTGGCCCCCTCCAGCTCTCCTCGTGGTTGGCTCCCTCTTCTGGACTTCTAAGATACCTCCGGTGTCCCCCCTTCTTATTTTGATCTTCTGAAATAGGGTATCTCGACGGTGCTTTTTCCATCAGAATTCTGGTCCCGGTGTTTATTCTCCAAAAATTATGAAACATGCAAAATAAGATAAAATAACATAAGGGATGCATCATAACATGAAATACATCGATGAATAAGAGAAAATAAAAATACAAAACGGTGATGCAAAATGGACGTATCAACTCCCCCAAGCTTAGACCTCGCTTGTCCCCAAGCAAAACTGAACTCAGTAAACATGACCACAGGTTTATGGAGTGAGGTGTCGATAAAATGAAATACGGACAAGAGGCATCACATCTACAAAGAACAAGTAATTTTAGACAACAACTCCTGTCGTATAATCAAACTTGAAACAAGTAAAGTAACAATAAGGGTGCAAAAAGTAAATCACAATTGGTGAAGGCAAACTTCGTTCTTGGTCAGAGAACAATTAACAGTGTACTTATCTTTCGATTAGAGTCTTTTATACTAGAGCTATATTGCAGAGTTTATCATGCTCAATTATAACAATCTCTTTGCAAACATTGGTAACTTTCAAAGTGGTATTCAAACAGATAAAAGCATTTGCAGAAACAAGGAATAATAAAGAACATGATTGAGTAAATCAACATGTAGCTGGATGAATCACAACAACTCTAATGCTTGCTTAGACAGAAAGAAGTAGGTTTACTGACTCAACATAAATGTAAAAGATAGGCCTTTCGCAGAGGGAAGCATTGATCACTCATGTGCTAGAGCTTTTATTTTGTAAAACAGAGGTATAAAAGTTTGACACTCCTCCCAACCTTTCTTACACAAACCATGGCTAACCGAATCCTCGGGTGCCTGCCAACAATCACAAACCGTGGAGGAGTGTATAAATTTTGAGAAGTGTATGTTTATGTCAACGAATGGCAAACAGAAAATACAGTACGTCACAAGCCAACTATAATTCACAAGAGCGGCTCCCATAGAAGGACAAAACTGGTATAGAAGGCCATCCCTCTTTCTCTTTTGTTTACACAATTATGCTTTGACTGATAAATCAGGGGCAAAAAGAGTGAAGATAATTTGTATTATTATTTGGGGCTGGGAACCCCGGTGCCAGCTCTTCTAGCATTTGGATAAACGGATGAAGCCACTAGCCCAGGGTGTGAAATCTAATCAGCAAGTGAGATAAAGATTCTCTGTTTGCGTCCTCATGAGCTAAAACAGGGGCACAAAACAGGTGTAATTTTAAAGGTTTAAAGGTAGCACACAAGCAATTTACTTGGAGTGGCGGTGAAATACTACATATATGTAGGTATGACGGACACAAATGGCAAGGTTTTGGGGCTCAATGTTTGGATGCACGAGAAGCATTCCCTCTTAGTACAGGTTTTTGGCTAGCAAGGTTGGGTAGCAAGCATAAGAATCAAAGCAAAACAAACAAAAACATATATTATAAAGCCAATCATGCAATCTTCCTTGAAGGTGCAAACAAACTTATTTGATAATAATAAGCTTATGAGCTAACAAAGAAGAAAGATCATGGAATAATATATCTACATGCAACTCCCTCTTTTCTACTTAAGTCTCAACGAATTGTTGCTACTGAACAATGCTAAGTTTGACAAAACCAACTAGTTTATATTGAAGCTCCAACATCGATACAAATACTAATAACAGGATCAATCACATAACAAAAATTGAAAACTAAAATAAAGTGAAACAAGTAGATGATGAAACTTCTCATTGATATTTCATTACGACAACTCAAACCAAGGGATACAATGATAACCAACTAAGGAGCAACACTTCCATTCTGCAAACCATCCTATATGATATTTCCTCTACTCATGATATGACTCTACTAAAAAGGTAAAAGCGTGAAAGATAAAAGTGTGATATTGCGACACTCCCCCAAGCTTAGAACAAGCCAAGGGGATGCCAATACCAATGATGAATTAATTCTTCGGTGGTGGTGATGAATCCTTATAATCCTCACTCTTCCAAGGTAAAGGCTCTCCATCCACAAATGACGTCCTGGTCTCCAACATCCTGAAACTAGCAGCAGAGCTTATACGTTTAAACCTGTTCTCATACTCACAGTTCTAGTTCTGCACATCATAGAGTTGTGCTTGCAAATCGTTGGTGGTCTTGGTGAGTGAGAAAATCTCCTCCCAAAGCTTCAAATTCTCCTTCTTTATCCTATGGATGATCTCAACTTCACGCTCCTCCATCTTCTTGTACCTAAACACTTGTTGCTCCAGTTCTTCCATCCTAGCTTCCAGACTGCCTTCTCCTTTAGGGCCCCGAACATCTTCAATCTGCACCTCCCCGTCCTTGAGAAGCAACTCTTTGGGATGCATCTTCAACTTGTTCATGTACGGGTTGACGACGTTCTCAAAGAAACTGTATTTGGGAGATCCAGGAGAGGACATTGTGGCTCTAGATCTGAAGATGTAACCTGGCAGAAACAACTGAAAACAGAAACACGACGAGAAAACGATATATGGACCTCGGGGGGTTATATAGAAAAAATATGCACAACGAAAGGAAAGTCTAGGTCGAAAACGAGTCGGAGAGGGGCTCCGAGGCGCCCACACCGTAGGGTGGCGCGTCCAAGAGTGGGCCTGCGCCCCCTCATTGTGTGGTACCTCCGGGCACCTTCTCCAACTCCTCTTTGGCTCGGTATTTTTTATATTTTCCAAAAGTATATAATTAATAACTGAAAAGGTATTTCGTGAACTTTTTCTTAACATAACGGTTACCTATTCCAAAACAGACTCTGCAGATTCTGGAATCTTCCCTCTAATGAACTTCTCCGGAGTCATTACTTGAATAACATCCACATCTTCATCATAGGAATCCCGAGAAATATAATGTTTGAGTCTTTGTCCATTTACCACTTGTGTAGTGTTATCTTTGAGGGAAGCAATTTTTATTGCACCCGAACGATACACTTCTTCAATAATATAAGGTCCTTCCCATCTCGAGAGTAATTTTCCTGCAAAAAATCTGAGACGAGACCGATACAATAGAACTTCCTCACCAACATGAAATTCTCTTTTAAGGATTATTTTATCATTCCATTGTTTAACTTTGTCTTTAAAGAGCTTGGCATTTTCATAAGCTTCGCATCTCTATTCATCTAAATGATTCAAATCAAGCATTCTTTTCTTACCAGCAAGTTTAAAATCTTTGTTTAATTCTTTCACTGCCCAATAAGCTTTGTGTTCTAATTCTAAAGGCAAGTGACAAGCTTTTCCATAAACCATTTTATAGGGAGACATACCCATAGGATTTTTATAAGTAGTTCTATAAGCCCATAAAGCATCATTCAACTTATGTGACCAATTCTTCCTAGATTTATTAACAGTCTTTTGCAAGATAGATTTAATTTCTCTATTTGATAATTCTACCTGCCCACTGGTTTGAGGATGATAAGCTCGGGCAATTCTATGATCAACATCATATTTAGCAAGGGTCTTTCTAAAACCACCATAAATAAAATGAGAACCTCCATCGGTCATAAGATATCTAGACACACCAAACCTAGGGAAAATAACATCTTTAAGCATTTTTATAGAGGTCTCACCATCAGCACTTTTAGTAGGTATAGCTTCTACCCACTTAGTAACATAATCAACAACAACAAGAATATGAGTATAACCATTCGAAGGAGGAAAATGACCCATAAAGTTAAATCCCCAACAATCAAAAGGTTCAAGAACAAGAGAATAACTCATATGCATTTAATTACGTCTACAAATATTACCTACTCTTTGACATTCATCACAAGATAAAATAAATTTACGTCCATCTTTAAAGAGAGTAGGCCAATACAAACCTGATTGTAGAACCTTCTGTGCGGTTCTATCTCTAGCGTGATGTCCTCCATAAGCACTACCATGGCACTTCTTCAATATTTCACATTGTTCATTATCTGGTACACATCTTCTCATAATACCATCTACTCCTTCTTTATATAAATGTAGGTCATCCCAAAAATAATGCCTCAATTCTTCTTTGTTGAGCTATAAATGTTGGAGGCAAATACTTTGAAACAATAAATTTAGCATAATCAGCATACCAAGGACTATCCTGGGATTTTACCTTAATTGCAGCCAACTGTTCATTTGTAAAACTATCATTAACAAGAATAGGATCAAAAGTAATGTTTTCCAATCTGGACAAGTTATAAGCAACAGGATTTTTAGCACCCTTTCTTTCCACAATATGCAAATCAAACTCTTGTAAAAGAAACAGCCATCTAATAAGCCTAGGCTTAGCATCTTTCTTTTCCATAAGGTATCTAATAGCAGCATGATCAGTATGAATAGTAACCTTTGAGTCAACAATATAAGGTCTAAACTTATCACATGCAAAAACTACAGCTAAGAACTCTTTTTGAGTAGTGGCATAATTCTTGTGAGCAGCATCAAGAGTCTTACTAGCATAATGAATAGCATTGAACTTCTTATCTATGCGCTGTCCTAGAACAGCACCAACAGCAAAATCACTAGCATCACACATAATTTCAAAAGGTAAATTCCAGTCAGGTGGTTGAACAATAGGAGCAGTGGTTAAAGCCTTCTTTAAAGTTTCAAAAGCTTCCTTACAATCATCATCAAAAACAAATGGTACATCTTTTTGAAGAAGATTAGTAAGAGGCTTTGATATTTTAGAGAAATCTTTAATAAACCTCCTATAAAAACCAGCATGACCAAGAACACTACGAATACCTTTAACATCCCTAGGACATGGCATTTTCTTTATAGCCTCCACTTTAGCCTTGTCAACTTCAATACCTCTTTCAGAAATTTTATGTCCAAGAACAATTCCTGCATAAACCATAAAGTGGCATTTCTCCCAATTAAGAACAAGATTAGTTTCCTCACATCTCTGCAAAACTTTATCAATGTTGTGCAAAAAATTATTAAAAGAAGTTCCATAGACAGAGAAATCATCCATGAATACTTCCACAATTTCTTCACAAAAAACATGAAAAATAGCAGACATGCATCTTTGAAAAGTAGCAGGAGAATTACACAAACCAAAAGGCATACGTCTATAAGCATAAGTACCATAAGGACAGGTAAAGGTTGTTTTCTCTTGATCTTGCTTCCTAACAAAAATTTGGGAAAACCCATAATAACCATCAAGAAAGCAAAAATGAGTTTTCTTAGACAACCTCTCTAGCATTTGATCAATAAATGTCAAAGGATAATGATCTTTCTTAGTAACTTTATTAACCTTTCTAAAATCAATACACATTCTATAACCAACTACTACTCTTTGTGGAATGAGCTCATTGTTTTCATTAGGCACAACAGTCATTCCTCCCTTCTTAGGGACACAATGCACAGGGCTCACCCATCTACTATCAGCAATAGGAAAAATAATACCAGCATCAAGAAGTTTTAATACCTCATTTCTTACCACTTCCTTCATCTTAGGAATTAAACGACGTTGATTTTCAACTACTGGCTTTGCATCAGGTTTAATATTAATAGCATGCTGACATATAGTAGGAGAAATTCCCTCGAAAACATCAAGAGTATATCCAATAGCTCCACGATGTTTCTTCAGAATTCCCAATAATATTTCCTCTTCTTCACCTGAAAGTTTAGCACTAATAATAACAGGATATATTTTCTTATCATCAAGATAAGCATATTTAAGATCGTCAGGCAGAGGTTTTAAATCAAAGACATGATCCTCCTTGGGTGGTAATGTTGTACCCAAGTCTTCCACAGGTAAATTATGTTTCAGTATCACCGATCGACGAAGAAGAATATCATAAATCTCATTTCTCTCTTCCATAAATACATCACTCTCATGATCCTCCATGTATTGCTGCAAAGCATTGCTAGGATTAAGAGCAATAGAAGCAAGTTGTTCAACTTTAAAATTCTCATCAGGCAATTTAGATTCATAAGGTGCTCTAGCAAATTTGGAGAAATTGAACTCATAAAATTTTCCATCAAATTTAGTAAAAATATTCTCTCTTTTACAATCTATAATAGCACCACAAGTGTTCAAGAAAGGTCTACCAAAAATAATAGGACAAGTCTTACTAGCAGCCTTACCAAGTACTAAAAAATCAGTGGGATATTTAGTCTTACCACACAGAACTTCCACATCTCTAACAATACCAATCGGAAAGACAGTTTCTCTATTAGCAAGCTGAATAACCACATCAATATCTTCAAGCTCACAAGAACCAATTTCATGCATAATTTCTCTATAAAGCTCATAAGGGTATAGCACTAGAACTAGCACTAATATCACACAAACCATAATAGCAATGATCACCAATCTTAAGAGAAAGCACAAGAACACTAGTTTTCTTAGGTCTATGAGGATGTGAAACAATATCAGAAGCATCCTCACAGAAGACAATGTGTTCATACTCCACATTTCCACAAACAAGATCTTTCATTATTGCTAAAGCAGGTTCAACAGTTATTTGTTCATCAGGTTCAACAGTTATTTGTTCATCAGGTTCAACAGATTTCTTATTACTCTTATTAACCACAGAAGCCACCATAGAGTGTTATTTCACCTTAGTAGGGAAAGGCATTTTTTCAACATATGGCTCAGGAACAACATGATTAACAACATGCACTTCTATATTACTAGCAGGACCAATATCTTTATAAGGTGCATGGTACTTGTGATAATTTTTTTTAGGAATATCAAGATAGGAGGCAAAAGGTTTAAGACAGTTTGCAAAGATTTGAGGATCAAGACCACAAACAGCACTAACATGATAGAAATCATTGGTTCCCATAAAAGATTTAATGCATTCATAATCATAATTTATACCTGACTTTCTACCTTTGTCATTCTCCCATCCTTTAGTGTTTTCTTGAATACGATCAAGAAGATCCCCTTTAGCTTCTTCCTTCATACGTGCGAATGATCCAGAACAAGAAGCATCCAATAAATCTTTATCATGAAGAGAAAGCCTTGCATAAAAATTATTGATAACAATATTTCCCAGGAGTTCATGAATGGGACAGTTAAGCATTAATAACTTCATTCTCCCCCATGCTTGGTCAATACTCTCTCCATCATGAGACCAGAAATTATAGATTTGATTCCGGTCTTTATGAATCTCACTAGGAGGATAGAATTTAGAATAAAAGAGAGGAACAATTTCCTCTCATCCAATAGATTCACCATTCTTCAGTAATTTGAACCATTCAGCGGCTCTTCCTTTCAGCGATAAAGAAAATAATTTCCTTTTGACTTGATCCATTATAAAACTTGCACACCTGAATAACTCGCATAATTCATGTATAAAGAGCAAATGATCATCGGGATGGACAGTTCCATCACCGTAATAGCAGTTACACATAACACGTCCAATAATTTTCATAGATATTTTATAAGGATCTAATTCAGCAGATGATGGGTTACCAACTACCCTAGTAGCAACGGTAGAATTACCCCTAGACAGAGAACCAAAAGTATTCCCCATAATGAAATAAAACAGCAGATAGAAATAAAAATAACACTCATAGTAAAAGTTTCTCTTACCAATTCCACTTACCAATAGCGCTTCACTCCCCGGCAACGGCGCCAGAAAATAGTCTTGATGACCACAAGTATAGGGGTGTATTGTAGTACTTTTGATAAATAAGAGTGTCGAACCCAACGAGGAGCAGAAGGTGTTGACAAGCAGGTTGGAAAGAGGATTCACTGTAAACACTAGCAAACGGGTTTTTGGAGGTTTTTGATATAGCAGATAAATAAAGTGCGAGTTAATAAAGTGCAGTAAATAATATTGCAGCGGGTGGCCCAATCCTTTTGAGATCAAAGGACAAGCCGGTTGTATTACTTATGACTACCAAACGCTCACGAGGACACATGGGAATTTTGTCAAGTGCTTTCGCTTCGTTCCAATGATTAATATCCATTGGTTCGTGAAGTGTTGTGTGGGTTAACCTATTCTAATGCACCACCCAACTAGGACTAATACATGCTTGTGATTATACCCCTCGTAAGCATCCGCAAATACAAGAAAATAATTAATATAAACTAACCACAACCTTAAAACTCTGGGATTCTACGTTCCCTCGTGCATTGGTTTCCTAACGGGGGTGTAGGTTTCTGTCACTCCGACAACCCCACAATTAGTAGCAAAATACACAATGCATCCTCCTAGGCCCATAAAGGTGAAGTATCATGTAGTGGACGTTCACATGACACCTCTAGAAGAATAGCACCACGACTTAAATACCGAACCACGAGATATTACTTCAATATAACTTCACTACTAACACCATGACTTCTCCTATGTCCTCAAGAACTAAACGAACTACTCACAAGACATCATATGGATCATAATCAGAGGTGATATAATGGATGATAACAATCTGGTCATAAAGTGCTAACACCGATAAATATCACAAGCATCAACTACTAACAAGTAATCCACACTAGGAGAGAGATCTAATGTAAAACAATGATAGAGGAACCTAATTGTTACAACGGGATGACGGTAGAAAGGAGGGATTTGGCTATGTTGCTAAGTCAAGGAAGAAGTACAAGAAGAACAAGAAGAAGGTCACCTCTCCTTCAGAAGAAGTAAACTTTGTGAAAGAGGGAGAGGTGATCAAAGAGAAGGAAACCAACACCATTGTCGGTAGTGAGACCTCTAGGGGGAGCACCACTCATAATGACTTTGCCGGCAAATATAACCCATCTTATGTTCTTATGAAATCTAGAGATGGTCATGTGTATGCTAAATATGTTGGTACTTCTTATGGTGATGACTATCATTGGACTATTTGGGTCCCAAAGACCCTTGTTGCTAACAAAAGAGGACCCATTCAACGATGGGTACCTAAATCAAGACACTAATCTATTGTAGGGAAGTGCTTCCGGGTCGGGCAAATGGACGATGGATAGTGGTGCATCCCAACATATGACCGGAAGAAAGGACGCAGTGAGTGATCTTAATCCTGCATCACCTCATCTCAATTGCGTCACTATTGGTGATAACTCCAAGCTAAAGGTATTGGGGCGAGGCAAGGTAGCTATCTCAAATGATTTATCAATTGAGAATGTTATCCTAGTTGATTCCCTTGGTTACAATCTCATGTCAGTACTTCAACTTGCAAATTGTGGTTTTACCTCGTTCTTTAATAAAGAGAATGTGACTATCACTTGGGAGACAATGATACGTCTCCAACGTATCTATAATTTATGATGTTCTATGTTGATATTATGCCAATTGATACATGTTTTCCGTATGTTCTCCTACGTTTTCTTATGTTTTCCGGGACTAACCTATTAACAAGATGCCACAGAGCCAGTTCCCTGTTTTCTGCTATTTTTAGTTTCAAAAAAGTTGTTCTGGAAATATTCTTGGAATTGGAAAATTCGAAAGCGAGAAGTCCTAAAAGTCCCGGAAGCACCCAGAAGTCCTGAAGAGCCCCGGAGGGGGGCCATAGGGTGGCCACACCATGGGGTGGCGCGGGTCCCCCTGGTCGCGCCACCTAGGGGTGTGGGCCCCCTAGCCACCTCCCGGCATCGCCCTTTCGCCCATATATATTCCCCGAGGCATAAACCCTAGGGGAATTGAACTTTTCCAAAAAATGCATCCGTAGCTCGGCCGCCTCCACCGACAAGTTTCAGGGGACATATCTCTGTTTTGGCACCCTGCCGGGACAGGGAAGTGCCCTCGGAAGCCATCTCCTTCAACTCCACCGCCATCTCCATCGTTGTTGCTGCTCCTATGATGAGGAGGGAGTAGTTCTCCCCCGTGGCTGAGGGCTCTACTGGTAGCTATGTGGTTCATCTCTCTCTCCCATGGTGTGATATATATGTGATCATGAGTTTTGTAATCTATTTGAATTCATACATGTTACTCTTCATCTTTTGCTACTCAAGTGCTTTATTAATATGAACTTTGGAGTCACCTTGTATCGCAGCGTGAAGGTGACAGTGTGCACGTCGTGTGTGTCTCCTCTATGAAATTGTGGAGTTTTCTTAGTACCTTCTAGGGCGCTCATAGTGACAGCGTGGGTTTAACTAGACATGGGCATACAAACTTGAGGAGTGTTGTTAGTGTTCGTTATCTAACCGGAGAGGGTTAAGAGTAGCATAGTGAGAGAAGCTATCTAGTTATTCATTTATGTGATCATTGTTGAGAGTGTCCACTAGTGAAAGTAGGAGCCCTAGGCCTTATTTCCAAGCATTGAAACACCGTTTTCTGCTTGTTCTGCTACATGTTTGCTTGCTGCCATTTTTATTTCAGATTGCTATTATCACTTATTATCATCCATATTACTTGCATTTAACTATCTCTTCGCCGAACTAGTGCACCTATATACCTGACAAGTATATTGGGTGTGTTGGGAACACAAGAGACTTCTTGTATCTTGATTGCAGGGTTGCTTGAGAGGGATATCTTTGACCTCTACCTCCCTGAGTTCGATAAACCTTTGGTAATCCACTTAGGGGAAACTTGCTGATGTTCTACAAACCTCTGCACTTGGAGGCCCAACACTGTCTACAAGAATAGAAGCGTGCATAGACATCAAGATCTTTTCTGGCACCGTTGCCGGGGAAGTAAGTTAAAAGGTACTCACATCCCTTGTGAGTGCTCGAAGTTATTTCCTTTAGATTCTGCAATTATATCTTTTTGTTTCTTGTTTTCACTAGTTAGGCTTATTTTTACTTGTTGCTTGTTTTTATTTTTACTAGTTAGTCTTAATGGAAAACAACAAAAATATGATAGAACTTTATAATATTTATCTTGAATTAGGACATGATGCTTCTGAAGAGAAAATTAAAAAACATATGGAGCTTTATTTGCATGCTAATAGCAATGTTATTAGTATGAATTCTTTGGACACCATTATTGCGAATGCTATGGAAAAGTATAAGCTTGGGGAAGCTAGTTATGATGAATATGATATTTTTAGTCCCCCAAGTTTTGAGGAGGAAATTTTCTTTGATGATACCTTGCCTCCAATATATGATGATTATAATGATTGTGGAATTCTAGTTCCACCTGTTTACAATGATGAATATGATACTTTCAGTCCACCAACTATAGAGGAAAAAATTAATTATGATTACAATATGCCTCCTATATTTAATGATTATGGTGATGAGAATAATAATGATAGCTGTTTTGTTGAATTTGCTCCCACTACTATTAATAAGAATGACTATGCTTATGTGGAGAGTGTTAATTCTTTTATGCGCGTGGCTCATGATAAGAATGTTTCTTGTGATAGTTATATTGTTAATTTCATTCATGATGCTACTTAAAGTTATTATGAGAGAGGGAAACATGGTTTTATGCATATCAACAATATTAAGTTCCCCTCTTTATGTTGAAATTTCTGAAGTTGCACTTGTTTTGCTTTCCTATGCTTGTTGCTTTGTGCTTTCATGACTTGTTTTCCTACAAGATTCTTTTTCATAGGAAGTGGGTTAGACTTAAATGTGTTTTATGTTTGCATCTTGATGCTCTCTTTTGTTTCTATTAATATTTCTTATGTGAGCATCTTTTAAAAATCATTGTGCCTAGTTGAAAGGCGTTAAAGAAAAGCGCTAAGACAACCCGTTTTGTTTTCCTATTTTCAACTCGTTTTCTTTGGTGTGCTTTGCACCTGGGTGTTGTCTATTTCCTTAGCGACCCCTCTGTATCTTTTATTTTGAGTTTTTGTTGAGCCAAGTAAAGCCTCTAGTGGAAAGTTGAGCCTATATTTCGGATTTCTGCGCAGTAAGCAGATTTCCGCCATTTATCGCATTTGCATCTTAATCTCTTTCTTTTGGTGTTCTTTTGAGAAAAAGAGTTTTGAAAGAAGTTGTGACAGTAGCTAATGTGTTTTTAAGTGTTAGACTTGTGTTTAAACTGAACCATGTGAATTTATTATTTCAATTGCACTAACGTTGCTAATGAAGATTGTGAGAATTTTGGTGTGAAGGAAGTTTTCAAGGGTCAAGAGAAGAGAATGATATGATGTGATCAAGAAGAGTGAAAAGCCTAAGCTTGGGGATGCCCCGATGGTACATCCAAGCAAATTCCAAGAAGACTCAAGCGTCTAAGCTTGGGGATGCCCAAGGCATCCCCTTATTCATCAACAAATTATCAGGTCACTTATAGTGAAACTATATTTTTATTCGGTCGCATCTTATGTGCTTTACTTGGAGCGTCTTTTATTTTTGTTTTCAGTTTGTTTGGTTTTCTTTGCTGTAATAATTGGTTGGATCTTATCATACTTGTGTGGGAGAGAGACACGCTCTGTTTTCATTGCTTAGAACACTCTAGTTTTCATTCTTATTGTTCTGTGACTTTTCACTTTTTGCTAGTACTGCGTTTATCCTTTGTTTTCATGCATCTCTTATTAGAGCTGTTAGATTTTGTAGTTAGGTGGTTCTCATATGTGTGTTTGCTTGGGAATAGAAATGCTTATGTAGTTGGTATAGTGGAAAAATTCGCATGGTCTTGTAGATCACTAAACTGCTTCATTTGAATCACTGTTGTTGTTTTGAGATATTAATTTGCTTAATGGATAAACGTGGAGGGCTCGTAAGTATAAACTTTTAATGGTTGGTCTAAGAAACTTGAAACTGTGTCACACGTAAATTACCAGCTGATAGAAACAATGGTATATGATTGCTACGAGTGATACATTTCTGATCGGCCTTTTGTTACGCGCTACAGTCGGGGTAGCTAACAGTGACTTGTCACTGCCACGGACCCTCTTGGAGTGATTTGCACTTTGCCTTGTAAGATGATTTGCTTGTTGTAATCTTTTAACTCGTGATTCTATGTTGCTGTTGCTGGCACTTCCACCATCCATATTTTCTAGCCTCTTCGGTATTGTGCATTGCCCTTTCTCACATTGACAGTTGGTGCAAACTTCGTCAGTGCATCCAATTCCCGTGGGAGGACTTTGTTCTACTACACATAAGCCCATATATTCTTCCTCAAAACAACCACCATACCTACCTATAATGGCATTTCCATAGCCATTCCGAGATATATTGCTGCACAACATCCACCTCCATTATGTTACTTGATGATGAGCTTCATGGTTATTTATGCATACTGCTACACTTCCAGGAGCATGCAGTTAGAAACATCAGAGATATTTCTTTATGAGTTATGAGTACTAAAAGTGCGATGATTCATTGTAATATAGGATGTTGCCCCTACCTGTGAGGATATATAAAAAAAATGAAAATTCCCAAAAATAAAAAATAAAAAGGGCCAAAGAGAGAATAAAGAGAGAGGGGGCGCATCACTATCCTTTATACCACACTTGTGCTTCATGTTTAGCACCAATGCTTCAGTTTGGAGAAATTTTTAATATTATCATTCATTCATAACTATGTGGGGAACTTTACATTATAGAACTTGGCATGTATATTCCAATGATGAGCCTCCTCAAATGAGCTCTAGGTCTTCGTGAGAAATAAAGTTGGATGCACCCCCACTAGTTGCATTGGAGAGATTTCATACACTTATAGCTCTATGTGCATCCATTGTGTGGCAATCCCTACTCCTTGCATAGCTCCGGTTGTAAGACTTTCTCTTGTCTAATGACCACTTTCAGCTTTGTGAGCCTTTCTTCCATTGATCTTCCAACCCCCCCCCCATAATGTTCTCTTAGCCATACCATCCCAGTGCCAGGGACCAATGCAGAACACTTGCTTGTTTTTAGAGCACAAATAGTTTAAGATTCAAGCATTGCATCGTGTGGAAAGCTTGATTTGATCCTAACAAGGGTTGTGAAGATAGTTTGCGTGCATGATATTGTTGTTCTTGAAAGCTTAAATCGCCTCTAATAAACTTTGCACGGTTGATAGTCTTTTAGTATTTATTCATTAAAAGTTTTAATTCTTTATCCTTTGTTTATGCATTACTTGTTGATATCAAATATAGATCACAACTTTAGTTCATTTGATCCTAGTTTACATGTTCTACTTTACATATTATGATCAAGATTGTGTGGTAGCATGTCACCTCAGATTTTTTTTTTATCGTTTACCTACTCGAGGACGAGTAGGAACTAAGCTTGGGGATGCTTGATACGTCTCCAACGTATCTATAATTTCTGTTGTTCCATGTTGTTATTATGCCAATTGCTACATGTTTTCCATATGTTTTCCTACGTTTTCTTATGTTTTCCGGGACTAACCTATTAACAAGATGCCACAGAGCCAGTTCCCTGTTTTCTGTTGTTTTTAGTTTCAGAAAAGTTGTTCTGGAAATATTCTCGAAATTGGAAAATTCGAAAGTCAGAAGTCCTAAAAGTCTCGGAAGCATCCAGAAGTATCGAAGAGCCCCGGAGGGGGGGCCACAGGGTGGCCACACCATGGGGTGGCGCGGGTCCCCCTGGCCGCACCACCTAGGGGTGTGGGCCCCCTGGCCAACTCCCGGCATCGCGCTTTCGCCCATATATACTCCCCGAGGCATAATCCCTAGGGGAATTGACTTTTCCCGAAAAATACATCCGTAGCTCCGCCGCCGCCACCGACAAGTTTCGGGGGACAAATCTCTCTTCTCGCACCCTGCCGGGACTGGGAAGTGCCCCCGGAAGCCATCTCCTTCGACTCCACCGCCATCTCCATCGCCGTTGCTGTCTCCTATGACGAGGAGGGAGTAGTTCTCCCCCCGGGCTGAGGGCTCTATCGGTAGCTATGTGGTTCATCTCTCTCTCCCATGGTGTGATCTATATATGATCATGAGTTTTGTAATCTATTTGAATTCGTAGATGTTACCCTTCATCTTTTGCTACTCAAGTTCTTTATTAACATGAACTTTGGAGTCACCTTGTATCGCGGAGTGAAGGTGACAGTGTGCATGCCGTGTGTGTCTCCTCTATGAAATTGTGGAGTTTTCTTACTACTTTCTAGGGCGCTCATAGTGATAGCGAGGGGTTAACTAGACATGGGAATACAAACTTGAGGAGTGTTGTTACAATCCTATGCAATGATTAGTGTTCGTTATCTAACCGGAGAGGGTTAAGAGTAGCATAGTGAGATAAGCTATCTAGCTATTCATTTATGTGATCATTGTTGAGAGTATCCACTAGTGAAAGTAGGAGCCCTAGGCCTTGTTTCCAAGCATTGAAACACCGTTTTCTGCCTGTTCTACTGCATGTTTTCTTGCTGCAATTTTTTTTCAGATTGCTATTATCACTTATTATCATCCATATTACTTGCATTTTGCTCTCTCTTTGCCGAATTAGTGCACCTATATACCTGACAAGTATATTGGGTGTGTTGGGGACACAAGAGACTTCTTGTATCTTGATTGCAGGGTTGCTTGAGAGGGATATCTTTGACCTCTACCTCCCTGAGTCCGATAAACCTTGGGTAATCCACTTAAGGGAAACTTGGTGATGTTATACAAACCTCTGCACTTGGAGGCCCAACACTGTCTACAAGAATAGATGCGTGCGTAGACATCAGACGACTCTTAAAGTAGCCTTTGTTGGGCATGTCGAGAATGACATGTATGTAGTGGACTTCTCTAAAGAAGACACATGTGCCGCGACATGCCTAATGGCTAAAGTTGATGTGGGTTGGCTATGGCATCGCCGGTTAGCTCACACCAATATGAGGATGTTGCATGACCTTCAAAGTGGCAATCATGTTCTAGGACTAACGAATGCTAAGTTTCCAAAGATCGTGTGTGTAGCTCTTGCATTCTTGGAAAGCAACATGGAGAATCTCACCCCAACATCACCACCTCAAGAATCCTCGAGATCATTCACTTGGACCTTTTTGGTCCACTATCATATGATAGTCTTGGAGGCAATAAGTATTGCTTGGCGATTGTGGATGACTATTCAAGATATTGTTGGGTGTATTTCTTCAAGAGGAATAGTGAGAGATTCATCGATTTCATCACTTTGATAGAGGGCCAACACAATACAAGCATCATGGCTATCCAGAGTGATAATGGCTCCAAATTCAAGAACTACACCGTGGAGGGATTTCTTAGCAAAGAAGGGATTGCTCAACAAGATGCACCAAGCCCTTAAGCTACAAATGGATGCGGCAAGGACCATGATTGCAGAATTCTCTTCTCTATACAATTTTTTGGGCCGAGGCCGTCTCCACCGCTTGGCATGCTAGCAACAGGTTGTATCTCCCCAAGAACTTGAACAAGACCCCTTATGAGATTCTCATGGGCAAGAAGCCGTATGTATCATACTTCAGGGTCTTTGGTTGCAAATGCTTCATTCGTAAGAGAGGTAAATGATTGTCAAAATTCGAGACCAAATCATATGAGGGTATCTTTGTTGGTTATGCCACAAATGTTCATGCCTATAGAGTCTACAACAAGTCCATCGGACAAGTTGAAGAAGCTATAGACGTGTTGTTTGATGAGGATAATGGGTCCCAAGGGGGGCGTATAGATCATGGTGTTGTAGGAGATGCAATTCCTCCCATCGTCATAAGAAGAATGGGGATTGGTGAAATAATCCCCATTGAGGGCTACCGGATGACGAAGGGAGAAGGACTATGCTCTACTCAAGTGGAGCCATTGACTACACCCATTGATACACAATCTACCCAACAAGATGCACCAAGCCCTCAAGCTACAAATCAAGGCCAAGCTAATGATCAAGATCACTCCATCAATCAAGGCCAAGCTTACAATCAAGGCCAAGCTCACAATGAAGGACAAGGACAAGACACTCATGTTGGTGAAAGAACCCAACACGTAAGAGATCCATCTCCCGTTGATGAACAAGATCAAGGGCAAGATGGACATGACTCTGATGATGAAGGTGATGCTCAAGATATATCCAAGGAGACTTTGGAGGAGATGCTATTGCGTAGGGCAAAGAGAAAGCTAGAAAATCTTGCGCATGCCAGTCACACAGAGGACATGATTCTTGGACAAATTCATGGAAGGGTAGTCACGAGGAGGCAATTGGCGGATTTTAGCAAGGCGCATGCTTTCGTCTCTCACATTGAGCCCAAGAAGGTCTATGAAGCGCTTGAAGATCAAGATTGGCTTGAAGCTATGCATGATGAACTCAACAACTTCGAGCGCAACAAAGTGTGGAAGTTAGTGCCAAGACCCAAGGATTGCAAGAACGTCATCTGCACCAAATGGTTGTTCAAGAACAAGCAATAGAAATATGGCATAGTCATTCCCAACAAGGCAAGATTGGTGGCTCAAGGATTTTCTCAAGTCGAAGGTGTCGATTTCGGTGAACCTTTCGCTCCCGTAGCTCGTCTTGAATCTATTCGTATCTTGCTTGCCTATGCTTCTCATCATAATTTCAAACTACAACAAATGGATGTTAAAAGTTCTTTCCTAAATGGTCCTATTAATGAGTTGGTATATGTCAAGCAACCTCCGGGTTTCGAGGATCCCAACCACCCCGATTATGTCTACAAACTCGATAAGGCGCTCTATGGACTTAAACAAGCTCCACGTGCGTGGTACGAGCACCTTAAAGAGTTTCTAGTGGATTTCAGATTCAATGTTGGTTTAATCGATCCCACCCTTTTTACCAAGAAGGTTGGAGGTGACTTTTTCATATGCCAACTCTATGTGGATGATATTATCTTTGGTTCTACTAACACCAAATTCAATGATGAGTTTTGCAAGCTTATGACAGATAAATTCGAGATGTCTATGATGGGAGAGTTGGAGTATTTTCTTGGCTTTGAGATCAAGCAACACCCCTAAGGCACTTTCATCAAGCAAGCCAAGTATACACAAGATATGCTCAAACGATTCAACATGCATGACTCCAAGCCTATGCAAACCCCCATGTCAACGACTCTTGACTTGAAACCCGACCCGAACGGTAAAGAGGTAGATCAAAAGGTATATTGCTCCATGATTGGCTCTTTGCTCTACCTTTGTGCATCTAGACCCAATATTATGTATAGTGTAGGTAAATGTGCAAGGTTTCAAGCCTCTCATAGGCAAAGTAATTTTGAAGCGGTTAAACGTATCTTTCGTTATTTAGTTCATCCCCAAACTTTGGTCTTTGGTATCCCAAGGGTTCAAGCTTTCAGCTCATCGGGTACTCAGATGCGGATTATGCGGGAGAGAAGACGGATAGGAAGTCTACATCTAGGGGTTGCCAATTTCTTGGTCGGTCTTTCGTATGTTGGTCTTCCAAGAAGCAAAATTGCATCGCCCTCTCCACCACAGAGGCCGAGTACATCTTTGCGGCAAGTAGTTGAGCTCAATTTCTATGGATGCAACAAACTTTGCGAGATTATTGTATCGACTTCGACAAGGTACCTCTCTTGTGCGACAATGAGAGTGCCATCAAGATCGTCTACAATCCCATTCTTCAATCCAAGAAAAAGCACATTGAGATTCGGCATCACTTCATTCAGGATCATGTTGAGAAGGGCTATATTGATCTCTCTTATGTGCTGACCAAGGATCAAATTGCGGATATCTTCACGAAGGCCCTTGATGAACCAAGATTTCGGGGTTTGAGGAATGAACTAAATGTCATCGATGCGTCTAACTTCACTTGAAACCTTGCATAGATACCTTCACTACATATTCTATCTAGGTTTGGATGTAGGCATGGACATAGGGGGAGCGTACTTCAACTCATGAACCAACACCCCTCCTATAATGCGCAAATCAATCAAAACTTCATGCATATATAGTCATTTTGTGACTTATTGTGCTTCAACATGAGTCATGCTTTTGGGCCCAAGATATATCTCCGCGGCTCCTTAGCATATAATCAAACACGGTGGCTCCGAACACCAACATTTTTCTCTTCGATATGTTGATTGTCTCTTTTGCTCTTTTATCTTTTTTGTTTGAATTTCCATTGTCGTTGTTTCGTTTTTCTCGTTTTTGGTGGCTCATATCTTGTTCCTTGTTTGAAAAACTCTATGTGTGGGGACCCCGAAATTCCGTCCACCTCATACTTGTCCTGAAAAATTCCCCCCTTTCCTCTGTGCCCGCTCTATGGACACAGCCAGAAATTTGGGCGGAATTTTCCGGGCCAAATATCCGGGGGCCGGAATATTCCGTGTCATGGCCCCGGAAATTTCCGGTGTTCGGGATTTGTCCAGAAACTCGACTCCGCTTCGTTGTGCCTCCTCTCTGGAGTCGCACCAGATTTTTGGGACGGAATTTCCGGCCCCCGGAAATTTCCGGCTTACCCACCGGAATATACCGGGGTAAGCAGTTGGAGCCTATAAATAGCCGACGGGAGGGGCTCCCTCCTTTCTTTTCCCCTCCCATCGCCCGCTTTTCCTCTCCCCAACAGTAGTAGCCGCCATAGGGTTCATCGGGAGGCTCCGTCGCGTCCCCTCCTCGTCTTCCGGCTTCTCCTTGCGGATTAAGAGACTACACGTCCGTTCCAATCCCATGGATCCTGGTATCTGCCAAGTTTTCTCCATGATCTAGGGTTTCCGGTTGTATTTATATCTCAATATTTTAGGGTTGGATCTCACCACATCACGTTTTTCTTCCAGTATTCCACCCTTGTACCACCCCGTGCACCCTATATCTAGTTCTAGATTCCTTGTAGGTATGGATTCGCAACCCTAGTGCGATTTTTTCAGGGTCGGAAATTTCTGGCCCCAGCTCGGAATTTCCGCCCCCCCTCCCCGGGAATTTCAGCAAGGTCCGAAATTTCCGGCCTGCTCTGAATCTTTTACAGAGATCATTCTATTCCACTCCACAAGATATGAGCCCCAATGTTGATGTTGTTTGTTTTTCTTTGCGCTTGCTTTTTGCTTTTCTCGCAGATGGTTCAAGCTCTAGGCCCAAGGACACTAGCTCCCATAAGTGGTGGTGCCACTTGCAGCAGAATGACGAAGGCGTATTTGTTGATGAGACTATTATTCGTCAGCGTCAGCGTGAAGACCAACGCGAGTATGAGCGTCAGCGCAACACCGACAGGGCTTCTTGGCGTGCCAGCAAACAACATGGCAAGACCTCTCTGAACCTGGCAACCATGTCTGTGGCTAAATTCAAGGCCTGGCGCACCAAGGCATGGTACACTGATGGCCCTCAGGACACCACTATTGATTCCTGTTTCTGGCACGTGGAGCAGGAGACTCTCTATAGGCAGGTGTACACGGTTATGAGAAAGCATGTATGCCCTATGAAGTGCATCAACTTTCAACACATGGCTGCTAACCCAGCTTATTTCAACAACTCTGTTAATCTTGCCGAGCTCCTTGGTTTGCGCCCTCTGATGGAGACCCAATGCTCCTACATTAGCACCTTCATTCAGCAGTTTTTTGCTACCCTGATTTTCGATGATGCTGAGGAGATTGGGATGACATGGATGTCTGGACCTCACAAGCTCACAGCCACATTCCATGATTTTTCTTCTGAGCTCGGGTATCCTTTTGCTGGCCTCAATGTTTCTCAGGGTGCTCGCATGCATATCCATGGCGTGGAATATGAATAGAACAAGCCGGTTGAGCTGTATGGTCCTCGAGGTAGTGTGGGTTCCGCTAAGGGTCTCTATGCCATCTATGACATTCTTCTGTGTATGTTCTGGAAGACCATTGCCCCTAGCGTTGGAAACAATGATGAGATCCGTGGCGGTTTGGTGAACCTCATGCACCATGCCTACCTGACCTTCACAGAGGGTGATCTTGAGGATACTGAGATCCACAAGATTGATGTGATGGACTTTATATTTCATGAGATCCACTTTGCTCTCTTCCACCGCAAGGTTCCTCCCTATGCACCGTACATCATGAAGCTCATAAAGTCCAAATATCCTGTTGACAAGCGTGCGGATCTTGAGTTGGATTGTGAGACTCACAAGGATGTGAAACTGTACAAGAAGAGTGCTCATACTCAGGAAGCTGCACATGATGTTGGTGCTACCGGTCAGGGACGTCGTGATCCTCGCATGAGACAGGCTGCTGCTCGGTCAGGAACCAAGAAGCGCTCCTAGGTTGTTCGTGCCATTGAGAAGGTGCTATGCATGAACGTCTGCATGCACAAGAAGAACTATAATGCCAATGTAGAGCGTCGCACCATTCTCGAGAACTAGCGCTCAATCATGACGGCCCTTAACATGCCCAATGTTCCTTCTCCTCTTCGTGCTCAGATTCCTTACTGCAACTGGAACAACCGTGATGTGGACTGGGATCTTGATGTTCCTGCTGATGATGATGATGTGGAGGATGCTACTGAGGAGGAAGGCTCCGAGGAGGACCCCGAGGATGATGGTTCTATGGACTAGAGCTTGTTCCTTGGGACTTAGTGCATTCTTCTCTCTTTTTGGTATCCTGATGCCAAAGGGGGAGAAGATCTAGAGATCGCGGGGATTTGCTAGGGTGGGCTGCCTTTTTTTATTATCTCTCGTGTGTTTTTCAACTTTGTTTTATTCGTGATCGTTTATTCGTGGATTCCTATTTGTGAACTTATATTATTGGGAGGCATGTCTCCTAGTTATGCTTATTTGTGGTGTTTAGTTCCTTTCGCATTGTTTGATTATCACTATGCAAATACCCATGTTGTCATCACTCACCAAAAAGGGGGAGATTGAAAGTTCATGTCTCCTCGAAATGATTTTGGTGCTGATAACAACACGGCTATGTCTACTAACCTTGTGGTTTAAGTGTTCACAACTGGCCTCATAATACCTATCATGATCGACAGTAATATCTTCGAAAATATTCACAAAGGAATTTCTGAAAAAAGCCATTATCTGCAGCCGGGTTATTCAGTCCACTTGCCCGGAAATTCCGGTGGTTATCGGGCGGAAATTCCAGCCTCAGCCCCGGAATATTGCGGCCTACTCGAGGCTCATATGATGAAGTTTTGAGCATCCATCTGCCCGCTCTCAGATGCAGGGGCGGAAATTTGCCCGAAATATTCCGGGGGAAATTTCCGGCCTCTGGTCCTTAGCGGAATTTGGATGCGTCTCAGCTGCCCGCTCTCAGATGCAGGGGCGGAAAATTTTCCCGGAATATTCCGGGTAAATTTCTGGCCTCTGGTCTTTAGTAGAATTTTGGATGCGTCGATGCTGCCCGCTCTCAGATATGGGGGCGGAATTTTGGCCGGAAATTTCCGGCTGCTGGATTATTCAATAATCCCCCCCCGGATTTTTGAAATATCCGGCCCAGCTACCACGAAAATTTCCGGTACTAATACCGGAATATTCCGTCCCTGGAAGGCAGCAACACCTAGACTTCGGAGGAGACCATAAATAGATGTCTTCTTCCTCTAGACAGCTAGTTCGTCCATTCCTCTCTCTCCACCATTGTTCGAGATCTCAAAATGCCTAGATCTCCCTCCTCCTCCAACCAAATTCGATGCCCTTCAACGATCTGATGGAGGAGGCCTAGATCTACACTTCTACCAAGCCATAAATCGTTTTCCCTTACCATACCTCTTGGGATCTTGTAAATCTCTTGGTTGCCTTTTCATCCTAGAGAAATCCTAGTGCTTGTATCTTCCACCTTGTATCAAGAAGCTTCGGATTGTTGAGAGCCTCCATCTCACTTGTGGAGTAGCCTCAACCACTTGTAAAGGTTTGGTCAACGCCTTCAATTCGACCTCATAGTGGAAACAAGAATATCCATCACCGGAAAAGCTCAAGGAGAACAAGGTGTGCACAGAGGAGCGCCTAGGTGGCTCTCCACCTCTCCAACGTAGACGTACTTATTTCAAGAAGAACTACGGGAAACATATCCTTGTCTCCGTGTTTACACTTGTGGTTATCGTGTGCCTTGCATATTACTTCTGTTGCATACTTGTTTCTTGTCACATAGGGTGTCTACCTAGTTGCACATCTAGATAACCTAGTTGTTTACTTGCGAAAGCCCATCTAAAAGTGAAAAACGATTAAAATTTTTAGGTCACCTATTCACCCCCCCCCCCTCTAGTTGACCATAGTGTACTTTCAGTTGCACCTAAGCCTGCCAAGCAAGGCATGTAGCTTCGGCACAACACAACCTTTAGAAGAAAACCAAAGTACGATTTTCAATGCAAATCTATTGCTAAGTCAAAGGTTACAAAAAGAAGTGGGTAATATTCTATATCTCGTGTAGTGGGTTTTATCTTTCTTCCCTTTTCCTCTATTTTGTGCCTATTTGGTTCAAAAGATTTAAAAATGAACTTGTAATATTCCAATCCGTATAATTTTTTCCTATAGTCCATTTGGTTTGTTTTAGTACACTAAGATTCCATAAGATTTTTAGTGAGATGTTACAACTTTTCGAAATTTCCTATGTGTGTATGACAGCTATGCTATATGTTTAGTCTTCATACAAAACTCTTATGTTTTCTCGCAGTGCAGCCAAATAACTTCATTTTTTACATATTCTCGTAGGATTGGATAGTTTCTATTACCATTTTTTAATTCTAGTGTTTTTATGAACATGTACATATGACCTTGACCTAATAATAGTATCGTTATGAAAGTTCAAAATACAGGCATCATCATGAGTAGGTAGTTCAAACAAGCAAGGGGGCTAACCATATCTATAATAAAATGATAAGCCATTTTGAGCTAATTTTTATTTTTAGTTGTATGCATTTAAAATTATTTTTGATCCTTGAGTTATCAAGATGAAGCATGTGCATGTTAACCCTAAAAACATCTATGACGTCCATGGTGTGTAAGTAAACGGTTTTGGGAGTCCATGAGCAAGAACACCTAAACTACAATACATACAGTATGAAAACTTAAAAGTCAGCTGATACGTCCAAAAAGTATCTCCTTTTCTGAACACTTTTCTTATTGTTTTCTTCTAAACTTGTGAGTTTTGGATACCACTAACACGGACAAACGCTTTTTCAGAAGAATTACCTTGGTGTCTCGTTTTTGTGCAGAAAAAACAACTTTCGGGAAATTGCCCAGAAAAGATCCCATTGGTCCTAAAACACCAGAAGATCCCGGGAGGCAGAAGGGGGCCAGGTGGGGGCCACACCATCCCTTGGCGCCCCCTTGTCTGCGCCGCCAGGTGGTGTGGGACACTTCCTCACCCCCTCGGACTCCCCTTTCGACTACATATGCCCCGTAACCTAAAAACCGAGGGGGGTTCATCATATTCCACAGAAAAACAACAAAGCGCCGCCACCACCTCGAAACTCAATTCGGGAATCAGAAGTTCCTATTCCGGCGCCCTGCAGGGACGGGGATCCGAAGGAGATAATCACCATCGACACCGCCACCTCTTATCCATCAACCATCCATGATTCCCCCGTCCATGTGTGAGTAAACACCGCTGTAGTCTGAGAGGGATGGAAGAGATTGGATGAGATCGATCATGTAATAATGCTAGATTGTTAGGGCATAGTGCCTAGTATCCATTGTTAGTGTTTTCTACCGTTGTTGAAACTTGTTATGCTTAATGCTTGTCACTAGGGACCGAGTGCCATGATCTCAGATCTGAACATGTTATTGTTTCATGATTATAATTGTGTTTCTTGATCATATCTGCAAGTTGTTTACACATGTCATTGTACGGAACACGAGGCCCCAAAGTGACAGAAATTGGGACAACCGGAGGGGATGGTTGTGCTGTGAGGATCATGTGTGTTCACGGAGTGTTAATGCTTTGCTCCGGTGCTTTATTAAAAGGAGCCCGTCCATCCATTCCCTCATGCCTACGGTACGTCCCATCCTGCTGTTTTCCGCGATTGCTACTGTTGTTACTATTTTACTACTGTTGTTATTTTATTTCTACTACTGCAATAAAAATGGTACCACTGATAAATTGTTGCGAGAAAGTCTACTTTCAGGTGCAGCTGAATTGACAACTTAGTTGTTAAGGCTTATAAATATTCTTTGGCTCCCCTTGTGTCCAATCAATAAATTTGGGTTTTACTTCCCTCGAAGACTGTTGCGATCCCCTATACTTGTGGGTCATCAAGACTATTTTCTGGCGCATGCATAGCTTTATTTATTTGCTCACTTGATCGTGATATTGTTTGCTGCAAGCCATTCATCATGGGCAAGACTCGTGACGGAAAAATTCCTATATTACCATCCACTACAAGAAGAGGTACAACTTTGAACACCTCTGTTGCTCTTGATTCACCGTCTGTTATGAGTAAGCTTCTTAATCCACCACATGCTACACATACTGTTACTTCTCTAAGTCTGAGAATGTTTCTGATACTTTTTATGATGCTTATACTGTGCTTGATGATACTGATTCTCTAGGTCCTTTCCTAGATGCTACTATTGCTAAATCCAAACAAATTAAAAATGCTAAAATTTCCGTTGAAAATATTGGTCACCTGTTAATTCAACTGAGCTTATTGATGATCTTGATGAAACCTATATTGAACTTAGTGATGATTTTATTGAAGAAGCTCGTGCTATTACTTATGCAAGTGCTCTTAAGAGTCTTCTTGCAAGACATACTATGAAATATAAATCTTCTCTTGATGCTAAGTTTGCCACATCTCCCATACACATTATAGACAAGGATTATGATTTCTCTTTAGATTTATCTTATATATCTATTGTTGAGAAGGAAACTTTTTGTGGAACTGAAATTAAAAGTGCTCTTTCATCCCTGAGTAGTTTATTTTCTGATGATACTAAGATGTGTACTTATTTTGTTACCAAGATCTTCCCTTTCTCATTGAAAGATGAAGCTAAAATTTGGTTTAACAATGTGTCACCTGGATCTATTACAAATCCTATGGATTTGGTTAATGCTTTCTTTCAAAAATATTTTCCTGCTAGTGCCCAACATGCTGCTGTGTAGGATATCTTTAACTTTGAGCAAATTGAAGGAGAAAAATTGCCTGAATCTTGGACAGGGTTTTGTTCTTTAATAAGAGCTAGCCCTGGATATCCATTACCTAAAAATGAGATCCTAGATATATTTTATAACGGACTAACTGTTGAATTTAGGACATACTTGGATAGTTGTGCCGGTTGTGTTTTCAGGAAAAGAACTCCAGAAGAAGCTGAGGAATTAATGGCTAAAATAGCAAAAAATAATGATGATTGGAATATACCTGAGCCTACACCTACACGAGGGCCAACACCAATTCCAACACCCAAGAAGAGAGGGATGATTGAATTAAATGATGAAGTGATGAAGGAAGTCAAGAAATCTCTTAAAGAGAGGGGTATTAAATCTGAAGATGTGAAGAATTTACCTCCTATAGAAGATATATGTAAGCCTATCCCTCATCCATCAACTGTTGAGGTACACTCTCTCTAATACTTTGATAATAGAGATATTCCCTATTCGAAACCACCTGATCAATGCTTCGATGAATTTGATCATTATATTGTTAAGCAAGACAACTTTAATATGAGAGTGCAAAACCACCTTATGGAAAACTCTAGAGCTATTGATAATTTGCATGGTATTATTGAAAGAACCTCTAATGATGTTAAAATTATTGTTAAACATTTTCAAATGGTTCAAACACAAATTGATCAACTTACTAAAGTGCAAAAAGACATGCTAGCTAATGCTTCTAGAGATAAACATGTTTGTGAAATAATTACTAGAAGTGGTGTTCCTACTCAGGACCCCTTGTATCCTGAAGGACATCCTAAAAGAATTGAACAAGATTCTCAGCAACCTAAAAACAATAGTTCTCCTTCTAAGAAAAAGAAGAAGAGACATAAAAATGTTGTAGAATCTCCTGAACCCGCTAAAGATCCTAATAGTATATCTATTTCTGATTCTGAAACTTAAAGTGGTAATGATAAAAGTGATGCTTCTGATAAAGAAGAAACTGTAGCTGAACCTGAAAAGCAAACTAAAAATGCAAAGTATACTAAGGAGGATTTCATTGCTAATAAATATGGTAATGAAAGAGAGCCTTGGGTACAAAAAGCAATGCCTTTTCCTAATAAGAAAAACAAATCAAAGGAAGAAGAAAATTATAACAAGTTTTGTGAATCGATAAAACCTCTATTTTTGCAAATCCCTTTTACTGATGCTATTAAACTGCCTCCTTATTCTAAATATATGAAAGATATTGTCTCCAACAAAAGGAAAATTCCTAATGAGGAAATTTCCACTATGCTTACTAATTACTCTTTCAATGGGAAGGTTCCAAAGAAGCTTGGAGATCCTGGTATTCCTACTATCCCTTGTTCTATCAAAAATAATTATGTTAGAGCTGCTTTATGTGACTTGGGAGCTGGAGTTAGTGTTATGCCTTTCTCTCTTTATAAGAGACTCCCTCTTCAAAATTGATACACACTGATATATCTTTGCAAATGGCTGATAAATCTACTGTTATTCCTATTGGTATATGTGAGAATGTTCATGTTCAAGTTGCTACTAATTGTTTGATATTAACTGACTTTGTTGTGTTGGAAATGCCTGAAGATGATAATATGTCTATTATTCTTGGGAGACCTTTTCTTAACACTACAGGGGCTGTTATTGATTGCAATCAAGGAAAAGTAACTTTTAATGTTAATGATAAAGAGCATACTGTTTATTTTCCCAACAAGATTGATAGAAGATATGGTTTAAATTCAATTGAAAATATTAAGCCCATCAAGATTGGAGAATTTTATTGTCCCATGCCAGTACCAACAAAAGAATATGAAATTATTATGATTGGGACTATATCTATCAAGGTTGAGGTAACATAATTATTTAGTGATTAGCAAAGTTTTGCTTCATATGAAAATTGTTCTGGTAACAAGACTTGATCACCCTTGTTAACAAAATGATTTTGAATGAAGAGGACAATGTTTTCACTATGTTTTTGCCTTCCCTGTTATGTTTTCACCATGTTTAATTCTGTTATCACCTTGCTAATTTAGTACAATCATGTTTTCCATCATCCATATTCATGTTTTCCTCGTGTTTTCATCTTGATTACTAAGGTTATGCATGTTTTCACCATCCATATTTTTGTTTTCACCACTTCCATCTTTGTTTTCTTTGGTTATTTTCCTTTTGGAGTGTCTTAGAACCTCTGTAGTTCTAGTTTGGGTTTTATTTTCCACCTTTCCATCATTGTTTCTAGCGAAAGTTTGAGTTGGTTTTGGATTTCTGCGCAGAAAACAGATTTCTGTTGTCCACCAAAAAAAATCGTATAATTCACAGAAAGATCAAAATGACCTGAAACGTTTTGTTCTTATTCCTCAACCAATTCCAAAACTTTTTTGTTCTTTATGTTTTTCGATCCGAGCAACTTAAGTACCCCTCGTAATCATCCGCAAATACAAGAAAGCAATTAAGATAAAACTAACCACGTCCTTAAACTCCGAGATTCTACGCTCCGTCGTGCATTGGTTTCCTAACGGGGGTTTAGGTTTCTATCACTCCTGCAACCCCACAATTAGTAGGGAAATACACAATGCATCCTCCTAGGCCCATAAAGGTGAAGTATCATGTAGTCGACGTTCACATGACACCACTAGAAGAATAACACCACAACTTAAATACCGAACCACGAGATATTACTTCAATATAACTTCACTACTAACATAATGACTTCTCCCATGTCCTCAAGAACTAAACAAACTACTCACAAGACATCATATGGATTATAATCAGAGGTGATATATGGATGATAACAATCTGGTCATAAAGTGCTAACACCGATAAATCTCACAAGCATCAACTACTAACAAGTAATCCACATCGGGAGAGAGATCTAATGTAAAACAACGATAGAAGCCCCTAATTGTTACAGCGGGATGACGGTGGATCATGAGGGTGATGGTGCTAGTGATGATGATGACGATGACGATCTTGATGATGCCCGGAGTGATGACGACGACGATGGCGGTGATTTCCCCTCTCTGGAGAGGACTTTCCCCGGCAGATTTCTCCCTGCCAAACAGCTTTTCTCTCTCAGGTGTTTTCTGCCCCGAGGCGGCGGCGGAATAATTCTTTGATGATGATATGGGGCTTAGGGTTCCCTGGGGGTCAAGTACGCAAAAGATGTCGACCAGAGGTGGGCCAGGGTGGCTACACCATGTGGCGGCGCGGCCAAGGGGGGAGCCACCCCATGGTGTGGGCCCCTCGTAGCGCCCCTCCGGCTCTCCTCGTGGCTGGCTCCCTCTTATGAACTTCTAAGATGCCTCCGGTGTCCCTCCTCTTCTTCTAATCTTTTGAAATAGGGTATCTCGACGGTGCTTTTTCCATCAGATTTCTGGTCCCGGTGTTTATTCTCCAAAAATTATGAAACATGCAAAATAAGATAAATAAAATAAGGGATGCATCATAACATGAAATATATCGATGAATAACAGAAAATAACAATATTGAAAGGTGATGCAAAATGGACGTATCAACGTGTTAGTTCCAACTTATTACTATAAGATAGCCTGTCGTATGAATGTTTGCTTGCATTGTTTTATTCCTAGAAGGGTATGACATTGTGGTATCTATCTCTGATTGTTTCGCTTAAATCGACTTGGCACATGCTAACGCATTCTATGACTGAAAACAAAAAGTCAAATTCTATGA
>CM054057.1:718163392-718486632 GCA_028641055.1 Alopecurus myosuroides | reverse complement strand
CGAAGAACACAGTTCCCTTGTCATCAATTGAGAAGGACTTGAACTTATCATTGCCCTCCTTGAGTGATCCACAATCTTCTTGATTTCATTATCACGAAGTTGTTCAGAACGAATCTGTCCTCGAGAGTTGGACGGCTGTCAAGCTAGCAAGGTATCCTTCAAACAAGGACCAAGGTTCAGCTTCTGGAATTCTTCATGAAGTGTTTTCCATGATCATGAGATTATTGCAATATGATTTGCGACTGAGAGCATCGGCCATAACATTAGCCTTGCCTGGGGTGTAAGAAATGGTGAGATCAAAGTCTTTATCTCTCAATCCATCTCCTTTGCCTGAGTTCAGATCTGGCAGAGTGAAGATGTATTTCAACTCTTATGATCGAAAAGATTCAGTTTTGTTACCCAACAAGTATTGTCTCCATTTCTCGAGGGCAAACACAACTGCTGCAAGTTCAAGATCATGATGGGATAGTTTTTGCTCATGTGGGTTCAACTGACGTGAAGCATATGCCACAACTTGACGTTCTTGCATAAGAACTGCTCCTAGGCCTTGAGAGATGCATCACAATATCTGGAAAGGTTTGTAGTGTCGGGGCCAACTAGAACAGGTGTGGAAGTGAGTTTAGTCTCAGGAGGTTGAAACTCTCATCACATTGTGGAGTCCAAACGACTTTTTGTCCTTCTTTGTGAGATCATGAGAGGTTTATCAATCTTGGAAAAGTTTTGGACGAACGACGGCAATAGCTAGCCAAGCCAAGAAACTTCTGACTTCTTCACCGTCTTAGGGGGTTTCCAATCAACAATTGCCTTAACCTTTTCAGGATCAATGGCAATGCCTTTGGCAGAGATGATATGACCAAGATATGCAACTTCTGGAATCCAGAACTCACATTTGGAAAACTTGGCATACAGACGATGCTCGCGAAGTTTCATGAAGTGAGACGAAGGTGTTCTCCATGCTCTTCCTCGATTTTGAGTAGACTAATGTCATCAAGATATACCACAACGAACTTGTCGAGTATTCATGAAGACAGAATTCATGAGTCTTGAGAAGTTCCAGTGCATTGGTGAGACCAAAGACATGACGGTGTATTCATATAGACCGTAACGAGTGTGAAAGCTGTCTTAGGAATATCTTCCTTTCTGATCTTTATCTGATGGTAACCCATCCTCAAGTCCAACTTAGAATATTGAGGCTCCACAAGTTGATCAAAAAGATCATCGTACGAGGAAGTGGATACTTGTTCTTGATTGTTTTCTCGTTGAGAGGACGATAGTCAACCACGAGTCTTTTTGTTTGATCCTTCTTGGCAACAAACAGAGTTGGGCAACCCCAAGCGAGGAACTAGGCTGAATGAAACCTTTGTCCATATACATATCGATTTGCTCCTTCAACAATTTCAGTTCAGGAGGAGCTATCTTGTATGGATGCTTAGAGATTGGAGCAGTACCTGCTCAAGCTCGATCACGAACTCAACTGCTCGATCCGGGGGCATCCCTGGCAACTCTTCTGAAAGACGTCAGGGAATTCACAAACCACCGGAACATCTTCAATTGCAGGAAGGGGTTTGGCATCGAGGCTGAACAGCTGAACAGAAGTTGATCCATATGGAGAATAGACTATCTGGCCTGAAGTGTGGAGAGAGTTATTGACTTTTGAGCACAGTCAATTTTAGCTTGTGGGTCTTCAACCAATCCATACCCAGAATGACATCAATGTCAGAATTTCCCAGCAACATGAGTGAAGCAAGGAATACACGACCTCCAATTAGATCTGATTGTCCATGCTTATCTTGGAAGTAATCATTTTAGTTCCCGGAGAGTGCACATAGATTTGATTGCTTAGCGGAACCAGAGCTAAATTGTACGTTTAGCAAAGATCTTTGACACAAACGAATGCGATGCTCCAGTATCAAACAACACTTTAGCTGGAATAGAGTTTACGGTAATATACCGAGAACGACGTCAGCAGCCTCCTCAGCTTTGGTCGCCTTGATATGGTTCACCCTCGCGTTCCTCCCGACAGGCCATTGTTGGAGTTGAAGGCTTTAGCCGGGGGAGCACGAACCATAGCCTGGTTGTGTTGGGGCAGGAGGTAGGGTAGCTGCTTCTGAGTGCACTTATCAGCATAATGTCCAGTATCCTTGCACTTGTAGCAAGTGACGATACGAGAAGGACCTGGCCTTGGCTGCCCCATCGAAACCTCGACCCTGCATCTGAGATGGGTGGGGCGGGGACCAAAGCCTGGAGAAGCTTGGCATTTGGAGCCCGAGTGACAGCACCATTTGGCACCCAGATGCGGCGCTTCTGCGGAGGGGTGTCATGTTGGAGGAGGAACCACCCTCGCGCGAGTGCTTGCGGGACTCTTCGAACGCCTTGCGCCCATTCCTCCTCATTGAGCGCGGTGTTCACAAGCTCCACGAAGTCCTTGCACTTGATGTTGGTGAGAGCGTACTTCAGTTCCGGGTTAAAACCTCGCGGAACCTTGCCATCTTCTTGGCTTCGTGGACACTTCGTCACCAGCGTACCGAGCGAGACGATTGAACTCGTTCTGGTAGCCGAGAACGTCCAGCTTGCCCTGTCTGAGAGAGCAGAATTCCTCACGCATCCTTTCCATGAACCATCCGGATGTGTGCTTCAGGAAGCATCTCTGAAACATCCCCAGTTGATAGAAAGCCAGCCCTCATGGCCTGTAGTTTCTCCCACCCAAGTACTGCCTGACCCTTCATAGGTAGGTGGCTACTTGACCTTATCCTCTTCTGCAACATGAGCAATCTCCAGAGCTCTTGCTACGTCACGATCCAGTCATCAGCATCCAGGGCTCACGTTGTCACGAAAGCTTTTGGGCCCAAGCTGAGGAAGTCCTTGATGGTACCCTTGGAGCATTCTGGTTGTGTTGCTGGTTAGCCTGGATCTGGGCCATCTGTGTCACCACTTGGTCATCTGAGCCAACAGTTCCCCCATTGGTGGTGGCGGAGGCGTTGTTCCTGTTGGAGCATCCTGAACAGAATTCGTTAAACAACAACAGAAAAGGATATACTTGTAACCGAAAGATAGATTATTCCGACGCATGAATAGATAACCAACAGGTACATCATCACATGTTCAAATACATCAGAATATCCAACAGACCAATACATGTTCGAAAACGAAAGGATAAACTAACACAACTAGTAATGGATACAACGGTACTCCCATGCTCATCAACGCAGGACGGCGGTGAGTAGTACGACGAGAGATACGGTGAGGAGGAATCCCACGAAGTATATCACGACGATCCAGATAGGAACTGCTCTGAGAGCAACTCTCGGTGTGGTGAAGTAGAAAGCGTCCTCTCCCTGTCTCCATCGGGAATCCCTGTGTAACCAGCTCCGAGGTCGAAAGTGGCCTCTGATCGCTCGTAACCTCCAGCATCTGGCAACGGAAGACCAGCTGGCTGAACGACACGAAGCGCTCGTCTCCAACAAAGTCTGTGGTGTACTCGCCAGACGAGTGAGAGCAAGGTGAGCTGCTCCCTGACTGAGGCTAACTCCTGAGAAAGTGCGGAAGCAACGGCATCACTGTGACTAGCGAACTGGCAGTGATCTGGAGCCTGGAGCTATCAGTCTCGTAGGTATCCATGTCGCGGTGGACAGTGAAGTGAACTCCCGCTGCCGTGATGTAACCACGGGGGATGTGACGAAAACTGGACTTATCAAACCCCCAGTAGTCAGCACGGAGAACGGTGATACTCACGTACGCTGCCTGCTGCACTGCCATATCCACTGGACCCTACTGCCTCGTACTGGTGTGCAATGCTCCTGCCATCATCCGACAGAATGTAGACGATAGCCCGGTAGCAAGTCTGGTCAAACTCTCGCTGGTGCTCGTAGACCTGGTACTCTGGTGCCCAACGGAACCCCAATAGGTAACCATGTCCCTCAGCAACTCCGGAAAACCGGCGGTGCTCTCACAGCGAGTCATACGAACCACCTGCGGGTAGTAGCTGAGACCCATCTGCAGATTATTTGGAAGGTTTTTGATTAGACTCCGGTAGATGAAAAAGGATGTGAAAACAACAACAAGGTTCAACGGACGAAAAGGATGTTGAAAAGAACATGATATTGAAGCAAACATCGGAAAACGAGACCAAAGTCCTGAGGTACTACAGAGAACCCAAAACACGTGAAATCCTAACTTGAAAGTTTAGGTGAGAACAGAAAACAACGTTGCACTTCCTTACCAGAAAAGGGTGGGTGGGTGGGGAAAGAAGAAAAATGGCAGAATTCCTACTCTCACGTTTCATTTTTCCTATATAGCTACAAAAAGTTCTAGACTCAACTGCGACCAGTAAAAAGGATCCTAACCGGCAGACAGCTCTGATACCATTTGTCGCACCCAAGTTTCTAGAGGATACTCATCGCACGAACTGGAAGTCAGGTGCTTGGATTATGGGGCATAACTGCTCCCACGTCCCAGCTTCCTGGTAGGCCTGCGCTTATGCGCGACAACACAAGCCCTGCTTCCACCGTCGAAGTAAACTATCCGCTAGGAACCTAAAGGCACTACTGTCGACGTACTTCATATTCAAACACGCACTGTACGTCAACAGCTTTGAACGAAATGATAACACAAACTGTCTCTAAGACACAAAAGAATGAAATAAGTGCAACTGGCCTTCACTAAGGCAGAAAATATCGAATACAGTCATCCAGAGGACACATGTCCCAACATATCATCCATTACAACAGCGGAAGCAATCAAAGGGGTCTGAGTACAGACAAATCCATGGCTTAAGAAGCCGGAGAAAAGTAAAAGCGAAGCCCATCCACGTAGGTCTGGATCCTGCCCTGGTCCAGCTAACTACTCGTCTGCAGCGTCGTCGAACTCCACAAAGTAGCCATCCTGGGAAGCATCGTAGTCGTAGTCGTACGCTCTGCGTAAACCACACCCCAACGGGGTCAGTACATCCAAGTACTGGCAAGCAAGACTCACATTTCATCAAGAGTTACCCGTCAACACAAGCAGAGATGCTTGGGATCAACGGAAGAAAAGGGGTGATATAAAAGTTGCTGCTGGCTGCTCTAAACAACTACAGAAGATAACTACAAGTTCCGGCTAACAGAAAAGATGAGATCGAGGATTGTAACCAACTGAAAGATAACTTCAACCAAACCCATCCTGGATCTCGCCCTTATCCAAAGAAGCAATCCGAGGATAACTCACACAGTTGTGATAAGGTGAATCAAGTATTGTGTGAATAAACCTATTACTAGTCAAATTATTAACCATTAAACATGATTTATCATTATGTTGAAGTTGTCCTGAGTACTTGTTAGCCAGTACTTTCACCAAGTAATCCATAACCCGGAAAACACGGCTTCCGAGAAGATTATCCCTGCAGGGTTGCACCAATTTGGCCGTACACTCATGAATATCCCGCCAGATGGGATGCCTCCCACCAAGCGGGGCACTCAACACAACCAACCATTCTTCGCATCAAGCCCAAAGCACCTTGGGCGCACGGCTAATCAAGCCCAGAAGAAAATGGACCATCATAGCACTCTAAGACCGTGTCCCCCTATATGCCGACTACGAAAGTTCCACCCTGCGCTGGGCTCGCAAAAACATGCATGCGGCAAATGGAAAACACTAAATGAGGCGATTTGGACGAGATGCGAATCAGGTCAAGTTGAGGGGGCGCCATACTCGCTTCCCAAATGCGGTAGTGCGCTCATCATATCAGTAGACAAGACCCTTTTCCTATTAGGGTCGACACTAGCAGGCTCCAAAACCACTCATGGGCCTCCTGCCGGTGCCTTATCATCAAATTATTATTACCATTAGCAATTAACGGATTGATTGATTAACATCGAGCCCCCGGTACAAATAATAAGATAGTAAAAGCAGTAACCGATAACAGACTCGAGTAAAAGCAACCCTAAGCATGCTAGATAATACTAAGGCACAAACAAAGGCTGTAGGTATGGAGGGGAGGCAATATCATTAGCTCAGGAATCATGTGATAGGTTCGGAGAACAAGCAACGATACATAGGGCTAGCAATAGTAGACAAAAGGATAGTATCGACAACAAGTGTGGAAAGGAACTCGATGATTCATGTGAGTGATAACTTGCCTGGCAGCTCAGCCTCGTACTGGGCTAGGTCCTGAGTAGTGGTGTCGTAAGGCTCGTCGGTACCAACGTCGTCGTCTAACCGAGAAGAAGCAAAACAACAACGAAGGCAGACGGCAATCAATACATGGCATAGGTGCACCAACATGGGATGATGCATGTCATGTTTAATAGATGCACCAAACTAAACTAGTTGAGATGAGACACAAGTTTAAATGGATTCCATATGCAAAGGTTGCATATGGAAGCCCATGTTTTAGAGTTGAATTAATTGTTCTATCACTAAGCATCATGTGTAAGTGACTTAGTATGATGCATGCATGATGAATAACAATAACATAACAAGTTAAATGCAATTGGAATAATAGTTAACAATTTGGAAAGGCATTTATCAAATTTGGAATTTTGTTACTTAAACATGGTACACAAACAATTATTGTTTTCATCAAGTTAGGGTGTGCAAAAAAATTTACAAATTTTATATTTGAAAAGTTTATCAAATTTTAGTTGGATTACATGTTTCACAATTTGAAATTGGACTTTGGATTATTTAGTTATGAATTAAACAATATTAAACAATTTTTAATTGAATTAAACAAGATTTAAATAGTTTAGGCAATTTAAATTGTTCAAACCAGAAAACAAAATTTATATTTGAATAGAGTATTCAAAATGGTGTGAAAAACATATTTTATTTGTATTATTTGAAAACAGTATGAATTAGTTATGAATTATTTCAATTTGCATTTGAATTATTCAAATTTGAAATTTAAATGAATTTTGAAAACTCAAAACAGAACACAAATGGAATATTTGGAAAGTTTATAAAATTTGGATCAGAATAGATATCAAGTTTGTGTTTATTAGGTTTATAAAACAGAAGATATGGAATTTAGAAGTTTATATTCAAATCTGTTATTTAAAAGAGAAATAGAAATTTTAAACAGATTCCTTTTAATTCTTTTGATACGCACTGGACCTGCACACCAGCCACTGACCTGTGGCCCCTGCGGCCAGCGTGGACGAGTGCGTGCTGGCGTGGCCGTGGCTGTCACTGCAGCGTGGGCCACGGCTGTCAGGGGGAGAGCAAAAAGGTGGGGATTAATCGCGGGTGCTGGGGTTCGAACCCAGCACCTCTCCCTCGCGCGCGCTCGACTGAACCAACTGCGCTGTCGCGCTGCGTTTGACAGATACAGACGCGCAAGGTGGTTAAAGGTTACCACTTTGCAGTTTTCTGAAACTGCACGCGATGCCTGAACTGAACCTGACAGAACTGTCGCCGGCGGCGATTCCCGCGGGAGAGCAACGCCGCGAGACCCACTGGGGTGGCATGGACGCGTGCAGAACGTACACGGATGGGTGGAGAGGATGCAGGGAGGAGGAGGATTCACGGTGGAGGCTCACCGCGGGGAGATCAGACGTGGAACGCCGTCGAGGTGGATGCCGCGGCAGCGACGGGGACGGCGGCGTGGTTGTGGTTGCTCTCCGTGCCCGCGGCGGTGTCCAGGAGCTTGAGGTTGACGCGGCGGAGCGTTTCCAGCAAACGAACGCGTCGAGGTGCTCTGCAACGGAGATGATCAGCTCGGTTCAGGCAAAGGCGCCACGGTGCCGGAGAAAAGAGGACCGCGGCGGCGAAAATAGCGGCTTACCGTGGGATGAATGTTCAACGGGTAGAGGGGAGAGCGGCGAACTGATTCCAGGGTTTTGGTAGCTAGGAGGGAGTCGAGGGTGGCGAGGCCATGGCGATCTTCAGAGGATTGGCGCCGGCGATGGAAAACAGAGAGGGGGAGCGAGGAATTCCGGCGAGAGAGAGAGATTTTTGGCGGCGCTGAGGAACCCTAGGGCGATAGGGGGTACAGGGGTGCCCTAGGCACGCTTATATAGGGTGGAGGCGAGGTTGTGGCCGCCGTGGTCGCGTCGGGGTCGCCGTGGAGGCCTCCGATGGCCGCCGTACGGCGCAACGATGAAGGAGAGCGCTGGCACGAATCTTGGCGCCCGAACCGGTAAGTTGCGCTGCTGCGGCTGGGCTTTGCGCGCGCGTCTAGGTGGGCTGGGCTTTGTTATCTGCTGCGCGCGCGCGCTGCTTTCTCCTTTTATTCTTTTCTGTGTTATTATTTTTTTTGTAGTTTGGTTTTTGGAGAAAACTGTTAAGGTTTTGGTCAAGAAAAATCACAGAAAATTTTGGTTAAGCTTTTTAGATAATTAGAAACCACATTCCAACTTTAGTTTTCAAAAATCACATTTTAAATTAGTGGTTTGTGTTTGAAATCAAATTAGGAGGATTTTGATATTAATAAATTCTTAATACAAACATGCATTGGATAGGGTTACCCCCTAGGGTTTTAGGATGAATTAGAGAGGGAAGAAAGTTGGTGAGTTGTTATTGTTTCCAAAGTACTGATTTGAAACTTGGAAAAGATTTGAATTTAATGAGTGGAATTAAGTGAATGATTTGAGGCAACAATTTAATAGTTGAACAATAATGAATTATTTAGAAAACAATGAAAGGTTTTGTTTTGCAATTCTTTGTTTGAAAGATTGTAACAGACAAGTGTGAAAACAAGGTTTGATTAAGTTTGAATTTTATTATGAAAACAATGCAAACAGAAATAAAAATGAGAATGATGCCATGATGCATTGCATAAATAAAAACAACAAGTAAAACAACTAAGGGTTTTCATACTTGGATGTTACACATAACCGCGGAAAACACGGCTTCTCGAGAAGATTTATCCCTGCAAGGGTGCACCAATTTGGTCGTACACGTAAGAATAACCCGCCAGATGGAATGCCTCCCACCAAGCGGGGCACTCAACACAACTCAACTCTTCTTCGCATCAAGCCCAAAGAACCCCGTGCAGTGAGCGCACGGCTAATCAAGCCCCACGAAGAAAAGGGGACCCTCATAGCACTCTAAGAACGTGTCTCCCTAAATGCCGACTACAAAAGTTCCACCCTGGTACCAAGGGTTCGCACCTGCATATGCATGCGGCAAATGGAAAACCCGAACTAAATGAGACGATTTGGACGAGATGCGAATCGAATCAAATTGAGGGGGGCGCCCATACACGCTTCCCACATGCGGATAGTGCGCTCATCATGGATCAGTAGACAAGACCCCTTTCCTAATTAGGGTCGACACTAGCAGGCCTCAAAACCACGCCGGGCCTCCTGCCGGTGCCTTATCAACAAATTATTATTACCTCAAACATTAACAGGTTGATTGTTTAAACATCGAGCCCCAAAACATAATGAAAATATAACAGAAAGTAACGGGTAACAGACTCGAGCAAAAACAACCCTAAGCATGCTAGTAAGACACGGGCAACAAGCAATGGGGTTATAGGTGTGGAGGTGAGGCTATATCAGGGTTAAAGGATAACATGTGATAGGATCGAACAGAAGCAACGATTCATATGGCTAGCAGAATAGACAACGGAAAGTATCGGTATCCAATGTTGAAAGGAACACAATGGTTCATGTGAGTGAATACTTGCCTGCAAACTCAGTAGCCTGGTACTGGGCTAGATCCTCAGAAGGGGTGTCGTAAAGCTCGTCTGTCTCAACGTCGTCGTCTATTCGAGAAGAAGCAAACAAACAACGCAAAGAGACAAACAATCAATAACATGGCATAATGCACAATCATGGGATGATGCATGACCATTTAATTGATGCATCAAAATAAACTAGTTGACATGGTAACATGATTAAATGGACCCACGTGCAATTTGAGTTGCGTATGAAAAAGCCCATCAATTAAGGTTGGAATAATTGTTTTACAACTAATCAACAGGTGAAAGTGGATTAGTATGATGCATGGATGAGGAAAACAGAAAAATAACAACAATAGAAACAATTTTGAAATAAGGTTTACCAAGTTTGGAATTTTATTTATTAAGTTATGGAATTTTGGTTCCTTAAAGGTGTTACACAACCATTGGTTGTTTTCACCAATTTTAATTGTTCAAAATAGATAACATAGTTCATATTTGGAAAGAACACAAAATTTTAGGTGGATTACATGTTTCAATTATTGAAAAAGGAATTAAGATGAATTATTTATGAATTAAACAAGTCAAACAAGATTTAAATGAATTAAATTCAAGTATGAATTTATTTGAATTTTTATTTGTTCAAAACATTAAACCAAATTCATATTTGAAAAGGTTATACTTTTCTGGTTTGAAAACATATTTTATATGTTCAAAAATAATAATTTAATTTGAGCAAGTTATAAATTTAGCAAATTTAAATGATTTAAACAAGGTTTAAATTATTTAAGCAATTTTAATTATTCAAAACATGAAACAAAATTTATATTTGAAAAGGTGGTTTAAAATGGCATGGAAAACATATTTTATTTGTGTTATTTGAATTAAGTATGAATTAGTTATGCAATTATACAAATTTCAAATGAATTGTTTGAATTTGAAATTTGAATGCATTTGAATTATTCAAAACAGAATACAAAAGTTATAAACAGGTAGAGAATTAAATTTGGTTCAACAAACATATTTTACTTTTATTGTTTGGATTTAGGAAATAAAAGTTATTAACAATTTATTTTCAGGGACCAATCTGTAAAAGATTAGGACTTAGATTAAAAGAAACTGGACAGAAACGTTCTACACCGTGCAGTGACCTAGCCTGGGTCACTGCCAGTGAGCCCTGGGGCCAACGTGGCCAGCGGTGCGCGCAGCAGCTGACAGGGGCCACCCTGTCAGTAACCTTCGCAAAAAGGGTGGAAAATTCCTGCGGCGGGGGGACTCAAACCCACGACCGGGCCTTGCGCGCGCAACGCTGCTACCGCTGCGCGCTGCTGAACCTTGCTTGTCAGGTAAGCATGCGCATCTAGGTTAACATTCAGATACGCTAACTGAACCTGAAAGTTCAGACTGAGATCGACAGGGAGGACGCCGGCGATGGGCTTCTGGTGGTGCTGCCGTGGTTGCGCTGCGTGTGGGGGTGTGCGTGCGTGCCCGTGTTTGCGATTCAGAGAGAACAGAGGGGAGTTGGAGGGCACGGTGGTGCTCACCGGCGTTTGTAGTTGAGGCAGCAGCTCGGGGTGGTTAGCCGGCGGCGAGCGATGGACGGCGGCGGCGATCTAGGCTTGCTCCGGGTTCGTGGAGGTGTCGAAGACGTAGAGGGTACCGGGGGCGTCTCGTTCCCGTTGCTAGCTCGCGCCGCTAGCCATCGGCGGCGATCGCCGGAGAGTTTTCAGAGGACGGTGGCTCGGTGTGGTTGCAGAGAGGGAGGAGATCGTGGCAGCGAGAGGGAAACGACGGCGGCGCGAGGGAGGTAGGTGGTCTAGGGCTAGGGCTGCGCTCGGGGGTTCGAGGGGTAGGTTTATAGGGGTCTAGGGGCGCTGCTGGCCGTTGCACTGCTACTGCCGGCGACGTGGCGCCGGTGGATATGCGGCCGTACTGATAGAAGAAGACCCCGAAGGGGTACGGGCCGAGGGGGAGAAGAAAGATGGGCTGGGCCGTGCTGCTCCCCCCCCTCTGAGCGCTTTTTCCTTTTTTTTATTTTTTTTTCTTCTGTTTTTTTTGCAGAAATAGAATTAGGAAGAATTAGATAGGTTTTGGGTTAGGAAAATTTTAGGAAAAATTTGTTTTAGTTATTTAAGTTAACAGCAACAACTTGCCGAATTTAGCTTTTCAAAAGTTCAAAATTAAATTGCTGTTTGCAATTTGATTCAAATTTTGAATGGTTTTGAGATTAAATGATTATTGAAAACAAGATTTTAAATAGGGTGAACATATAATTTTAAATGGAAACAAGTGATTAGAATTGTGTTGTAATTATCATAATTTCAACATAGTTGCTGTTTGGAAAAGAATGCCTTTGAATTTGAATAACATTTGAATTAAGTGAACTATTAAAAACCACAATTTTAAATAGTTGAACCTTATGGATTAAATGGAAACAATTGAAGTTTTGAGTTGAACTTTTTATTTGAAAAATTGTCACATAACAAGTATGAAACAAGCATTTGAATAATGTTTGGATTTCAATTGTAAAAACAAAGAAAAAAAGATGCAAACAAATAGGAAACAAATGCAATGAGTATGATGACATGATGCAAAACTTTAATAAAACAAGAAACAAAACATTCTAGTGGTGGTTTTCATACTTGGGATGTTACAAAGTGCAGAGTGTGTAGCTAGTGGCAAGCCTTCTTCCCCACGAGGGTGACTCGAGGGTTTATATCGAACTCTTGGGGAGCTAGTATTTCAGGAGTTGTCTTTCAAGCTTCCTCCAGGATCCTGCAAACAAATAGAGAGTTTTGTGCCCTCAACCTCACCAAGTGGTTGTCAAGCACAAGGTGTGAGACTTCTAAATTGCAATGCAAAACTGAAAGTAAATGTGCAATAATTAAATCTACTACTAAATGCAAATGAGAAAATAAATATGCAATGGATTGTTTTTGTATTTTTGTGATGCAAGTGGTGATGGAGATAATGTAAATTCGAATCGGAGATGCAAGTAAGTAAAGTGCAGCAAAGTAACTAGAGTGTTTCTTATAATTAAAATAGGACCGGGGTTCATGTTTCACACTTGCATTCTCTCAAATAAAGTAGTAGACGGTGGACATAAAGAATTACATGTGAGATACAATAACATGTTTAACATTGAGTACTTTCATATGGGCATCACGTCCTAGCATAGAGATCTCTACGGTCATATTGATCCCTCTTATACTCCACCAAGATGAGAAATAAATCATAACACCTCGATAATTAAGGAAAAACCAGAGTATAGCTTTAAGCAATGACATGAAGTTGAAGTAAGAACTTCTAGATCTAGTCATGGAGATTGATTAGTGTCACTTCAAATCCCCGGTAACAAGGTACTCCTTTTTATCCCTAGTGAGGTAACTAAGAAAGGTTTAACAAAACCTAAAGTGGATCGCTGAACTTCTGTCACTTTCACAGCACTAGCCACCCCCCGTTACTCCAACTAATGCACCCATCACCCCACACACGCTCTCAAGAACTAGATTGATCAAAGCTAGCAAATAAGAACGGGTACATAAGATACATCTACTCAAATAACTCAGAGAAACAATTGCAATCTCAGATTCAATAACTCATAGAAAAGATCCACCACATAGGAATTACAACGGTGCCCGTAATCATGTGAGGCAGCTCATACGGATCTAATTAGTGAAGCACATAGAGAGAGAGATACAAGTGCTACTTCCACAAACCCATAGCCCTGGGGTGGACTACTCCCTCTTCATGGAGATGTCGATGGAGATGACGTTGGAGGGTAGGAGATCACACCGGCGGCGCCCCGCCGGAGTTTTCCCCCCCAATCTGGAACTCCATCTCTGGTGTCGGCGCGCTCCTAAGGGTACGGGACCCTTTTTATAGTCGGTTTTAGGTCAAGACGGAGTCGGTAAGTCGAAGATGGAAGGAATTGGGGCCATAGGGGCCAAAAGGGGCCTCTCACGCGGCCAAGGAATCTGGCCGCGTGGAGGGTCCTCTTTTGGGCCTCCTTGCCCAATTCTCGTGGATCCTTCGCCCGCAAGTCTTCTCCTTCCAAAAAAAATGACCCCCGCAGATTTTCAGGTGATTTCGCGGAAGTTTGCCCTCTGAAACGTCAAAATTATAGAAAACGGGGTTTTTGACAGGCATGATTAATTCCATAAAAGTTGGGGGACTTTGTAATTTAACCCCAAAATACTATAAAACATTGAATTATACCCTGATGCAATATGTAATAGAAACCGTGTGAAAATATGCAAAATTCATCTATGCATTTTACATGCATCAACATCCCCAAGCTTAACCCATGCTCGTCCTCGAGTATGAAGGTGATAAAACTAAGGTGGGTTTTGCATATTGAAACAATCATGGGATATCAAGGAGGATTATTCATGCTACATATAATCAAATGATTAATACTAGAAATGAGTAGCAATATACAATTCATGTTGTAAGAAATATCAAATATGCAAGCAAAGATGCTTCATGAAAGTTCACAAAGTGTATAATGAAATAAAAGCACTATGGACCAAATGCATACACAAAATGAAAAATAAAATCCTATATTGGTCAAAGAATAGCATAATGGATAATAGAAAATATGGTGGACACTTTGGAGAAAATTGAGTAGAGGTAAAACATGATCAAGTCTTATTTAGCCTCTAAATTATTAAATTAAAATTACTAATTGAAATGTGGTATCCATTGATCTAGGACTCTCATTGCCCCTTTATCACTAGTATCTTAAAATTGTGAGTATTGAAGTAATGAGAATGGCAAGGTGGTTGAAAGCCTCATGCCCCGTGAGTGTGAAAACCTACTCCATGATTACTCAACTTAAGATTCCTAATAAGATTTGTACAACAATAATAAGTATTAATGACATCATAGAGAACGCAAAGAGGTACCTCTTGCCCCATGACATGGAAACAAGCCCATGTTACAATGACAAGATGAACAAAAGGAGTAGACTCATCATCCTTTTTATTTTCATTCACTATTATGCATAGCTTCTTATTTTATTATAGGATGTGTTGTAGAGTCACTCAAGCTGTAAGTAAATTTCCACCATGATAAAGCATGGCTTGGGTTAGCGGCCCAATGCGTTTCTCTAGTCATATAGATACTTACTCATCAAAACTTACTATTCCTCTATTTCATTTCGGCATGGCAGGAGTCCAAAAAAGTACATGAGATCAACCAAATGTAATTTTTTTTGTGCAATGTTGAAAGCTTTCCGGTGATACACGTTTATAGCTAGCTCCCAACCACACACTTGTCAAACACAAAACGTGTGGCTCCCATTATTGGGTCATGTTTATTAGATGCATAAAAAGTAAAGTGTGCCTTCAAAAGTTCGTGAGAGTCCTATCCCAAGTTCGACCCATGACAATTAGTAAAGCGAATATCTTAATTTAGAACATAAATAACACAATAACATGGTGAACATACTCGGAATAGCAATGAAGCTAATGGGAAGATATGGTGGGCTCACTGGAAATACTTGGCTAAGGAGTGTTGGAAACAAGTTTTTACTTGTTGGAATTTTTAAATTTTTGGGCTAGCAAGAGGGAGATAGTTGACCAGCTACTATGCATGAATATGTACATAGAACTACTCATTTCATGACAAACTAAATAAACCAGCAATTAACATCAAGGACATGAATAAGAGATAGCTCAAGACAACATTATTGCAAATTTCTACACATAAAAAGCCTATAAATCATGCAAACATATGTAGCTCTTCAAATCAACCATGGAATCCCTATTCCAAGTCATAATACTAGCATCCAATACATTCCAACCCCAAACTCCAGTAGCTCAATCTCATATAAAATGATGGTGGTGGTCTTATCAAAACAAAAATAAAAACAAAAACTAGACGCTTCAAGTCTCTACGATAAATGCTTTGCTTAGAAAAACAGAAAGTAGACGTGTGCTAACCAAAAGAGTGTAGCTCCAGTGGGGTGTTCATCACATACCCAATGTTATGGCTTTCACCATTCTTGGATGTCTTGAGGCGCAGCTCCTCTATTCCCTGTGAAAAAACTTCACAAAACATGTTTCTCCCATTCTTTTTCTGTGGGATGAGATTAGCAAGGACAAACAAATCACATGTTTGCTGTGCAAAATTCCAAATCAAATGCTCCAGTAGATAGACAATAAGGTTCATTATGTTGTATGTTCACTCTCTTGCTTGAAAGAATCATGGAATTCGATTCCCAAGCCCAAAGAGTGCATAAAACAAAAGAAGGCAGAATTTGTCCAGAAAAGCAGCAGCAGCAAAACGAACGTTTTTCCCTAAGCTACACTCGTCAAAAAATTAAGCCAACTTTTGTGCTTACAGAGGACGAAAATTTGCAGAACATACTAAAAAATTAGCTCAGTCCGAAATACCAATAAAAAACGTAAAATCATACGGTGAGCAGACTCGTGCTGAAACAGAAATTTCATGCACTAGGATAGCAACTTATAAGTCCAAATGGGTTTGACTTGACTCTTTATTGAAAACTCCAGAATTAAAACAAAAAAACTAATCTTTTGAGACAGCAAGAGGACACTAGGAAAATCGAAACAAAAACAACCGGGTTGCCTTCCGTAAAGCGCTTTCTTTATAGCCATATAGTTAGGCTTTACTTACTTGATAATCAAGAGGGATAAAGCTCATGAGGGAGCTTGTTCTTCAGCGTGCCCCTCTTCCTTGGGAAGTGCTCCATGATTTTTTTGTGAGGTAACTGAAACTTGACATTCCCTTCCTTGGAGTCTATGATTGCACCTGTAGTACGAAGAAAAGGTCTACCCAAAATAATAGGACTAGGGGATTTATTCCCCATATCCATAATAATGAAATCAACGGGTACGAAAGTCATGTGCAATTCAATCATAACATTTTTTTACTTGTCCTACAGCATGTTTAGTAGAGTTATCAGCAAGGAAAAATTCACTTGAGCACTTTTCTAAATTTTCTAGTTCTAGCAATTCATATAATTCTTTAGAGAGTACCGATACACTAGAACCTAGATCTAACATAGCATGGTGAATTTCTTTTCCAATTGAAACTAGCACCTTGGGGGTCCATGCATCCCAAGCTTAGGAGGTATCATGGCCTCATTCTTGTACCTAGAAATTTTCTTGCAAGACATGATTAGCAATATAAGATCCAAAGCCAGGTTGATTAACATTTATAGTGGGATCACTAGCAAATTTTTGTAGAGTAGCAATAAGTTCTTGCAAGCTACTTTCTAAATCAAGCAATGGATCCTTAATTTCATTAAGCATCATAATTTCCTCTACTTTACTCTCTAAATTAGCTAGCATGCTTGATTCATGAGGACTAATTTCATCTTTGCTAGCAAGATAAAGACATATAGGAAGTAAATATTCAGGTACTTCACTATTTCATTCAAAGTTTCTTCTAAGCTAGTAGGGACATGCTCACTTGTATCAGCAATATGATCAATATTTTCAATAATAGGAGAAGCAATAGTAATAGAATTCATTCCTACACTAGGTTGTGCTTGGCTTTCCTGCTGACATGCTTAATATAGTTGCTTATCAGCTAATTTTGACAATGCTTTATCTAAATTCGAAGATTGAAGTTGCAATCCTTTAATGTCACTACTAATGGATGCAATAGACTTATTTAACTCATGTATCATAGCATTGTGACTAGCAACTTGTTCCATAAGCAATTTATTAGATTCAGAAATTTCACTAGAAGGCTTCCACTTATTTTCATTAACATTAGGATATGGAACAAAAGGTTTATTTGGCACATAAGGAGGTTTACTATATGGATTGTAAGCATTACCAAAACCATTGCTACCATAATTCCTAACAAAATTAACATCCACACTTTCAGAATTACTACCAACTAGCTCCTGCAAAGGCACATTCTCCATATTTTGTTTACTAATAAAAGCAATAATAGTGTCAATTTTAGAAGAAAAATCATTGGTTTCTTCAATTGAGTTTATTTTCTTAGTGGGATTGGGTGATCTTTCAGTATTTCATTGACTATAATTTTGCAATATGCTTTCTAATATGCTCTTAGCCTCACCTACAGTTTTACTCATAAAGGCACCTCCAGCAGCAGAATCAAGTATATTTCTAGACATGTAGTTTAGACCATTAAAAGAGTGTAGTATGGTCCATTCATTTACTCCATGTGATGGGCATGTTCTAATTATTAATTTAATTCTATCCCATGCCATGGCATGTTCATTATCATTTGCCTAAATGAGAGGATATTATTCCTATTTGCAAAATTTTAACGGGAGGATAATATTTCTTAATGAAAGCTTCTTTTAAATCATCCCAAGACTTTATACTAGCTGTAGGTAGTGAAAGTAACCATTCTTTAGCCTTTCCTCTAAGTGAAAAGGGAAATAATTTCAATTTTAAAACACTACTTTCCACATTTTTAAATTTTTGCATATCACATATTTCCATGAAATCATGAAGATGCATAGAGGCATCCTCCATAGCACTACCACCAAATTGCTCTCTAATCAAATTCAATAAACTAGGACTTACTTCATAGCTTTCAGCTTGTATTTTAGGTGTAGTAATTGGCCTAGCAATGAATTGGTCATTAGGTGTATTTGTGTAGTCACTTAATTTAGTTCTATCACCCATTTAAACAGTTTTTATGTAGTTTTTAATTTTTATGCAAAACTGAAAAGTAAAATAACTAGGCAAATTCGAAATACTAAAATAAACTAGATAACTAAATGCAAAACTAAAATGCAAACTAAAATAAAATATGCAAGATAAAACAAAAACAAAAACAAGACAAGAAACAAAACAATCTACTTGAAAGAAGGTGGAGATAGAAAGGACGGTACTCACGTAGGTGCAACCTCCCCAAGCTTAGGTGTTGCACACCTTGTTGGTGATGAAAACTTCTTGTGAGCTCCCTTGGACAACTCCTTCACCTATGGCTCCCCGGCAACGGCGCCAGAAAAACGCTTGATGGCTAGGTTGAGACTCCAAGTGTAGAGTGTGTAGCTAGTGGAAAGCCTTCTTCCCCACGAGGGTGACTCGAGGGTTTATATCGAACTTGGGGAGCCAGTATTCAGCAGTTGTCTTCCAAGCTTCCTCCAAGATCCTGCAAACAAATAGAGAGTTTTGTGCCCTCAACCTCACCAAGTGGTTGTCAAGCACAAGGTGTGAGACTTCTAAATTGCAATGCAAAACTGAAAGTAAATGTGCAATAATTAAATCTACTACTAAAATGCAAATGAGAAAATAAATATATGCAATGGATTGTTTTTGTATTTTTGTGATGCAAGTGGTGATGGAGATAAATGTAAAATTCGAATTGGAGATGCAAGTAAAGTAAAGTGCAGCAAAGTAACTAGAGTGTTTTCTTATAATTAAAATAGGACCGGGGTTCATGGTTTCACACTTGCATTCTCTCAAATAAAGTAGTAGACGGTGGACATAAAGAATTACATGTGAGATTACAATAACATGTTTAACATTGAGTACTTTCATATGGGCATCACGTCCTAGCATAGAGATCTCTACGGTCATATTGATCCCTCTTATACTCCACCAAGATGCGAAATAAATCATAACACCTTGATAATTAAGGAAAAACTAGAGTATAGCTTTAAGCAATGGGACATGAAGTTGAAGTAAGAACTTGCTAGATCTAGTCATGGAGATTGATTAGTGTCACTTCAAATCCCCGGTAACAAGGTACTCCTTTTTATCCCTAGTGAGGTAACTAAGAAAGGTTTAACAAAACCTAAGTGGATCGCTGAACTTCTGTCACTTTCACAGCACTAGCCACCCCCCGTTACTCCAACTAATGCACCCATCACCCCACACACGCTCTAAAGAACTAGATTGATCAAAGCTAGAAAATAAGAACGGGGTACATAAGATACATCTACTCAAATAACTCAAGAGAAACAATTGCAATCTCAGATTCAATAACTCATAGCAAAAATCCACCACATAGAAATTACAACGGTGCCCGTAATCATGTGAGGCAGCTCATACGGATCTAATTAGTGAAGCACATAGAGAGAGAGATACAAGTGCTACTTCCACAAACCCATAGCCCTGGGATGGACTACTCCCTCTTCATGGAGATGTCGATGGAGATGATGTTGGAGGGGTAGGAGATCACACCGGCGGCGCCCCGCCGGAGTTTTCCCTCTCCAATCTAGAACTCCAGGTCTCTGTTTTGGTGTTTCGGTGTTTCGGCGGCGCTCCCTCCGTAAGGGTACGTGGGACCCTTTTTATAGTCGGTTTTAGGTCAAGACAGAGTCGGTAAGTCAAAGATGGAAGGAATTGGGGCCAAAAGGGGGCCTCTCACGCGGCCAAGGAATCTGGCCGCGTGGAGGGTCCTCTTTTGGGCCTCCTTGCCCAATTCTCGTGGATCCTTCGCCCGCAAGTCTTCTCCTTCCAAAAAAATGACCCCCGCAGATTTTCAGGTGATTTCGCGGAAGTTTGCCCCCTGAAACGTCAAAAATATAGAAAACGGGGTTTCTGACAGGCAGGGTTCATTCCATAAAAGTTGGGGGACTTTGTAATTTAACCCCAAAATACTATAAACATTGAATTATACCCTTATATGATGCAATATGTAATAGAAAACCATGTGAAAATATGCAAAATTCATCTATGCATTTTACATGCATCAGAGCCCTAGGCCTTGTTTCCAAGCATTGAAACACCGTTTTCTGCCTGTTCTACTACATGTTTTATTGCTGCCATTTTTATTTTAGATTTCTATTATCACTTATTATCATCCATATTACTTGCATTTTACTCTCTCTTTGCCGAACAAGTGCACATATATACCTGACAAGTATATTGGGTGTGTTGGGGACACAAGAGACTTCTTGTATCTTGATTGCAGGGTTGCTTGAGAGGGATATCTTTGACCTCTACCTACCTAAGTCCGATAAACCTTGGGTAATCGACTTAAGGGAAACTTGGTGATGTTCTACAAACCTCTGCACTTGGAGGCCCAACACTGTCTACAGGAATAGATGCGTGCGTAGACATCATACGACTCTTAAAGTAGCCTTTGTTGGGCATGTCGAGAATGACATGTATGTAGTGGAATTCTCTAAAGAAGACACGTGTGCTGCGACATGCCTAATGGCTAAAGTTGATGTGGGTTGGCTATGGCATCGCCGGTTAGCTCACACCAATATGAGGATGTTGCATGACCTTCAAAGTGGCAATCATGTTATAGGACTAACGAATTCTAAGTTTCCAAAGATCGTGTGTGTAGCTCTTGCGTTCTTGGAAAGCAACATGGAGAATCTCACCCCAACATCACCACCTCAAGAATCCTCGAGATCATTCGCTTGAACCTTTTTGGTCCACTATCATATGATAGTCTTGGAGGCAATAAGTATTGCTTGGTGATTGTGGATGACTATTCAAGATACTGTTGGGTGTATTTCTTCAAGAGGAAGAGTGAGACTCAAAAGAGAGTCGTCGAGTTCATCACTTTGATAGAGGGCCAACACAATACAAGCATCATGGCTATCCGGAGTGATAATGGCTCCAAATTCAAGAACTACACCGTGGAGGGATTTCTTAGCGAAGAAGGGATTGCTCATCAATATTCCACTTCCTATACCCCTCAACTAAATGGTGTGGCAGAGAGGAAGAACCGGACACTAATGGATGCGGCAAGGACCATGATTGCGGAATTCTCTTCTCTATACAATTTTTTGGGCCGAGGCCGTCTCCACCGCTTGGCATGCTATCAACAGGTTGTATCTCCCCAAGAACTTGAACAAGACTCCTTATGAGATTCTCATGGGAAATAAGCCGGATGTATCATACTTCAGGGTCTTTGGTTGCAAATGCTTCATTCGTAAGATAGGTAAACGATTGTCAAAATTCGAGACCAAATCATATGAGGGTATCTTTGTTGGTTATGCCACAAATGCTCATGCCTATAGAGTCTACAACAAGTCCATCGGACAAGTTGAAGAAGCTATAGACGTGGTGTTTGATGAGGATAATGGGTCCCAAGGGGGCCGTATAGATCATGGTGTTGTAGGAGAGGCAATTCCTCCCATCGTCATAAGAAGAATGGGGATTGGTGAAATAATCCCCATTGAGGGTTACCGGATGATGAAGGGAGAAGGACCATGCTCTACTCAAGTGGAGCCATTGACTACACCCATTGATACACAAGCTACCCAACAAGATGCACCAAGCCCTCAAGCTACAAATCAAGGCCAAGCTAATGATCAAGATCACTCCATCGATCAAGGCCAAGCTTACAATCAAGGACAAGCTCACAATGAAGGACAAGGACAAGACACTCATGTTGGTGAAAGAACCCAACACATAAGAGATCCATCTCCCATTGATGAACAAGATCAAGGGCAAGATGGACATGAATCTGATGATGAAGGTGATGCTCAAGCTATATCCAAGGAGACTTTCGAGGAGATGCTATTGCGTAGGGCAAAGATAAAGCTAGAAAATCTTGCGCATGTCGGTCACACAGAGGACATGATTCTTGGACAAATTCATGGAAGGGTAGTCACGAGGAGGCAATTGGCGGATTTTAGCAAGGCGCATGCTTTCGTCTCTCACATTGAGCCCAAGAAGGTCTATGAAGCGCTTGAAGATCAAGATTGGCTTGAAGCTATGCATGATGAACTCAACAACTTCGAGCGCAACAAAGTGTGGAAGTTAGTGCCAAGACCCAAGGATTGCAAGAACGTCATCTGCACCAAATGGTTGTTCAAGAACAAGCAATATAAAGATGGCATAGTCATTCCCAACAAGGCAATATTGGTGGCTCAAGGATTTTCTCAAGTCGAAGGTGTAGATTTCGGTGAACCTTTCGCTCCAGTAGCTCGTCTTGAATCTATTTGTATCTTGCTTGCCTATGCTTCTCATCATAATTTCAAACTACAACAAATGGATGTTAAAAGTTCTTTCCTAAATGGTCCTATTAATGAGTTGGTATATGTCAAGCAACCTCCGGGTTTCGAGGATCCCAACCACCCCGATTATGTCTACAAACTCGATAAGGCGCTCTATGGACTTAAACAAGCTCCACGTGCGTGGTACGAGAACCTTAAAGAGTTTCTAGTGGATTTCGGATTCAATGTTGGTTTAATCGATCCCACCCTTTTTACCAAGAAGTTTGGAGGTGACTTGTTCATATGCCAACTCTATGTGGATGATATTATCTTTGGTTCTACTAACACCAAATTCAATGTTGAGTTTTGCAAGCTTATGACGGATAAATTCGAGATGTCTATGATGGGAGAGTTGGAGTATTTTCTTGGATTTGAGATCAAGCAACACCCCGAAGGCACTTTCATCAAGCAAGCCAAGCATACACAAGATATGCTCAAACGATTCACCATGCATGACTCCAAGCCTATGCAAACCCCCATGTCAACGACTCTTGACTTGAAACCCGACCTGAACGGTAAAGAGGTAGATCAAAAGGTATACTGCTCCATGATTGGCTCTTTGCTCTACCTTTGTGCATCTAGACCCAATATTATGTATAGTGTAGGTAAACGTACAAGGTTTCAAGCCTCTCATAGGCAAAGTAATTTTGAAGCGGTTAAACGTATCTTTCATTATTTAGTTCATACCCCAAACTTTGGTCTTTGGTATCCCAAGGGTTCAAGCTTTCAGCTCATCGGGTACTCAGATGCGGATTATGCGGGAGAGAAGACGGATAGGAAGTCTACATCCAGGGGTTGCCAATTTCTTGGTCGGTCTTTCGTATGTTGGTCTTCCAAGAAGCATAATTGCATCGCCCTCTCCACCACCGAGGCCGAGTACATCTCTGCGGCAAGTAGTTGAGCTCAATTTCTATGGATGCAACAAACTTTGCGAGATTATGGTATCGACTTCGACAAGGTAGCTCTATTGTGCGACAATGAGAGTGCCATCAAGATCGTCTACAATCCCATTCTTCAATCCTAGACAAAGCACATTGAGATTCGATATCACTTCATTCGGGATCATGTTGAGAAGGGCTATATTGATCTCTCTTATGTGCGGACCAAGGATCAAATTGCGGATATCTTCACGAAGGCCCTTGATGAACCAAGATTTCGGGGTTTGAGGAATGAACTAAATGTCATCGACGCGTCTAACTTCACTTGAAACCTTGCATAGATACCTTCACTACACATTCTATCTAGGTTTGGATGTAGGCATGGACATATGGGGAGCGTACTTCAACTCATGAACCAACACCCCTCCTATAATGCGCAAATCAATCAAAACTTCATGCATATCTAGTCGTTTTGTGACTTATTGTGCTTCAACATGAGTCATGCTTTTGGGCCCAAGATATATCTTCGCGGCTCCTTAGCATATAATCAAACACGGTGGCTCCAAACACCAACATTTTTCTCTTCGATATGTTGATTGTCTCTTTTTCTCTTTTATCGTTTTTTGTTTGAATTTCCATTGTCGTTGTTTCGTTTTTCTCGTTTTTGGTGGCTCATATCTTGTTCCTTGTTTGAAAAACTCTGTGTGTGGGGACCCCGGAAATTCCGTCCACCTCATACTTGTCCTGAAAAATTCCCCCCTTTCCTCTGTGCCCGCTCTCTGGACACAGCTAGAAATTTGGGCGGAATTTTCCGGGCCAAATATCCGGGGGCCGGAATATTCCGTGTCCTGGCCCCAGAAATTTCCGGTGTTCAGGATTTGTCCAGAAACTCGACTCCGCTCCGTTGTGCCTCCTCTCTGGAGTCGCACCAGATTTTTGGGGCGGAATTTCCGGCCAAATCTCCGGCCCCGGAAATTTCCGGCTTACCCACCGGAATATACCGGGGTAAGCAGTTGGAGCCTATAAATAGCCGGCGGGAGGGGCTCCCTCCTTTATTTTCCCTCCCATCGCCCGCTTTTTCCTCTCCCCAACTGTAGTAGCCGCCATAGGGTTCCCCGGGAGGCTCCGTCGCCTCCCCTCCTCGTCTTCCGGCTTCTCCTTGCGGATTAAGAGACTACACGTCCGTGCCAATCCCATGGATCCCGGTATGTGCCAAGTTTTCTCCGTGATCTAGGGTTTCCGGTTGTATTGATATCTCAATATTTTAGGGTTGGATCTCACCACATCACGTTTTTCTTCCAGTATTCCACCCTTGTACCACCCGATGCACCCTATATCTAGTTCTAGATTCCTTGTAGGTATGGATTCGCAACCCTAGTGCGATTTTTCCAGGGCCGTAAATTTCTGGCCCCAGCTCGGAATTTCCGCCCCCCCCCCCCCGGGAATTTCAGCAAGGTCCGAAATTTCCGGCCTGCTCTGAATCTTTTATAGAAATCATTCTATTCCACTCCACAAGATATGAGCCCCAATGTTGATGTTGTTTGTTTTTCTTTGCGCTTGCTTTTTTCTTTTCTCGCAGATGGTTCAAGCTCTAGGCCCAAGGACACTAGCTCCTGTAAGCGGTGGTGCCACTTGTAGCAGAATGAAGAAGGCGTATTTGTTGATGAGACTATTATTCGTCAGCGTCAGCGTGAAGAACAACACGAGTATGAGCGTCAGCGCAACGCCGACAGGGCTGCTCGGCGTGCCAGCAAACAACATGGCAAGACCTCTCTGAACCTGGCAACCATGTCCGTGGCTGAATTCAAGGCCTGGCGCGCCAAGGCATGGTACACTGATGGCCCTCAGGACACCACTATTGATTCCTGTTTCTGGCACGTGGAGCAGGAGACTCTCTACAGGCGGGTGTACACGGTTATGAGCAAGCCTGTATGCCCTATGAAGTACATCAACTTTGAACACATGGCTGCTAACCCTGCTTATTTCAACAACTCTGTTAATCTTGCCGAACTCCTTGGTTTGCGCCCTCTGATGGAGACCCAATGCTCCTACATTAGCACCTTCATTTAGAAGTTCTTTGATACCCTGATTTTCGATGATGCTGAAGATATTGGGATGACATGGATGTCTGGAACTCACAAGCTCACAGCCACATTCCATGATTTTTCTTCTGAGCTCGGGTATCCTTTTGCTGGCCTCAATGTTTCTCAGGGTGCTCGCATGCATATCCATGGCGTGGAATATGAAAAGAACAAGCCGGTTGAGCTGTATGGTCCTCGAGGTAGTGTGGGTTCTGCTAAGGGTCTCTATACCATCTATGACATTCTTCTGTGTATGTTCTGGAAGACCATTGCCCCTAGCGTTGGAAACAATGATGAGATCCGTATCGGTTTGGTGAACCTCATGCACCATGCCTACCTGACCTTCACAGAGGGTGATCTTGAGGAAACTGAGAGCCACAAGATTGATGTGATGGACTTTATATTTCATGAGATCCACTTTGCTCTCTTCCACCGCAAGGTGCCTCCCTATGCACCGTACATCATGAAGCTCATAAAGTCCAAATATCCTGCTGGCAAGCGTGCGGATCTTGAGTTGGATTGTGAGACTCACAAGGATGTGAAACTGTACAAGAAGAGTGCCCATACTCAGGAAGCTGCACATGATCTTGGTGCTACCGGTCAGGGACGCCGTGATCCTCGCATGAGACAGGCTGTTGCTCGGTCAGGTACCAAGAAGCGCTCCTAGTTTGTTCGTTCCATTGAGAAGGTGTTATGCATGAACGTCTGCATGCACAAGAAGAACTATAATGCCAATTTAGAGCGTCACACCATTCTCGAGAACTAGCGCTCAATCATGACGGCCCTTAACATGTCCAATCTTCCTCCTCCTCTTCGTGCTCAGATTCCTTACTGCAACTGGAACAACCGTGATGTGGACTGGGATCTTGATGTTCCTGATGATGATGATGTGGAGGATGCTACTGAGGAGGAAGGCTCCGAGGAGGACCCCGAGGATGATGGTTCTATGGACTAGAGCTTGTTCCTTGGGATGTAGTGCATTCTTCTCTCTTTTTGGTATCCTGATGCCAAAGGGGGAGAAGATCTAGAGATCGTGGGGATTTGCTAGGGTGGGCTGCCTTTTTTTATCTCTCGTGTGTTTTTCAACTTTGTTTTATTCGTGATCGTTTATTCGTGGATTCCTATTTGTGAACTTATATTATTGGGAGGCATGTCTCCTAGTTATGCTTATCTATGGTGTTTAGTTCCTATCGCATTGTTTGATTATCACTATGCAAATACCCGTGTTGTCATCACTCACAAAAAAGGGGGAGATTGAAAGTTCATGTCTCCTCTAAATGATTTTGGTGATGATAACAACATGGCTATGTCTACTAACCTTGTGGTTTAAGTGTTCACAACTGTCCTCATAATATCTATCATGATTGACAGTAATATCTTCGAAAATATTCACAAAGGAATTTCTGAAATAAGCCATTATCTGCAGCCGGGTTATTCAGTCCACTTGCCCACAAATTCCGGTGGTTATCGGGCGGAAATTCCGGCCTCAGACCTGGAATATTCCGGCCTACTCGAGGCTCATATGATGAAGTTCCGAGAATCTATCTGCCCGCTCTCAGATGCAGGGGCGGAAATTTGCCCGAAATATTCCGGGGTAAATTTCCGGCCTCTGGTCCTTAGCGGAATTTGGCTGCGTCTCAGCTGCCCGCTCTCAGATGCAGGGGCGGAAATTTTCCTAGAATATTCCGGGGTAAATTTCTGGCCTCTGGTCCTTAGTAGAATTTTGGATGCGTCGATGCTGCCCGCTCTCCGATATGGGGGCGGAATTTTGGCCGGAAATTTCCGGCCGCTGGATTATTCAATAATCCCCCCCCCCGGATTTTTGAAATATCCGGCCCAGCTACCCCGAAAATTTCTGGTACTAATACCGGAATATTCTGTCCCTGGAAGGAAGCAACGCCTAGACTTCGGAGGAGACTATAAATAGATGTCTTCTTCCTCTAGACAACTAGTTCGTCCATTCCTCTCTCTCCTCCATTGTTCGAGATCTCAAAACGCCTAGATCTCCCTCCTCCTCCAACCAAATTCAATGCCCTTCAACGATCTGATGGAGGAGGCCTAGATCTACACTTCTACCAAGCCATAAATTGTTTTCCCTTACCATACCTCTTGGGATCTTGTAAATCTCTTCGTTGCCCTTTCATCCTAGAGAAACCCTAGTGCTTGTAGCTTCCACCTTGTATCAAGAAGCTTCGGGTTGCTGAGAGCCTCCATCTCACTTGTGGAGTAGCCTCAACCACTTGTAAAGGTTTGGTCAACGCCTTCAATTCGACCTCATAGTGGAAACGAGAATCTCCATCACCGGAGAAGCTCAAGGAGAACAAGGTGTGCACAGAGGAGCTCCTAGGTGGATCTCCACCTCTCCAACGTAGACGTACTTATTTTAAGAAGAACTACGGGAAACATATCCTTGTCTCCGTGTTTACACTTGTGGTTATCTTGTGCCTTGCATATTACTTCCGTTGCATACTTGTTTCTTGTCACATAGGGTGTCTACCTAGTTGCACATCTAGATAACCTAGTTGTTTACTTGCGAAAGCCCATCTAAAAGTGAAAAATGATTAAAATTTGTAGGTCACCTATTCACCCCCCCACTCTAGTTGACCATAGTGTACTTTCAGTCGCACCTAAGCCTACCAAGCAAGGCATGTAGCTTCGGCACAACACAACCTTTAGAAGAAAACCAAAGTACGATTTTCAATGCAAATCTATTGTTAAGTCAAAGGTTACAAAAAGAAGTGGGTAATATTCTATATCTCGTGTAGTGGGTTTTATCTTTCTTCCCTTTTCCTCTATTTTGTGCCTATTTGGTTCAACAGATTTAAAAATGAGCTTGTAATATTCCAATGGGTAGAATTTTTTCCTATAGTCCATTTGGTTTGTTTTAGTACACTAAGATTCCAGAAGATTTTTAGTGAGATGTTACAACTTTTCGAAATTTCCTATGTGTGTATGAAAGCTATGCTATATGTTGGGTCTTCATACAAAACTCTTATGTTTTCTCGCAGTGCAGCCAAATAACTTCATTTTTTACATATTCTCGTAGGATTGGATAGTTTCTATTTCCATTTTTTTAATTCTAGTGTTTTTATGAAAATGTACATATGACCTTGACCTAATAATAGTATCGTTATGAAAGTTCAAAATACAGGCATCATCATGAGTAGGTAGTTCAAACAAGCAAGGGGGCTAACCATTTCTATAATTAAATGATAAGCCATTTTGAGCTAATTTTTATTTTTAGTTGTATGCATTTAAAATTATTTTTGATCCTTGAGTTATCAAGATGAAGCATGTGCATGTTAACCCTAAAAACATCTATGACGTCCATGGTGTGTAAGTAAACGGTTTTGGGAGTCCATGAGCAAGAACACCTGAACTACAATACATACAGTATGAAAACTTAAAAGTCAGCTGATACGTCCAAAAAGTATCTCCTTTTCCGAACACTTTTCTTATTGTTTTCTTCTAAACTTGTGAGTTTTGGATACCACTAACACGGACTAACGCTGTTTTCAGAAGAATTACCTTGGTGTCTCGTTTTGTGCAGAAAAATCAACTTTCGGGAAATTGCCCAGAAAAGATCCCATTGGTCCTAAAACACCAGAAGATCCCGGGAGCCAGAAGGGGGCCAGGAGAGGGGCCAGGTGGGGGCCACACCATCCCCTGGCGCCCCCCCTTGTCTGCGCCGCCAGGTGGTGTGGGACACTTCCTCACCCCCTCGGACTCCCCTTTCGACTACATATGCCCCGTAACCTTAAAACCGAGGGGGGTTCGTCATATTCCACAGAAACACAACAGAGTGTCGCCGCCACCTCGAAACTCAATTCGGGAATCAAAAGTTCCTATTCTGGCGCCTTGCAGGGACGGGGATCCGAAGGAGATCATCACCATCGACACCGCCACCTCTTCTCCATCAACCATCCATGATTCCCCCGTCCATGTGTGAGTAAACACCGCTGTAGTCAAGGAGGGATGGAAGAGATTGGATTAGATCGATCATGTAATAATGCCAGATTGTTAGGGCATAGTGCCTAGTATCCATTGTTAGTGTTTTCTACCATTGTTGCGACTTGTTATGCTTAATGCTTGTCACTAGGGACCGAGTGCCATGATCTCAGATCTGAACATGTTATTGTTTCATGATTATAATTGTGTTTCTTAATCATATCTGCAAGTTGTTTACACATGTCATTGTCAGGAACACGAGGCCCCAAAGTGACAGAAATTGGGACAACCGGAGGGGATGGTTGTGATGTGAGGATCATGTGTGTTCACGGAGTGTTAATGCTTTGCTCCGGTGTTTTATTAAAAGGAGCCCGTCCATCCATTCCCTCATGCCTACGGTACGTCCCATCCTGCTGTTTTCCGCGATCACTACTGTTGTTACTATTTTACTACTGTTTTTATTTTATTTCTACTACTGCTATAAAACTGGTGCCACTGATAAATTGCCGCGAGAAAGTCTACTTTCAGGTGCAGCTGAATTGACAACTTAGTTGTTAAGGCTTATAAATATTCTTTGGCTCCCCTTGTGTCGAATCTGTAAATTTGGGTTTTACTTCCCTCGAAGACTGTTGCGATCCCCTATACTTGTGGGTCATCAAGACTATTTTCTGGCGCATGCATACACTACAAGAGAACCGGTCTCTTGCAACGAAATCTGTAGCTACGGTTTTTTTCGTTGCGATATAATCACAAATTACCACGACCTCTCAGGTTGTGGTGATAGGGCACTCGTATTTCCACGACTCATTTTGGTGGCGATAAATTGTCGTTCTGTTGCGGTAGAGGCCTCCTATTGCCACGATTTGTACTGCTGTTGGAATACAAGCGCGTTGTTGCGACAGAGTATTTTCGTTGCGCGAGGCACTCCTTTTGTTGCCTTAGAGACATGGTATTCCAACGAAATAAGCATTCGTGGTGATATTCAGTCATATATTGCAACATCTGTATTTGTGTTGCGGTAGTTACAAATATTGTTGCAAAAAAAAAGCTAACTATTGCAACCAAATTTTTCGTGCGGCAATACCATATGTTTTTCGCTTCAAATTTATCCTGCGGCAATACCTATTGTTTAATGCGACAATTTGGGTCGTATGGTAATAGGTTAAACGTAAAGCAACAATCACCGTACTGTTGCAAAAATGAACAAGTTATTTTGCAACGACCATTCATAGACTAGCTTAACGGGCCTCATGGGCCGTGCCCTTGATCACTGTTGCAATTTTCTTAGGACCACAATTCATTTTTTCCAGTATCTCAGTTTGGTGAGCACATTATTTTTTTTAAATATTGTTTGCAACTGAATTTCTGCAGCACTTTGCATTTTACTAATGTTGCAACAAGTGACAGTACTTAATAATCAATCAAGAACTCATATAAGACGCAATTTCACTAGTACATTTATCATGGAAATTCAAAATTTCTAAACACTGGAACTTTGGAATCTTTAAAAAAAAATTATGTTATTACACGATCTTTCATCCATGCATGTTCATGGCAAAACATTTAAGCCAAACAGTGCAGAGACAGCCTACACAAAGAATCCATGGTCATCATCCAATTCATCTTGTACCAAAGGAGCAACATGACCATCATTTATGTAAGCCTCATCATCATCAGTATCAGCATCATATTCGACTTGGTCTTCGTCAAAATCAGCAGGTCTTAAATTATTTATGACTGAAACATCAACGTTGGTTCCTTCATCATCATTTCTGCACCAACTAGTAATATCGTCAGGTAAAGTAAATTCTGGAACTGTAATTCCTGCATCGACGACATCCTGTACATCTGCATCACCACGTTCATCTCCTTCTGCAAGATCATCTAGGTCTGCACCATTTAAAACCGAAGGAGCAAACAAATTGCGTGGATTCCTTTTTATAGCACTTGCCCAATTAGGGTCTTCACATCTCTCACATAGAAAACCTGTGCATCTTGGATGCCTAGAATGTAAGGGTCTTCCGTGAATCGGTGTACACTAGTGTCAAGGTCAATAATTCCATATTTGTCCCTCCTATACCCCTTACTATGATTTCTATTGGCAGGAGGCACGTCGAACCAGTCGCACTGCAATAGAACAACCTCCTATCAGGAGGAAAGTCAAGAAATATGATTTTCTTTATCACCCCATAATAATCAGTACTGCCGGTGCTTCCTTGCGCGTTGACTACGACGCCACTATTTTGGGTACTCAAGTCAAGCTCTATTTCGGTATTACGAAAGTAATATCCATTCAGTACTGTACGGTTGAACACACGAGCAATTTGATCAGACCCTTTAGCTAGTGTATACAACAGACTGTTGACCTTCCCATCTTTATGGAGTTGTGTGATCTGTTTCATGGAATATAATATGTGTGAGTGTACTATACACCATTGTTTTTTTATTACGAGAAACATTTATGAAAATGCTGAAGTACCTTACCCGTCTTTCGAACCAGCCAACAAAATCTTCCTTGTGTTTCTTTTTAGGATTAGGACAATTATTCTATTTGAGCTCGTCAATATGTTCCCTTCAAAAAGAAATGATATATGGTTACTTCATAACCAAAGTGTTAATGCATATCATGATATGAAACAAATACATAAGTTTCCTTACTGAATCCATGGCTCGGTTTCCTCGCAGTTTGTTATATGTAGTGCCTCATTTGATTAAGAGCTTCCAAAGACAGTGATTCACGGCAAAACCTTTCTTGGAGTAATCAACTGCACTCATTATGCTAATCCCTGTTGGTGCCTCATCTGTAGCTCCATCTGCATGGCGTTCGGACTGACTTATTTTTGTAGGCGAGCCTTTAACGAATCGACTGCAGAACGTCATGCACTCTTCAAGTATGTACCCCTCTGCAATTGAACCTTCTGGATGAGCCTTGTTACGTACATATCCCTTCAACGTACGCAGGTATCTCTCAACCGGATACATCCATCTAACTATACAGGCCCTGCAAACCATGCTTCTCGAGCTAGATGAATTGGGAGATGCATCATAATATCAAAGAAAGCTGGATATATCATCTCTAGCTGACATAGAATTACTGCAATTTGTTGGTCCAAATTCAACAAATCCTCATCCCTTAACTCCTTGGAGCATAAATCGGAAAAGATTTACTGAGCTGAAGCAATGGGGTAAGGACATTCTCCGGCAGAAGCTTGCGCAACGCAATAGGAAGAAGTTTCTGTAATATAACATGGCAGTCATGAGTTTTGAGTCCACTAAACTTGCACTGCTCGAGGACCACAGATCGCTTAATGTGTGAAGCATAGCCATCAGGCATCCGTATGCTCTGCAGAAACCTGAGCAGCATTATCTTCTCTTCCTTTTTTAAAGCATACACGCCTTTCTTAAGTTTGTACTTATCCTTACCGGCGGGCTTTGCGTGCTGATCCTCCCTAATTTTCAAAAACTCCAAATCTAGGCGAGCCTTCGTACCATCCTTTGTTTTCCCATCCATCTCAAGCAAAGTACCCAGAATGCTGTCACAAATGTTCTTCTCGATGTGCATAACATCCAAATTGTGCCTCACGAGCAAGTGCTGCCAATACGGGAGCTGGAAGAACACACTTTTCTTCCGCCAATTGTGCCAGGGATTAGTTTCCGTCGCTTTCTCTTATTTGACCGCCCAAATGGTTCATGCTGAATGCTATCAAGCTCCTTTAGAACTTCAATGCCTGTAAGTGGCACCGGGCGTCTCTATGGTCTGGCTTGTTGTTGAACATAACCTTGTTTCGACGCCATTTTGTTGTTTCCGTAGAAAACGTCGGTGTCCCATGTAGCAATGCTTTCTACCATACCGGAGCCATAAACTGTATGCTTGTGGCAGTAAGGGCATGCTAGCTTGCCTTTTGTGCTCCAACCACTCAGCATTGCGTAAGCCGGGTAGTCATTGATGGTCCACAACACGCATGCATACAAGGTGAAATTTTGTTTAGTTGCAGCATCATATGCTTCAACACCATCCTCCCATAGAACTAACAGTTCATCAATCAAAGGCTGTAAGTACACATCAATGTTATTTCCTGCTGACTTTGGTCCTGGAATAATCATTGACATTATCCAGTTCTCTTGTTTCATACACATCCATGGTGGCAAGTTATATGGGATCAGAATGACAGGCCATGTAGTTTGTGATATACTCATGAGCCCAAAGGGGTTGAATCCATCTGAAGCAAGGCCAAGCCGAACACTGCGAGCATCTTTTGCGAATTCTTTCTAACTATATCTTTTATCAAGGCTTTTCCAGGCCTTCGAATCTGTAGGATGCCTCATTATGCCATCATCTTTACGTTTCTCCTTATGCCATTTCATATCAGTTGACATATCTTCTGTCATGTACAGCCTTTGCAGTCTTTGAATGAGTGGGAAATACCATAGAACTCTCTGTGGCACTTGCTTCTTGATTTACGGATCGATGAATCAGCTTTGTCTACGGTTGGACTTGATTTCCATCGAGACGTATGACAGACAGGGTATTCTTGGGCATCAGCATGCTCATTACGGAATAGCACACAATCATTATAGCACGCGTGTATCTTCTTGTAATCCAGTCCAAACTCTCGAATGACCTTCCTTATTTGTGCGAGATTAGTAGGAATGCAGTGACCCTTTGGCAGCACCTCCGTGAACATCCGCAGCATTAAGTCACATGCTCTGTTGGTCATCCTAGACACGCACTTGATTTGGTAAAGCTTCACAATGAAAGATATCTTTGTGACCTCCTCACAACCTGGGTACAACGATGTTTTTTCCCTCTTCCAATAGTTTGTAGAACGCCTTTGCAGATGCATTTGGCTCCTGTTTCATTCCATCACCGCTTGTGTCTCTTGCATTACTTCCCACTTTTGTGGCCCTTATCAAGTATCGAGCATGTCACATATCCCTTCACCACCACCTGCATCGTCTTCATCATCAGAATCTTCAGACATGTTTGTCCTCCTCGGGTTCACCATGGAATACCCATTTTTGTAGACGGATCCATCCCATTCTTAAGCAAGTGCATATGGATCTCCTTTTTAGTTTTCTGAGCATTATTCAGACATTTCGTACACGGGCAAAAGTTTCTTGCGTCTGGTTCAGCACCATCAAAACTAAGTTCCAAGAAACTCTCGATGCCACTTTGCCACTCCACAGAATCTCTATCCTTCTCCATCCAGCTCTTGTCTTGTGACATTTTGCGTTATCTCCGTTTAGCCGGTCTTGTAAAAAAAAGGAGCAGCATTAGTTCACACAAAAGTATTTCGAAACAACAAATACATCAGAGAGACAGGCATACTGGTCTTTCAAGTCAGTAAGAATTGCAGGGGATTACATTAGACATTACTTCACAACACAGCGTTCGATTGAAACTAACACTTACACCTGAAACTGACATGCTATGAAAATATAAACCTAGTTCGTACTGAATTCCTGACATTGCTATGAATATTAAACTAACACTTACAACCGAAACTGATAAAATAGACACGCATATGTGAACACAGGCAGCTAGTCTATCTGACAGCAATTGCAATCGCCATTAACTTCATCGAACCGGCAGGATGGAAACCAAGGATTTCATCAGTATTACAAACCTTGTAATTGCGTCTGACGAGCGGCGGAAGCAGCGGTTGAGTACAAGTCGCGGGGCAGCGTTGGCGGAAGTTCAATAGTTTACGCTAATCGAGTTCGGATGGCGGCGAGGTAATAGTGGCGGATTGATCGGCCGCGCAGGGCCGATACGGCGCGAAGTCGCCTGAGAACGGATAGAGCGGCGTTGTCGTGTGGGGGCAGGGCAGTTTGGAGGAGACCGGGCGGACAAACGTAGCCCTTTCGCTCGCCCAATGGCCCAACCGGAGTATGGGCTTATTAATTGTACAATTTGTCTTCACAACCCATTTACCTTGTGAACAATATGTTTTTCCCTTGGCAATAACGTTCAAGTATTATAAATGCTCTATTAAGTTTTACTAGTTTCATTTTATGATTAAATTAATTTATTTCGAAATGCATTGTTGTGTTAATATTCAACACTAGTCGGAAAAGCCCTGTTATTGGTGTGGTTTTTCTTCAGTTCTGGCATGAAACTCGTACGCCCCTGCTATCTAGGTGTCCACTGGCGTGTTTCTGGAATCGACACAGGTTATACTACATGATCATTGGCGTTGATGTCATAGTCCACATCACTATCCTATAGAAATCGGTAAATAAAAAGGGTATGTAATATTGACTAGAAGCGCACAAATGGTATTCAATTATGAGATAACATAAAAAGCATTAAAAAACCGCATAAAAATTCAAAGATTCAACCAGATAGTACTCAACATTAACATGTAATCTAAAAGTTCGCATAAAGCTAGAACTCTCGGCTACAACCACGATACCTACTCATCATCTGACTGAATAATGACAACATGTATCCTCAGTAGGGAGCTATGGGAACATCATCTTCGGTGTCTTCAGCATCGTCAGGTCGATCGTAGAGGAAGTAGGTGGACACATCATCTTCATCGAGATAGAATGTCAATCTCCCTGTTGGATCCATCTCGTAGCGTTCCACAAGCTGGCCCCATTGCTGACCACTGAAGTATGTTTTTCCATCCTCATGTGTGACTACAACTTTGTGCTGGTGCTCTGGCACTCTCAAGCTCACCAAGTTCACCTCGAGAGTTCTAGGGTGGTAAATTGCAACTTGAATATGCTCCAAAAAGTCACGCCTGAATCTGCAAGGTATGATCTGTAAAAAAAAAAGTACACATTTTTAGTACAAATTTATTGTCAGTTTTCAAAAGTAGATTGACCGAAAGTATATACCAATCTGTTTTCAAACCCCTCTGGTAGAACAATGGTAAATTTCTTGTTCATGCACTCCTTGTAGCCACACTGTTCACATACATCCATTGCCTGCGGTGGTGCGTTCCATACACTGAATTCAGATACACATCTAACCATTTACCATTCAAAAACCAACTTAAATCTAACAATGTACATCTAATTTTGGTGGCTGAATAAACTTAAATCTAACAATGAAAATCTAATTTCTAAGTCGATCTACATCTAAAATCACAATAAGGCTCCTTTGATTCATATAAAAAAAGTGTAGGGATAGGAAACTTGTAGGATTGGTATGGTATGGCCAAATGATTCCTATGAGAAGAGCATTTTCCTTTGATTGTGTGAAGGAATTTTTCCATGAGGTTGGACCTCATGTTCTTTTCCTATAGGATTTGTACTACAAGATTTCTACGGGAATATTTCCTATAGGATATGATCCTGTGAATCAAACAAGCAATATAGGAAAAATTCCTATAGGATCTAATCCTACAAAATTCCTATGGCATTACTATGAATCAAAGAGGCCCTAATCATCTAACATATAACTCAATCTACATCTAAACCTAACAATGAAAAGTACGGCGGCTGGGGAAACTTACCTGCGGCGCGACGGCTGGACGGCGCGAGGACGACAGTGGCGGTTGCGGCGGCGTTTTTCGCGCGTCGTTCCGGGTGTCGGTGGGGATCTGGGGCGGAGAGGGCTAGCCGTGGCGGTGGTGGGGAATCGGGGTGGAGAGGGAGAGGACTCGAGTTCGTGTGTAGCAGTTGGTGTGCGTGTAGCAATCGATTAAATTAGAGTATAAACGGTTTTCCTCAAAATTTTCATCATGAACGTGCCTCCACATTTGATCTTTCGTAAATTGGTCCTTAATGATGAAGCCAATGATAAACCGTGCCCACCACATTTGATTCCCTCATCCTGGTTAAATGTTGTTGCACCGTGGTGTCGCATGCTGGTGGTCGGTTCGTCCGGTGTTGCGAGGCACCTAGGCGACGGATCGTCAAGGATGGTGAGGTGTGTTTGGGAGAAATCCTTGTCGGAGTACCGATATTAGAGCGGTGTCGCCATCGGGTGCATCCTCCCTTCATGAAGGGCATCGCGTCTACCCTGCATCCGCCGCCCCGATGCCGGGGGAAACCCTAGAAGCGCGACTATCCATGTTGAAGGTGTTGATTGTATTTGACGTCCCGGTGCTAGCAGCTTGGTTGTAGTTTGTAGGTGGGCGCAGTGGTCGTTTCGTCGATCCACTTGCGTCTCCTTTTCTTTTCTTCTTTTGTGTTTATTGGTTGTCGCCTCAGCCGGCGTTGTATCAAAACTGTTGCACCGGTGGTTGCTATATTAATATAGCGGTGATTCATCCTATTTCGCCAGAGCATGGGGAGAATATCCTGTGATACTAGCCCTCTTGCATGCTACCATGGTACCGTTTCGAATAAATAAAGTTTTGGTGATTCAAAAAAATCTAGGAAAAATCACGAGTAGAGTTACTACAATGTGTAATAACTTTATGTCCAGATACGAAAGTAATATTGACTAACCAAAAAGACAAATCCGAATGTGAATATATAGTGCATATTTGCTGATTTGTACTTTTTGTTCTCAATGTGTAGGTCGAATTTGGACCTGGTTTTTTTTTACATTATGTACACAAATTCTTTGGGAACATTAATAATTTTTTCCGGAATTTATGAAACATCTATAGTTGATTTTTTAAATGGTAGCATGGAGAACAAGGGGCTAGTATCACTGGATATTTTTTCCATTGAGCATGTGTGGTTTGCACCCTTGTTTACATTTTTATGAGTCATAAAATCCAATATGGTAAAGCAAAAATGGTAAAGCTCAGCATAAAAAACAAAATGACATCATGAAAGTAGTAAAACTAAAAGAACATAACATTTAAATTGTCAATCTAATATAGAGTCTTAACACGGTTTTTATATTGTAGCAACGGGGCTGCATGCATATAGTTGCACACAGAAACCATCAATATCACTGCATTCCTATTACAGACCAACTTCAGGGACATGGGTAGCAAACAAGTAGAGCCCTTCACCGCACTGGTATAGCAATGACAGCATCTTGTCACCCTGTTTGAGATGACTTTCCTTCGCCATGAACTCTTTTCACCCGCTTACGCACAAGCAACCATCAAGATCAGAAATTGAATATGTCGATGTCACCTCAGTTCTCGGGTAGCAAACAATAGTGATTGTACCATTTCTTGCCATATGTGCAGGAATCAGACGGCTTGGGATTTTCTGTTGCATGCAAAGACTTATAGTCAAGAAAAAGGCTATCGGGAAATAATCATGTTAAAAGAAAGGAAATTAAATAGAACAAGTGTACACGTATTACTTTGCGCATAAGAGAAGATGTGTTTTAAAATTTACCACGTGTTTATTGAAGTTCTCGCTGTTTGTCCAATTCAGAGTATGCGGCACCCCGACAATCAATTCTGCTTCCTCATACTCTCCAGCTCTGTGGAATAGAACAGTGTAATCCAAGTTTTCAACAGCGTCGATCACCGTCTCCATCATCCTCCAGTTAATCATGGTCCAATCAGTGGTAGAGAGTGAGTCAACAATGTGACGCCTCTCAGGGGACATGTGGTAGTATGCTGTAAAAATGTAATACGCCTGAAATTAGTGGATTACACATGCCGCAACCAAGTAATATATTAATGTTTATGTGCACAACAGAATTTTTTGTATTAAGTAAGAACTTACACGGATGGATGATTGGGTCATTTCCGGTTATGACCTCAGTTTGGCCTCTTTGTGTGTCGGTCTTGAAAACAAGCTCCATACCAACTTCAAGTTTGTAAACCCTACTAAATTCTTTGCAGTAATTTCCCTTCAGAAAGGTTATCCCGTCGATGTTGCTAAGCTCAACTATAAACGAGAATCCTTCCTTGGTAATCAGTGTGGCTTGAAAATTTCTGTCCTCCATAGGGAAAACAGCATGCATTCTTAAGAAATATTGTCTGATGTAGCAGGGGATCACCTAAATAAGAGCATGTATTTTATTAAATTATGAGCCAGTAGTAAATTGGACTTACTAAAAGTAGATATATCCTACAAGAGTAGCTATTTGTACTTTTTCCTATAATTGGACATTGAAGCAATAGTCCTGTACTACAAATAACTGAACATGCACTCATAGTTTCAGAATGGTACCCTTCAAGTATTGAAATTGCATGTAGGTAGTTCATAAAAAAAACACGTTCATAACTACTAGAGATCACAGTCCCAAAAAATTTGCTAGCTAGATCAGCTACGTATATTACATCAATGATTAACACATGACACAATGAGTACTAGCTAGGACCGGTAGATATGCTACGTATATTACATGTGAATAATCATGAAAAATCCAAATCCAATTTGTACATGAGTAGATTAGAATCCTTACCGTCTTCTCCTCAAATCCCTCTATAAGGGTTATGACGAAATAATCAGTTGTCATGTCAACACTGCCACACATCCCTAGTTTGTCAAAACAAACTGGACACTGCGAGAAAAAACGAATAAAAACGATCAGATCTGGTGTGATAATCACGATCAAAGATGCAAAATGATGTGTAAGATCAAGTTGGCACGTCTTTGGTTGGCTTCATGATCGAAGTGGAGGGTGCGCCGGCCGGTAGACTAAAAATTCTAGGTCAAACTTGTGCGGAAGGGCAGGCGGCGGCGAACACGTGGCGAGGGAGGCGTGTGAAGTCGGCGGTTTTCTATGGGAGAATGATTACACGCACGCTGCCTTAGGTCAGGCCGTAGACTAGCTGTTTTGATGGGACAAATCGTGGGCCGCGCTGGCCATTGTGTAGGTTTAGTAGATTAAAAATAGGCTTATTAGTTTAGGCCCACAAACAAGTGAGTACTATGGGACAAATCGTGGGCCGCGCTGGCCATTGTGTAGGTTTAGTAGGTCTATGTACACACACGACACAGGTGCTTCCCAATTTTTTTCTATCGATTTTACACGGAAACCACTTCGAGTCTGCTCCGTACAGAATTAATATTAATACTCCCCTGTACTTCCATTCGTATTCACCACTGCATCTCTTCCAACCGCTGCACTCCAGTCTCTTCTTCTTCCATCCGCTCCCCTCTCTTCTTCTTCCAAGAATGGACGAACAGAAGTATTTCTGCCGCACGATTAAGGTCCCCATCCATGGCGAGGAAAGCATCGACGTCTAGGGATGTCAATGGGGACCCGTTCCCCGCAAACCCGTGGGAAATTCACCTAGTAGGGGACGGGTGTGGGGAAAGTTGATCCCCGCCATCTAAAATGGGGATGGGGATTTAAAGGTCTCCCCATCCCCGTTCCCCGCTATACCCTTTATCTATTCTTATTGTATATAAATCGATACAATTTTATATGAAAAAAGTAGTAATATTATGTCTAGCATAGTGTGTTTTAATAATACGTAACATATTATCTAATCTTTCGTACTTTTAACCACATGCGTGTTGCACAAGTTGTATATTTGTGTGTGTCAAAAGTGTAAGTTCACGAAAATGTGACAAAATTATTTGAATTTAGCTTCTTAGTGGGGAATCTGATCCCCGCCCCGACCCTGATGGGGATGGGGATGGAAAAAAAAGTCTCCCCAATTGCTAAATGGGGATGGGGATGAGAAGGCACTCCCCGGTGGGGAGCAGACCCGTTGCCATCCCTATCGACGTCACGTACACCAACGACCCTGCCGAGGTACAGCGTGTCGTAGACATGTACGAGCAGTGGATTGATAGCGGAGAAGAAAGGTTCATGGGGCTCGATTTCGAGTACACATCCCACAAGGTTGATATCGAGAAGAAGGTCGCCGTCCTTCAGCTTGCATTACGCCGCCACGTCCTGGTGTACCATCACTCCAGGTTAAAGTCATTTTTCCTCTTGTTTTCTGCAACTAGTACTCATCTGCTCCGCCGCCATGTTCTTGTGATTGCTATTTGGTTATTCCTGGTTCTTGTGATTGGTGTTACTACTACTTTTTTCCTCTTTTTTTCGGCAACTAGTACTCATCTAGATTTTCTGCAACTAGTACTCATCCAGACATGCATGCGTAACAGTTTTCTCACGCACTTTTTTTCGGATCGGAGGGAGTAGTACTTTTCTAAACTCTTGTTACTTGTGTACTTCAGTGGTGACTGGTGGCAATCTGCGACGCTGGCTGATCTTTTTCGTTTTGGCGGCGTCAAATTTGCAAGTGTTGACACCAACAACGACAAGAAAATGTTTGCGAGAACCTGGAATTTTTCTATTCCAAAAGAAAATTATGAGGATATCCAAGATTTATACTTTCATGTGTTCAAAGAAAAGAAAGTTGGAATGGCTACCATGGCAGCAAAATTTATTGATCCCGTCTACAAAAACATGAAGAAGAAGGATTACCGGTGGCACAGCTACTGGGACAACCAAATGCTAGACATGGAACACATCACCTATGCTGCAATTGATGGGTTCCTCTCCCTAGAGTTGTACCGTAAGCTCAAACCCATGAGTGACGCCAAGAAGGCCGAAGAGGGAGGCAGATCAAGGAGGGCGAGGGCGACCCACACTTGGCACTAGATCACCTGCTGCGGCGTAGTATATATGCTACTTTTGTTCTTTGTAATTAGAGTATATGTAAAATTATTCGAGTAGTATATATGCTACTTTTGAGCTATGGATTAATCTTGGTACTTTTGTTTATATTGCAAGTGCTATATCTAACTAGTAGTGCAAATTATGCTACGTGAAGTCTGGTTTGAACTCAATGACAACTCTCCCTCGCTGGCGGTGTTCGAGTAGTTCCCTCCTCGAGGCAGAACTAGTTCTGCCGCCATTCTCCTTTGGGTGGTTCGACGACTAGGGATGTCAAGATGGAGTTTGTTATTCCTAAGAGGCACCAGCATCCGTGGCGACACGGCTCTGATCTTTGTTTAGGAAAGGCCTTCTCTTGTGTTTGGTTTTTGAGTCTGTGGGACAGTTCTCGGACTAGCCGGTGTGGAGTGGTGTAAGTGATAGTGTTGCTCGCAACGAACTGTCAAGTTCATGTACTCAAACCACCATCTCCTATAAAAATCAGGTGCCAATTGCGTGCCCTCCAAAAAAGAAACAACTCTTTAACAATATTAATAAGCTCTGCTAAACGATAACATAAAAAGGACATAATGTTTCACATAGTGCATCATGCAGGAGTACTGGAAGCAACACATAGTTTAAACAAAAGAAACATTGTCTTCACATGCACAACTTAGAAGATCTTGTGAACTGGGCCAGCTTCCATGGGATCAGGTATGAGTGGAATGAGTCTATTCACCTTACGGAAGGTGACTTGTTCTCCCTCCCACTCGTACCTCTTCCCGTGACACCTTAGCACATCCTGTCTACGCATCTTGATGTAAAGAAACGCGGAGTCTCCCTCTTCGTGAGACTGGACAATGCGCCAGTTGGTAGTACCCAACTTGCTAAGGAGTACACGCGAAACCATGAAAGACGATGGTCGCTGGTTCGGCTTTACCACAACTTGAAGAACAAAGTCGGTGTGCACCCCCTTTTGCTCCTTTAGCTGAAGTATCACCAGATTGGAGACATGGACGTTGCAAGCTGATTTTTCATCAACATTTGGTGATGTTGGAGGTACTTCTTCAACATCTTCATCATCTTCTCCAGAGCCTCCATCCCCAGAACCATGACCATCTGACAAGGCCAGTCCGCCATCAGATGACTCTTCTTCAACTCTCGGCTCCTAAAATGCAATAAGCCAATATGTTAACTGAAAACTGAAGTTGCTCATTCGTTTTTAACTTTTATATCATTTATTGCCGAAGAATTCAAATGGATATGAAATGTACAACCTATACTAAACCTAGTATATCATAACCAAATCTGATAATTAGAATCCATGTAGGCATGCACGTTTAATTAACCTAAAAGCTACTGTGACCAATTATTACAAAATGAGATATGAAATTGCAGTTGAAATAATTTAAAGATTAACCGAAAAAAGGTTGTAACACCATAAATAGGAGAATCTAGGATGATAACACGCTACACAATTATTTCAACATTAGATATGAAGTTGCAGTTGTAATTATTACATGATGAGATATAAAATGGAATTTGAACTAATGTAAATAACACTTGAGAAATAAAACAATAAAATTAGAAAGCAAAATCGATCTACTCCCTCTTTCTTTGAATAAAAGACCAGTATCAAAAATAAAATTTCTATGTATGCAAGACCGCTATCTCTTCCAAAGAGGAATTTATTTCGATTCTACCACATAGAATGGTGCTAAATGATGTCAATGTGCCATGCAACCATAGAGTAATATGCCCCAGTATTTCATAACAAAAACAAATAATTAAAATCTTGCGGATCAAATTACCCAAGTTATATTCATTGAATTTTAATTAAACAAAGTACAGAGTGTACAATTATTAGAAAATGAGATATGAAATTTAAGTTGAAATAATGTGAAGATTACTGCAACCCAAAAAAAGGTTGTAACACCATAAATAGGAGAATCTAGGATGATAACACACTATACAATTATTTCAACATTAGATATGAAGTTGCAGTTATAATTATTACATGATGAGATATAAAATGGCATTTGAACTAATGTAAATAACAGGTGAGAAATAAAATTGCCTAGGCACACACGTGCATATATACCAGGTTGTGCTCCAATCCATCAAAAAATCAAAGAAATTTCCTAGGAACACACGTGCATGCAGTACCATCAGGTTGTGCTCCAATCCACCATAGAACAAAATAAATTTCCTAGGCACACACATGGTACCATCAGGTTGTGCTCCAATCCACCATAGAACAAAATAAATTTCCTAGGCACACACACGGTACCATCAGGTTGTGCTCCAATCCAGCCAAGAACAAAAAAGAGTAAAGTAGCAAACAGCACACATAGAGGTTTCTATCTTAGTTCTCTCAACTCACAGAAGTCACAACTCACAACCAAAATAAGTGGCAAACATGAACAACCACATAGTGCAAAGCAAAATCGATCTACTACCAGTCTGTGAATACAAGGGCATTATCAAAAATACATGGCAACTTCACTAAAAATAGATCTACTACCTCAGTCGGCGCGGCAGTCGGTGCAGCGGGCGGCGTGGCGGTCGGAGCGTTGGTCAGCTTAGCGGAGATGGCCCCCCACATGGCGTATTCAGCTGATTGGTCGTAGCTTTCGTCAATCTCCTTGTACGCAGCCTCGAGGTCAGATGGCACGACGGCGTGGGATGGGCCATCTTCTCCGTCCCCGCTCTTCGTCTTCTTCCGATCTATCTCCGAAGAGACATCACGGAGCGCCTCCTCCACCGGCGTGACCTTGCCGGAAGCAGCAGCCACTGTACCAGCTGGCCGCGGCTGGGACGACAGCAGAAGATGGCTCGCCGACGACGGACGCCACCTCATTACCTTCCTCGGCGTCGAAGCTTTCGCGTGATCTCTTCATGGCGGATGGGAAGGGCAGGGGAACCGTCGAGGGTTTTGCGGTGGAAGTGGAGGGGAGGATGCGTTTTTTGGGGAAAAGTTGATGCAGAGACGGAGGAAGGAAGGAAGTGGATATGCGTCAAACCGTGTATTTATGGAGTTTCCCTTTTGCTCTCCCTCTGACGCAATGTGCACGCGTGAATCTAGGGTTTCTTTTTGTATAGTTCTTTTTCCATATTTTTTGCACAAAAATGGCTAAAATTGAAGACTAAAATTGAAGACAAAAATGGCTTACATTCTCATCTCTCCTGTTTTCCAGGCATCCTAGGTGGAAGGGAACACTGTTCTGGACCGAAAGTGCCCGGAAACGGCTACGACATAAGATTGGTAGGCAACTTGAGAATGGAAGCGGCTTTTTGAGATCCCACACGTGCAATGTTGCTGAAATGAAGCGAGGTTCTTGGAATGCATCATGATTTCGACTTTGGGCATGGGAAACAACAAGTTGGCCAAGGAAATCCCCGTTTTCGACCGTTCCTTCCGCTCTCGAAGGCAATATAAAACCAGATCTTGCATCGCCCACTCATGGGCAGGGGTAACAAGGTGCAGTGTTGCATGTGGAGTGAGTTGCTTGGAGTGGGTTGTAAGGATGCCCCAGGTGTCGAGGCTGGCATGCAAGAGCGAGAAGCGGCGAGAATCGTCCCGGTTAACGTCCGGTGCTTCGACGCCACCCAGCGCAACGGCGGCACCATACAAGTCCTGCAATGGGGTTCAAGCATTTTGTGTGGGCCCACATTGCCAAGTGTGGCTTACATTCTCATCTCTGCTATTTTCCAGGCATCCTAGGTGGAAGGGAACACAGTTCTGGACCGAAAGTGCCCGGAAACGGCTACGACATAAGATTGGTAGGCAACTTGAGAATGGAAGCGGCTTTTTGAGATCCCACACGTGCAATGTTGCTGAAATGAAGCGAGGTTCTTGGAATGCATCATGATTTCGACTTTGGGCATGGGAAACAACAAGTTGGCCAAGGAAATCACCGTTTTCGGCCGTTCCTTCCGCTTTCGAAGGCAATATAAAACCAGATCACGCATCGCCCACTCATGGGCAGGGGTAACAAGGTGCAGTGTTGCATGTGGAGTGAGTTGCTTGGAGTTGGTTGTAAGGATGCCCCAGGTGTCGAGTCTGGCATGTAAGAGCGAGAAGCGGCGAGAATCGTCCCGGTTAACGTCCGGTGCTTCGACGCCACCCAGCGCAACGGAGGTACCATACAAGTCCTGTAATGGGGTTCAAGCATTTTGTGTGGGCCCACATTGCCAAGTGTGGCTTACATTCTCATCTCTGCTGTTTTCCAGGCATCCTAGGTGGAAGGGAACACTGTTCTGGACCGAAAGTGCCCGGAAACGGCTACGACATAAGATTGGTAGGCAACTTGAGAATGGACGCGGCTTTTAGAGATCCCACACGCGCAATGTTGCTGAAATGAAGCGAGGTTCTTGGAATGCATCATGATTTCGACTTTGGGCATGGGAAACAACAAGTTGGCCAAGGAAATCCCCGTTTTCGGCCATTCCTTCCGCTTTCGAAGGCAATATAAAACCAGATCACGCATCGCCCACTCATGGGCAGGGGTAACAAGGTGCAGTGTTGCATGTGGAGTGAGTTGCTTGGAGTGGGTTGTAAGGATGCCCCAGGTGTCGAGGCTGGCATGCATCATGCCGTCTAGCTTTCTGTAAAACTATCGTCGAATCTATGAATTTGAGCCTATTTCAACGAGTTCGCGTTTTTTAATTAATTTTGAGTATTTCTGAACGCAATCACGAGCCAGAATGTAGATTAAAAGCGAAAAGAATGTTTGAATAAGGTTGTATGATGCATGTTGAACTAAGTCATTCCAAAATTTTGGGCAAATGTGCTTCAAATGAGGTCTGAAGCTAGGGTAAATCACATATAACAGCATTGTGCGTTGGATTCATGTCATTTTGATATTTTTTTGAATTATTTAAGCTCATTTGAAACCATCGCTCTATTCTCATGAGAAATGTGCTCCAAATGAGGTCTGAAGCTAGGGTAGACACCCCCGTTTGAAATTTCATGAAAAAATCGACCTTGCCAAAATTAACCAAATAAATTTGAGGAGCAACTATATCACATATAACAACATTGTGGGTTGGATTCATGTCAGTTTTATTTTTTATGATTATTTATGCTCATTTGCAACCATCGCTCAATTCTCGTGAGAAATGTGCTTCAAATGAGGTCCGAAGCAAGGGTAAATACCCCCGTTTATAATTTCATGAAAAATTCGACCTTGCCAAAATTAACCAAATAAATTTGAGGATCAACTATATCACATATAACAACATTGTGCGTTGGATTCATGTCATTTTGATTTTTTTTGAATTATTTATGCTCATTTGCAACCATCGCTCAATTCTCGTGAGAAGTGTGCTTCAAATGAGGTCCGAAGATAGGGTAAACACCCCCGTTTATAATTTCATGAAAAATTTGACCTTGCCAAAATTATCCATAGAAATTTGAGGAGCAACTATATCACATATAACAACGTTGTGCGTTGGATTCATGTCATTTTGATTTGTTTTGAATTTTTTATGCTCATTTGCAACCATCGCTCAATTCTCGTGAGAAGTGTGCTTCAAATGAGGTCCGAAGATAGGGTAAACACCCCCGTTTATAATTTCATGAAAAATTCGACCTTGAAAAAATTATCCATAGAAATTTGAGGAGCAACTATATCACATATAACAACGTTGTGCGTTGGATTCATGTCATTTTGATTTGTTTTGAATTTTTTATGCTCATTTGCAACCATCGCTCAATTCTCGTGAGAAATCTGCTTCAAATGAGGTCCGAAGCAAGGGTAAATACCCCCGTTTATAATTTCATGAAAAATTCGACCTTGCCAAAATTATCCATAGAAATTTGAGGAGCAACTAAATCACATATAACAACGTTGTGAGTTGTATTCATGTCATTTTGATTTGTTTTGAATTTTTTATGCTCATTTGCAACCATCGCTCAATTCTCGTGAGAAATGTGCTTCAAATGAGGTCCGAAGCAAGGGTAAATACCCCCGTTTATAATTTCATGAAAAATTCGACCTTGCCAAAATTAACCAAATAAATTTGAGGATCAACTATATCACATATAACAACATTGTGCGTTGGATTCATGTCATTTTGAATTTTTTTGAATTATTTATGCTCATTTGCAACCATCGCTCAATTCTCGTGAGAAATGTGCTTCAAATGAGGTCCGAAGCTAGGGTAAATACCCCCATTTGTGCTTCAACATTTTTTGCCATATTTTCTAAATCAACTAAATGAATTTCCTAGACATCTATTCTACATGTATAGTGTAAATCTGAAGTTTCATTATGTTTTGAATAATTCTTCTATTTTTTATTTTTTATTTAAATAACATGGTTTAATAGAAAAATCATATGTAAAACTGATAAAAATCATCGCTGTAGTAAATCTGAAGTTTCATTATATTTTTTTATTTAAATAACATGGTTTATAATACTTAACAGCAAAGAAATCATATGTAGAACCATCGATCCCTGTGGCCAACGTACCAACCAATCAGAGCGCAGAACGAACGTCTAGCGATCGCTGTGGCTGCGAGCGCATCCGTCTGATGCACGATTCCTTCTAGAAGGCGTCGATCCAACAGCCCAGGTCGAATCTCTGTGTTTCCTTCTAGAAGCTTTTCGGGTGGTCAAACAGAGGTTGACCAAGCTTTAAATGAGCATACATAATTCAAAAAAATCGAAAAAATATATTGCCGACGCACATAGTAGTGTTATGTCATATAGTAACGAGAAAAAAATATAAACCTGTCTTATAAAGAATGGAACGAAAAAGCCTTTTGTAACATGTGATATCTTGAACAGTCTAGTAGAGAGTTCAAGATAATGAGATGAGTTTCAAACCTTTGGAACTCAAATATGGTCAAAATCTCACCAAAGCTTCATTTTGGTGTGACTAAGAAAGATCAAAGTTATTTTTTCATTTGATGTTTTAAACTTGTTTTATTTACAATTTTCGATTAAAACCATTATTATTCAAAAGAAATAAATAATACGAATATTCATCCAATAAATTTTCAGGCTTCGGAATTTGCATTATATAGGTCTAATACAAGTCTAGGAAAAATATAAATAGGATTTATAAACATTACAACGAAAGCCATCACTAAAATGAGATTCCTCGAATATAGGAGTAGAGATTTCAAAGAATATGAGGTGGAAACATTGTGAATCTTCCGAAGAGGTGGGTTCTACCTTTTTGTTTTGTGTTCCTACGGGCTATCCTAGCACCACCAAGCAAATAGTTCCACATTGCTACCCCCTTTCGACGTCGTTACCGCGTGTTTCCGTATAAGTCCGGTATTTCTCCAGCGGGGCTAGGGTTCACCGGGAGGGGGGCTACGGAGTGTCTGGATCCCAACAAGATCTAGGGGGTGCCATACCATGTTAGTATAGCTGTGTTGTGTGCTTTGGATGTCAAAGATTGCTCTCCGGGGTGTGACCCGCTTCACCGGCATCCACTTCTCTCTCGTGAGCGCTTATAGGGTGAAACTCCTGTATCGGACCAAACATCGTGATTCTTCCGAAGAGGTGGGTTCTACCTTTTTGTTTTTTGTTCCTATGGGCTATCCTAGCACAACCAAGCAAATAGTTCCACATCGCTACCCCCTTTCGACGCAGTTACCGCGTGTTTCCGTATAAGTCAGGTATTTCTCCAGCGGGGCTAGGGTTTCACCGGGAGGGGGGCTATCCTAGCACAACCAAGCAAATATCTCTAAAAATGTCGACATGGCCGAGTAGTGCAGACAACACCCGTCTACAATATTGTACATGCCTTAAAAACAGAGGGAACCAGATCCTCTTACTTTGCCCACCTGATGTTCTCTGACTTTCTCCCATGACACGTGGGTCCGGTGTGTGATGGGCTCCATTTGTCAGTGACCTAAAGTCAGAGGATCGCGTTCCCGCACAGAGAAGCGCTCGTCTCAGCGTCTGCAGGCCGTTGCCGCCGTAGTTTCCATGCATGGACTCGATCTGCACCGTTCCTTATGATCAAACGATCGAAAATGAAGCGGTGCATGGACTGGGTGTTTTGTCTCAATGTAACGGCCACGTTCACCAGCCCGGTGCATGCACGCCTCGTTTTTTCAGAGTAAACAACGTGGCAGAAGAAGAAAATAGTTAACGTCGCGTCGCATTTGCAGCAGTCCTGCACGCCTTGTTTCAGAAACACGAGTCGCGTCGCATTTGCAGCGACGCAGCCCTCCACGCCTGGTTTCAGAAACACGAGTCGCGTCGCATTTGCAGCGACGCAGCCCTCCACGCCTAGTTTTCACAAGATACGCATCAATGCATATGCAGCTAGCGAGGAGACTTTGGACTTTCTTATCTTCTTTAATACACGCATGCAACGTCGAATCACTTCGACTGACGAATGTCACTAGCTGTCCGGCCTACGCCTATGCCTATGCCTGTTCTACACCGCTTTGACCATGAATCGACTCTTCTACACTTCATCCAATGTGTTCACACAGTTTTCTTCATCTACCCAAATAAATTCACGCGTCTAATCGTGTCTTTAAATAGTCCTTCACTCGTCCTCCATATTCTCATCCCTCTCCAGCCCTTTGCCTCTCTCTCTCCCTTCAAGCCATAACAATGTCTTCCTACTCACTCCCTTCAAGCCCGGAGTCGGTCTCCGACGAGGACAACCACCCCAAGGCTCGGCCTTGGTACGAGGCCGAGTGGCCCGAGGCGGAGTTGGACGTCCTGCCCATCGTGCTTCCCGTCGACGACTCTCCCAAACGGGAGCGATCGCCGACGCCGCCCTTCGTCCACCGCCCCGTCCCTTCCACCACCACCAAGACGTCGGACATCTTCCCCAAGACGAACCGCCGCCTCAAGAGACTGGAGCGGCTGGAGGCGAAGGAGTTGAAGGCGCAGGAGAAGAAGGCGAAGGAGGAGGCAAAGGCTTTCCGGGCCAACATCAAGCGGTCCCGTGAGAGGCAGGAGGAGAGGGTGCGGGCGGAGAACCGCCACGCCCGGATCAACCAGGAGATGGAGATCCGGGCGGCGGAGTGGAGGAAGTACGGCGGCGCCGGAGGGCGAGAAGGGCTCCCGCATGCATGCAGAGCGGGAGCAGTTAGGGCTAGCCCTTTTTTTTATTAAAAATGTAATGTTTATCGGGCCCACTGAATATATGTAAAGTGGGGCCAGTTATCCTTTCTAAGTATGTTAATTATATATAAGCCCTATATATAAAGTTATGTTCTTATATTTGTCCAAATGTACCCACTGTTTAGAAGTTTTATCCTTTCTAATCATCGCTTTAAAATCTGCACATTGTAAACAAAATTTATATATAAGAGATGTGCTGCATTATGTTTTCTAAGATATCATAAAAATTTGAGTTGAGCACAGTATATATTTTATATTATTAATACGAATAATTTGATGGTTTAATAAATGGTAAATGCGTAGTCTGCATGTAGTGATTAATAAATATAAATGGATAATGTCTACATGTTGACATTGGGCCTCATGTGACATTGGGCCGCAAGGAACGGTCAACAGGTGGGGCCCACATGTAGCGCCAACCGTCAACAGCTGGGGCACACAAACCGCGCCAACGCTCAACAGCTGGGGCCCACAGGCCGCGCCAACGGTTCTATGATGGGTCCCACAGGTCAGGATCCTAACAGGGGGCCGAAAGTAACGGTGGGAGTAGCGAAAGGAGTCCTTGCGCACTGACTAGGGGCAAAACTGAGGTCGATTCGGCGCTAGGGGTAAAACTGAGGTCGTGGTGCCAACTGAGGGCACCTTGTTAATTATCCCTTTCGACTTTGGGCATGGGAAACAACAAGTTGGCCAAGGAAATCCCCGTTTTCGGCCGTTCCTTCCGCTTTCGAAGGCAATATAAAACCAGATCACGCATCGCCCACTCATGGGCAGGGGTAACAAGGTGCAGTGTTGCATGTGGAGTGAGTTGCTTGGAGTGGGTTGTAAGGATGCCACAGGTGTGGAGGCTGGCATGCAAGAGCGAGAAGCGGCGAGAATCGTCCGGGTTAACGTCCGGTGCTTCGACGCCACCCAGCGCAACGGCGGCACCATACAAGTCCTGCAATGGGGTTCAAGCATTTTGTGTGGGCCCACATTGCCAAGTGTGGCTTACATTCTCATCTCTGCTGTATTCCAGGCATCGTAGGTGGAAGGGAACAATGTTCTGGACCGAAAGTCCCCGGAAACGGCTACGACATTAGATTGGTAGGCAACTTGAGAATGGAAGCCGCTTTTTGAGATCCCACACGTGCAATGTTGCTGAAATGAAGCGAGGTTCTTGGAATGCATCATGATTTCGACTTTGGGCATGGGAAACAACAAGTTGGCCAAGGAAATCCCCGTTTTCGGCCGTTCCTTCTGCTTTCGAAGGCAATATAAAACCAGATCACGCATCTCCCACTCATGGGCAGGGGTAACAAGGTGCATTGTTGCATGTGGAGTGAGTTGCTTGGAGTGGGTTGTAAGGATGCCCCAGGTGTGGAGGCTGGCATGCAAGAGCGAGAAGCGGCGAGAATCGTCCGGGTTAACGTCCGGTGCTTCGACGCCACCCAGCGCAACGGAGGCACCATACAAGTCCTGCAATTGGGTTCAAGCATTTTGTGTGGGCCCACATTGCCAAGTGTGGCTTACATTCTCATCTCTGCTGTTTTCCAGGCATCCTAGGCGGAAGGGAACACTGTTCTGGACCGAAAGTGCCCGGAAACGGCTACGACATAAGATTGGTAGGCAACTTGAGAATGGAAGCGGCTTTTTGAGATCCCACACGTGCAATGTTGCTGAAATGAAGCGAGGTTCTTGGAAGCATCATGATTTCGACTTTGCATGGGAAACAACAAGTTGGCCAAGGAAATCCCCGTTTTTCGGCCGTTCCTTCCGCTCTCGAAGGCAATATAAAAACCAGATCACGCATCGCCCACTCATGGGCAGGGGTAACAAGGTGCAGTGTTGCATGTGGAGTGAGTTGCTTGGAGTGGATTGTAAGGATGCCCCAGGTGTCGAGGCTGGCATGCAAGAGCGAGAAGCGGCGAGAATCGTCCCGGTTAACGTCCGGTGCTTCGACGCCACCCAGCGCAACGACGGCACCATACAAGTCCTGCAATGGGGTTCAAGCATTTTGTGTGGGCCCACATTGCCAAGTGTGGCTTACATTCTCATCTCTGCTGTTTTCCAGGCATCCTAGGTGGAAGGGAACACTGTTCTGGACCGAAAGTGCCCGGAAACGGCTACGACATAAGATTGGTAGGCAACTTGAGAATGGAAGCGGCTTTTAGAGATCCCACACGTGCAATGTTGCTGAAATGAAGCGAGGTTCTTGGAATGCATCATGATTTCGACTTTGGGCATGGGAAACAACAAGTTGGCCAAGGAAATCCCCGTTTTCGGCCGTTCCTTCCGCTCTCGAAGGCAATATAAAAACCAGATCACGCATCGCCCACTCATGGGCAGGGGTAACAAGGTGCAGTGTTGCATGTGGAGTGAGTTGCTTGGAGTGGGTTGTAAGGATGCCCCAGGTGTCGAGGCTGGCATGCAAGAGCGAGAAGCGGCGAGAATCGTCCGGGTTAACGTTCGGTTCTTCGACGCCACCCAGCGCAACGGAGGCACCATACAAGTCCTGCAATGGGGTTCAAGCATTTTGTGTGGGCCCACATTGCCAAGTGTGTCTTACATTCTCATCTCTGCTGTATTCCAGGCATCGTAGGAAGGGAACAATGTTCTGGACCGAAAGTCCCCGGAAACGGCTACGACATAAGATTGGTAGGCAACTTGAGATTGGAAGCGGCTTTTTGAGATCCCACACGTGCAATGTTGCTGAAATGAAGCGAGGTTCTTGGAATGCATCATGATTTCGACTTTGGGCATGGGAAACAACAAGTTGGCCAAGGAAATCCCCGTTTTCGGCCGTTCCTTCCGCTTTCGAAGGCAATATAAAACCAGATCACGCATCGCCCACTCATGGGCAGGGGTAACAAGGTGCAGTGTTGCATGTGGAGTGAGTTGCTCGGAGTGGGTTGTAGGATGCCCCAGGTGTCGAGGCTGGCATGCAAGAGCGAGAAGCGGCGAGAATCGTCCCGGTTAACGTCCGGTGCTTCGACGCCACCCAGCGCAACGACGGCACCATACAAGTCCTGCAATGGGGTTCAAGCATTTTGTGTGGGCCCACATTGCCAAGTGTGGCTTACATTCTCATCTCTGCTGTTTTCCAGGCATCCTAGGTGGAAGGGAACACTGTTCTGGACCGAAAGTGCCCGGAAACGGCTACGACATAAAGATTGGTAGGCAACTTGAGAATGGAAGCGGCTTTGAGATCCCACACGTGCAATGTTGCTGAAATGAAGCGAGGTTCTTGGAATGCATCATGATTTCGACTTTGGGCATGGGAAACAACAAGTTGGCCAAGGAAATCCCCGTTTTCGGCCGTTCCTTTCGCTCTCGAAGGCAATATAAAACCAGATCACGCATCGCCCACTCATGGGCAGGGGTAACAAGGTGCAGTGTTGCATGTGGAGTGAGTTGCTTGGAGTGGGTTGTAAGGATGCCCCAGGTGTCGAGGCTGGCATGCAAGAGCGAGAAGCGGCGAGAATCGTCCCGGTTAACGTCCGGTGCTTCGACGCCACCCAGCGCAACGGCGGCACCATACAAGTCCTGCAATGGGGTTCAAGCATTTTGTGTGGGCCCACATTTCCAGGTGTGGCTTACATTCTCATCTCTGCTGTTTTCCAGGCATCCTAGATGGAAGGGAACACTGTTCTGGACCGAAAGTGCCCGGAAACGGCTACGACATAAGATTGGTAGGCAACTTGAGAATGGAAGCGGCTTTTTGAGATCCCACACGTGCAATGTTGCTGAAATGAAGCGAGGTTCTTGGAATGCATCATGATTTCGACTTTGGGCATGGGTTGGAAGCGGCGCGGTTATTACAAGTGGGCAATGCGGCTGTTTACCAAAATAATTGGGAATGGAATACTTTTGTACCAACATTTCTAAAATTGAACACACCATTGGTCTGACAGCCATTAAGTACAAAAAAAAGTGCAAAACTTGTCTGGCTGCTCCATGGCGTGGAGTAGGACGAAGATCGTCAGTGGAGAAACAGAGGACAAAGCAGGGGAAGGGAGGGGAGACGCTCGGTGGCACTTCAGATAGGAACCATAAAAATGGCAACTGCCCCGCGGAAATGTACCCACCATTTGTGGTAACAGACTTACAGGTGGGCCCAAGTATCATCTTCCTCTCGTATTGTCACGTCAAATTCGCACTCCTCCTCTTTGTGTACCTACAGTTATTTGCTCCGAGAAAACCCTTATTCCGCAGTTCACCGACACCGACACCGTCGCCGCCGCCGCCGCCGCCATCCATCTGTCGACCTTGCCGCCCCTCGATCAGCATCCCTCTCTGGGCTGCCGCATTCTCGCGACCGCCGTTGTCGCCAGTCTCTTCATCGCGCTGTAGATTGACCCACGGCGCGTCGATTCACCACTGATCCATCGCGGGCGACACTCAGGTTAGAACTTCACCTCTTGTGGATGCATTGCAGAACGATTTAAGTTCAAACACTCATTTTCTATAAGGTAACTAGTGTCCTATTTGTCTAGACAGGAAAGAAATGTGAAATCTTGTGCTACATATAGATGGTAGCACGTATTTATGTTCGATGTCATTCATGATTAATTTGTCTTTTACACGTTTATGACTAAAGTAAATGGTACTTACATGCATCTGATTGAGATGTTGCACTATACCTTCATGTTAATTTTGATAGTTCCAGGTGCCCAATTGATGTTGGTAGCTGTTGTTGTGTGTGTGCCTTTTTCTAGGTAAATTAGTGATGTTGAAAGTAAGACCTCTGGTACTCACACTGGCATATCTAGGACCAGTACCTACTTTTAGTAATTTCCCTTTTTACTATTCACAAGTACAGTTGACTTTACCCCTTTTTAGGTTCACTAGCTATTTTTAGTAATTTCCATTTTTAATCTTCAGCAGGACAATAGATGTGAGCCATTTTTTAGGACCAGTAGATATTTCAATTAATTTGCTAAAGCAGTACAATTGATTGTCGGCACACCATTTCCTTGACATACTAGTAGATTTTCTTTTCTGAAGTTCCGTACTTCCATGAAATTCTTGAATGCATGTCAAATTTAAATTGCACCTGTGTATGAATGTCTCTGAACCATGATGCTGCTAGACTGCATTTAGTCCTAAATTTAGTGAACCTTCATGTTTCTTAACCTCTGCTGTTTTGGCACGTCTGCTAAATGTAACTGAAGTCATACTTTTTAGTACGATCTACAGGCGGGTTTGCATACGATGGACTACGAGTTCCTCGCTTACGTAGATGATGCTTCATCGGACAAACAGGTATTGTACTCATTTTACTTGTCATTTTAGTCAGATAGGTGGAATGATGTTCATAGTTTGCTCTATCCTCTGCTGCAGTCACTGCCTAAGAAGTTCGCAGAGTTGCTAGGGGACCGTAAACCCCGTGCACTGAAGCTGCTTGAGGTCGGTCATCGGCGTAGCACCAGGGACGTTGATGTGGTTCGACAGCACTGGCCGCATGTTCCTCAAGCGCGGCTGGGAGTGTTCGCCCGGACCTACAAACTGCAGAGAGGCTTTATTCTGATCTGCAATTACGACGGCCGCAATGTCATCACAGTAAAGATTTTCGACCTAAGCAGTTGTCGCTTGCAATAACGGCATTCAGTACGTGGACTGTATCACCAAAATGTTAATTCCCGATTATATATGTAGCCGGAAATTGATTGCATTTCTATTATATGATGAACAGAGGGATCTGTTAAGATGGAGTTGGCAAACTTTGAGTTCTACTCCCTCGTAGTAGACGCTACATCGGACAAACTGGTACGCTTCATCGACCCACACCACCACTTCAGTTTTAGTCTGACATAGTGTCTGAGCTATGATCCTGTAGCTAGTTAAATTTGTGAATCAAATTAAGGTCTAGTAGATGGGTTGTAGTAGCTCAATTGCTCTACGTGAATATGTTCACTCGATATGGTACATTTCAGCTCCCACTGAAAGTTCATCTTTTTGAATTAATGTGGCAAACACCCTCATTGCTCAACTAAGATTTAGTATAACTGATTACTAGGTACTACTTGTTTACATTTATAGTACTCATCCATCATCATCAAAGTAAACTTATTTCTAGCAAGCACTCTTTTCTATCTATTTAACTTTCATATTGCTGCAGGTGCTGCCTAAGAAGTTTGTGGAGTTGCTGAAGGGCCGTGAACCACGTGAACTTAAGATGCGTGAGGCGGACGATCCGAGTAGCAAGAACTGGGACATGGATGTGCTTTTCGATGAAGCTGGCCGCATTTTCCTCGGGTACGGCTGGGACCAGTTCGCCCAATATTACTTCCTGCAGCGCGGCATGTTCCTCCTCTTCAGTTACGACGGCGACGCCTTGCTCACCGTCAAGGTGTTCAAGTTCGACATGTGCCGCAGGCACTACTTGTACGACCACGACGCTACTACAAGCAATGAAACTGACCCAGATCCCAGGACTGATGAGGAGTCCACGGATGAGGAGTCCACGGATCAGCAGTCCATGGATGAGGATGACCCATTCGACTCTTCCATCATCTTCTCCCAGAGAGCTGATCTTGATGACGATGAGAAGGACCACGTTCGTGAGCTTCTACCCACAATAGATGAGTACATTGGAGTGCCATACGTGACTCGTTGACGTGGACAAATGTGGCCAGATATGAGATGGTACGTAAGGTGCCAATGCTATTTATGTTTTTCAACACAATTTATGCTTACAACGTGTGCCTTACTATGACCTACTTCTTTTTGTATGTCATCCACACGCTCGAAATCCAGAAACTACCTCAGTCCATAACGGACAGTGTTGTCATTCCGTCTTCAGGCAATGCTGGGCTATGCCTCGGATCATCAGAGGCGTTCACCACCGTTCCATACAACACGGACAGGGACGGCCGCATTATGTTTGGCAGGAATGCATGGCGGGAATTCCTTGAAGGCAAGCATTTATATGAAAAGCAAGCTATTCTCATTACACTTAGGAGCACCCGTAACCGCCACTTGGACGTGAAGATCGTGATGCGGGCGGTGTCGCCCTGGTTGTAGTACGTAGTCTGCCAACTTGGACATTCTCATCGGATCATGAACGTATGGATGTATGTAATTATCGTACTGCCATCAGCGATGTGCTTCAGTGGTTTGATCACCCAAACCTTCATCTGCAGTGAAGATTACTTGTCCTGTTTATATTTTCAGTGGCAATTTCAAGTTTGCAGAAATAAACAAGGCGGCGGCAGCTAATAAGTTGCATGAAATAATTGTTCAGTGACATTACATGACTCATGCGAGACTTCCACATGTTTTCAATCCTACGTTGTAAGCGCTAGGAATAAATCCGATTAGTTTTCCCTCGATAGTTAAGAGCCTGGCGCCTTGAAACTCAATGCAAAATATGCCTTCTAGGCAACGTGCGATTGCATGCATTGTTTAACTGCTCTATTAGCGCCTATATTGTCGACAAGGCGTTGTGGTTGCTCGAATACGATGTCCCACCAAAAAAAAGTAAATCCTCCCGCTAAAACGCCAAGTGTAGCGAAATTTGTGTTCCCACCAAAAAATAAAAGCAGTCACTTTAAATTTCCCGCTAAAGTGTATGTGGAAGTGCACGATGCCCCTCCTGTTCGCCATAGCATAATCTACGGGCCACCTCTTTCGCCATTGCAGATTAGATCTCATCTCGCCCTCATCACGTTCAGAGCTCTACACATGTCGATGTCGATCGGACTCCATGGAACGCGAATCCTCAGGTTTCCTGTCTAATCTGCTTCTCGTCCATCTCCGTGATCTCGCCGCCTCTTATGGTCTCGATATTGGTTGTTATTCTCTGTTCTTCCTCTGGTTGAAGCGTTAATCCGTGTACACCTAGTCGATCATATGTGTATCTGGTTTTCTATGTGAATAATGCCATGTAACTATTTTTTTTATTTTAGATCTGCTAACTCACTGATTATTTGGGTTCTCATTTTTTCCTTCTATCTAATTGTAGGCGACCGAACCCATTTGGAAAGTTAGACTTTTCTATGAGGACGGTGATAAAACAAAAAAGTTGTGGAAGCAGCCATGGAACCGGAGGAAATGCTATATGGAGTTCATCAATTTGATTGAAAACGTTGGCTTCAGTGGCGCGCGTGATTACCTGTACTGCAGGCTAAATAATGGCCCTGGCAAAGGAAAACTTGTTCCAATAGACCATGGTAGTGATTTGGAGCAATTGAAACGCATACACTCTAATGATAAGAAGATCTCCCTGTGTGTGTTTAGGGAGAAGACCACGGCGGTTGATATTGCAACAATAGAGTCTCTGCTTGATGATGCAACTGGATCCACCAGAAAAAAGCGACATATCACTATCACAGGTTATACTTTCATGCCAAATCTCCAACTCGCAACTCCTTCAATACAGACTTTAATAAATATTTTCCCCGGTAACTATTTTATGCATTCCTTACCTAATCCACAATTTTGATAAACATGCAGTTAGGGATGCAACCGAAGAGGAACAAGCTTCAAACGAAGAAGAAGATACAGATTACTCTTTTGGGAATGGTACACAAGTTCATTAATTCTCAATCAGCTTTCTGAATTATGCACAATGCTAATGCTTTGTCCATTTATTGTTAACATTTTCAGTAATAAAGAAAGGATCTGTCTGCATGACAAGGGTTGAAAGTATACTACAATATAAAAAAAGTCAGGGAAAACGTAGACGTGGTAATTTATTTTTGACATTCAAGCTCTGTCTAATATTTGTTTTAATGGATAAAATCTACGATTGCTAATTCAGTACAAATGTTAACCCTGAAACAGGAACTGAACCTAACACTGATGTGTCTGAAACTGACATGTGTTCCGTTGATGATTGGCCTTCCCATGCACGCTGCTATCGCCCGAAGCTACAACTACAAGAAGGTACTAGCTATTTTTTTTACCGCTGTGTCCTAATTTCTTTCAATCAACTACAAAATAAATTGTTTCTTTGTGTGTGTTTTGGGATGTAGGTGATGACATGCCGAAGAAGAAAGGGCGAGGTGTAGTGAAAGGTTTGAACGCCAATAAGAAGCGTCATGCCAATGGAGCTGCAAAGCTAGGTGTTGATTTCTCTGAAACATTGGGTGGTCCAGTAGGAATGAACCGTTCATTCAAGGATGACGTGGTAATCACAATGAAAAGAAGGTTACCAATTATTGGAGTGAGGAGGTGGTCAGACATTCACCCTAACATCCATCGCATGATCGTCACAGATATGTTGGTGAGTACAACCTTTCTCACATGTGTTGTCTGCTTTTTTCGTCCATAATTAATGTACTACTACTAAAAACTAAGTCTATCTGTTTGTTCTACGCATTACAGGACAGATACGATATGCCAGATACAGACGAAACACACGGAAAAATTCTTAAAATTGCAAAAGAACGCTACAGAGGCTGGCGAGGAAACCTAAGCAGCACTTACAAGGCATACAAAACAGATGATGCCAGAAGGGCAGTTGTCCCAGAAGATTTACAAAAAGAAGAGTGGGAATGGTTGATCGAGTACTTTGGCACTGATCCAAAATTTCTGGTTATTTCTATACTACCTGTTTGTGAATTTTGTACTATCATCAAATGGCTTGTCTGACAAGTTTTTTTTATAATTGAATGAGCAGGAACTCAGCCAAAAGAACAAGGATAACCGTACGCAGATGAAGACAAAACACAGAGTAGGATCAAAATCCTACTCTCAACTCAGTTTTGAGAATGTATGGGCCTACTCACTATGCATGCGTCGGTGTTCACTTTGCTTTAATGTTTATAGTATGTAATTGTTGCACTACTTGCAGAGGGATTCGGAAACTGGAGAAGAGCCAGACTGTGTTGCTCTCTGGAGACTGACCCACACAAAGAATGAAACATGGACTATAGAAGAGTCCAAGGATGTTTACGTGAGCTAACTGACTTAGAAGCTACTCTAAACATATTTACTGTTCTCCATCTTGGATGTTTCTTCATCTGATTTGAGATTATTTTTCGTAATCAGGAAACAACATGTAAAGAGATTGAAAACAGATTAAAGGAAACTGGTGTTCCATTGTCAGCTGAACAAAGAATCAATATTTTCCAGAAAGCAAATAAATCTACCGTTTAATGCAAGTCATCGCAGCCTCGTGGGTTCGGATACATGGCCTAGGTGCAAACTAGTTCTCAGCGGTCTAAGTTGCTGTTAGAGGAGCAAGCTCGGGCTACGGCAGAGGCCCAAAAAGTAAACTCCCAGCTCACCACGAAGGTCACTACTTTAGAACAGAAGTTACTAGATGAACGTGCAAGTATGGAAGAGAAGATTAATGTAGAGCGGGCTGAGAGAGAAAATCTTGAGAAGAGATTAATGGAAGAGCTTGCTCAAAGGGAACAACTGATGGAGTCGGATAGAAACTCAAGAAAAGAATTTGAAAATAACTTGGTTGCACAGTTTAACTCACGGTTCCAGGCAAAGTTTGACGAGCTCTCCGCACAGATGGAAAAGCAGAAGACGACTAGACCTCAGGTGATGATAGTCATACAATTGCAAACTAGTAAGATTTAGTTGTTTACTTACGTTGCTAACAGTGCACTTTGTTTTTGCAGACGTCTAAGAAGTCGAACCAGCAACCATCACTTACCAACAGTCCTGCTCAGAAAATAGTTCCTCCGCACAGCACGATACAGAAAAGTCGAATGTATAAAGCACACAAGAACCAGGAATAACCAAATAGCAATCACAAGAACACTTGTAAGTCACAATCTTGTACAGTTTGGTACTAGTACATTCTGTTTTTGCTTCACCCACACTATAGCGTTACTGCACCCACCCTCTTGCTGCAGTTTATGTTTCACTATGGGTTGTGGCTTCGTTGAGTTACAACAACTGTTTTTGCTTCATCCACACACTATAGTCTGCTGGTTCTTATGTTTCAGCATGTGTTATTGCTGACTAGACTCACACCTTTTTTTTACAATTGATTGCAGGACGGCAATCAAACTTCTGATGGAAACAAATAGCTGCACTGGATATTTCAGTTTGATTTGATCTTGATTTGATCCATGTTGTACGAGAATTTCATTTGTATATATTAAAAATAGATATGATAACTATTATTTTGTGTAAATAAACATATTTTACGTACCGTTTTGAACATTTTAATTCAATGCCCGTATTATTTGTTTCCTTATTTTTTTTCTATAACGTGGCAATAGGTAGTTTACCACGATAATTGTAGTGTTGCGTGAAGGCTCAGTCGCCACAACAAAGTGTTTTGTTGAAATAGACTCTCACCACCATGAGGGAGACATCGTCGCAATAGATTTTCTCCACCAAACTAACTTTGTTGCGATAGTTCATTCACGCCACCAAACTATGTTCGTTGCAATAGAGAATTCCCATACTTCTCGCCACGAAACTAAAGTTTGTAGAAATAGAAAGGCGCAACGAATAGTTGAAGTTGTCGCAGTTGTTTCTAGCTACTAAAATTTGTACGTTGAGAATAGTACATGTCGCCACGAAAATAAAATTTGTCGAAATACAATGACGCCACGAAAAGTTGTTATTGTCGCAGTTGTTTCTAGCAACATAAAATGTGGATGTTGCGAATACTACATCTCACCACGAAACTAAAATTTGTAGAAATAGAAAGGCGCAACGAATAGTTGAAGTTGTCGCAGTTGTTTCTAGCTACTAAAATTTGTACGTTGCGAATTGTACATGTAGCCACGAAAATAAAATTTGTCGAAATACAATGGCGCCACGAAAAGTTGTTATTGTCGCAGTTGCTTCTAGCAACATAAAATGTGGATGTTGCGAATACTACATCTCGCCACGAAACTAAAATTTGTAGAAATTGAATGGCGCCACGAATAGTTGAAATTGTCGCGATTGCTTATGGCTACTAATATGAAGGCCGTAGCGATTACTATTTGAAAATCATCTTACCACGATTGATTGTGTGTGGCAAAACGTTGTTCCCACGCGTATAATGTTTGTTGCCATAGTTTTTGCCACACAATTGGACGTGGCAAATAAACTCGACTTTTGCAACAAAAGAACAAGCGCAACGGAACACTCGCCGTTGCCACATTGGTCACTCGCCACGTTTGGGTATTTGTTGCACTAGAGGTGTACCAACGAAATATGTACGTTGCATTATGTGCGAGACGCGACGGAAAAGTGCGTGGCAATTGGCCTAGGAAATGGTTGCAACTGGATTCTTTTTTAGCGACGAATCTAAGTGCGCGGAGATAGGCTTCTACCACGGAGGTTTTCGTGACGCCTCCCAACGAAACCGATTTCGGCGCAACAAAACCCTATTGCCACGATAAGTCACTTTTTACAACGACTATTTTTGTTGCAATAGACCGATTCCGTTGTAGTGATAGCTTTATTTATTTGCTCACTTGACCGTGATATTGTTTGCTGCAAGCCATTCATCATGGGCAAGAATCGTGACGGAAAAGTTGCTATATTACCATCCACTACAAGAAGAGGTACAACTTTGAACACCTCTGTTGCTCTATTCACCGTCTGTTATGAGTAAGCTTCTTAATCCATCACATGCTACACATACTGTTACTTCTCTAAGTTTGAGAATGTTTCTGATACTTTTGATGATGCTTATACTGTGCTTGATGATACTGATTCTCTAGGTCCTTTCCTAGATGCTACTATTGCTAAATCCAAACAAATTAAAAATGCTAAAATTTCCGTTGAAAATATTGGTACACCTGTTAATTCAAATGAGCTTATTGATGATCTTTATGAAACCTATATTGAACTTAGTGATGATTTTATTGAAGAAGCTCGTGCTACTACTGATGCAAGTGATCTTAAGAGTCTTCTTGCAAGACATGCTATGAAATATAAATCTTCTCTCGATGCTAAGTTTGCCACATCTCCCATACACATTATAGACAAGAATTATGATTTCTCTTTAGATTTATCTTATATATCTATTGTTGAGAAGGAAACTTTTTGTGGAACTGAAATTAAAAGTGCTCTTTCATCCCTGAGTAGTTTATTTTCTGATGATATCAAGATGCGTACTTATTTTGTTACCAAGATCTTCCCTTTCTCATTGAAAGATGAAGCTAAAATTTGGTTTAACAATCTCTCACCTGGATCTATTACTAATCCTATGGATTTGGTTAATGCTTTCTTTCAAAAATATTTTCCTGCTAGTGCCCAACATGCTGCTGTGCAGGATATCTTTAACTTTGAGAAAATTGAAGGAGAAAAATTGCCTGAACCTTGGACAGGGTTTTGTTCTTTAATAAGAGCTAGCCCTGGATATCCATTACCTAAAAATGAGATCCTAGATATATTTTATAATGGACCAACTCTTGAATTTAGGACATACTTGGATAGTTGTGCTGGTTGTGTTTTGAGGAAAAGAACTCCAGAAGAAGCTGAGGAATTAATGGCTAAAATAGCCAAAAATAATGATGATTGGAATATACCTGAGCCTACACCTACACGAGAGCCAACACCAATTCCAACACCCATGAAGAGAGGGATGATTGAATTAAATGATGAAGTGATGAAGGAAGTCAAGAAATCTCTTAAAGAGAGGGGTATTAAATCTGAAGATGTGAAGAATTTACCTCCTATAGAAGATATATGTAAGCCTATCCCTCATCCGTCAACTGTTGAGGTATAGATAATAGAGATATTCCCTATTCGAAACCACCTGATCAATGCTTAGATGAATTTGATCATTATATTGTTAAGCAAGACAACTTTAATATGAGAGTGCAAAACCACCTTATGGAAAACTCTAGAGCTATTGATAATTTTCATGGTATTATTGAAAGAACCTCTAATGATGTTAAAATGCTTGTTAAGCATTTTCAAATGGTTCAAACACAAATTGATCAACTTACTAAAGTGCAAAAAGACATGCTAGCTAATGCTTCTAGAGATAAACATGTTTGTGAAATAATTACTAGAAGTGGTGTTCCTACTCAAGGCCCCTTGTATCCTGAAGGACATCCTAAAAGAATTGAACAAGATTCTCAGCAACCTAAAAACAATAGTTCTCCTTCTAAGAAAAAGAAGAAAAGACATAAAAATGTTGTAGAATCTCCTGAACCCGCTAAAGATCCTAATAGTATATCTATTTCTGATTCTGAAACTTAAAGTGGTAATGATAAAAGTGATGCTTCTGATAAAGAAGAAACTGTAGCTGAACCTGAAAAGCAAACTAAAACTGCAAAGTATACTAAGGAGGATTTCATTGCCAATAAACATGGTAATGAAAGAGAGCCTTGGGTACAAAAAGCAATGCCTTTTCCCAATAAGAAACACAAATCAAAGGAAGAAGAAAATTATAACAAGTTTTGTGAATGGATGAAACCTCTATTTTTGCAAATCCCTTTGACTGATGCTATTAAACTGCCTCCTTATTCTAAATATATGAAAGATATTGTCTCCAACAAAAGGAAAATTCCTAATGAGGAAATTTCCACTATGCTTACTAATTACTCTTTGAATGGGAAGGTTCCAAAGAAGCTTGGAGATCCTGGTATTCCTACTATCCCTTGTTCTATCAAAAATAATTATGTTAGAGCTGCTTTATGTGACTTGGGAGCTGGAGTTAGTGTTATGCCTTTCTCTCTTTATAAGAGACTGCCTCTTGAAAATTGATACACACTGATATATCTTTGCAAATGGCTGATAAATCTACTGTTATTCCTATTAGTATACGTGAGAATGTTCATGTTCAAGTTGCTACTAATTGTTTGATTTTAACTGACTTTGTTGTGTTGGAAATGTCTGAAGATGATAATATGTCTATTATTCTTGGGAGACCTTTTCTTAACACTACAGGGGCTGTTATTGATTGCAATCAAGGAAAAGTAACTTTTAATGTTAATGATAAAGAGCATACTGTTTATTTTCCCAAGAAGATTGATAGAAGATATGGTTTAAATTCAATTGAAAATATTAAGCCCATCAAGATTGGAGAATTTTATTGTCCCATGCCAGTACCAACAAAAGAATATGAAATTATTATGATTGGGAATATGTCTATCAAGGTTGAGGTAACATAATTATTTAGTGATTAGCAAATTTTTGCTTCATATGAAAATTGTTCTGGTAACAAGACTTGATCACCCTTGTTAACAAAATGATTTTGAATGAAGAGGACAATGTTTTCACTATGTTTTTGCCTTCCCTGTCATGTTTTCACCATGTTTACTTCTATTATCACCTTGCTAATTTAGTACAATCATGTTTTCCATCATCCATATTCATGTTTTCCTCATGTTTTCATCTTGATTACTAAGGTTATGCATGTTTTCACCATCCATATTTTTGTTTTCACCACTTCCATCTTTGTTTTCTTTGGTTATTTTCCTTTTGGATTGTCTTAGAACCTCTGTAGTTCTGGTTTGGGTTTTGTTTTCCACCTTTCCATAATTGTTTCTAGCGAAAGTTGGAGTTGGTTTTGGATTTCTGCGCAGAAAACAGATTTCTGTTGCCCACTGAAAAAATCGTATAATTCACAGAAAGATCAAAATGACCTGAAACGTTTTGTGCTTATTCCTCAACTAATTCCAAAACTTTTTTGTTCTTTATGTTTTTCGATCCGAGCAACTTAAGTACCCCTCGTAAGCATCCGCAAATACAAGAAAGTAATTAAGATAAAACTAACCACAGCCTTAAACTCCGAGATTCTACGCTCCGTCGTGCATTGGTTTCCTAACGGGGGTTTAGGTTTCTATCACTCCGGCAACCCCACAATTAGTAGGCAAATACACAATGCATCCTCCTAGGCCCATAAAGGTGAAGTATCATGTAGTCGACGTTCACATGATACCACTAGAAGAATAGCACCACAACTTAAATACCGAACCACGAGATATTACTTCAATATAACTTCACTACTAACATAATGACTTCTCCCATGTCCTCAAGAACTAAACAAACTACTCACAAGATATCATATGGATCATAATCAGAGGTGATATATGGATGATAACAATCTGGTCATAAAGTGCTGACACCGATAAATCTCACAAGCATCAACTACTAACAAGTAATCCACATCGGGAGAGAGATCTAATGTAAAACAACGATAGAAGCCCCTAATTATTACAGCGGTATGACGGTGGATGATGAGGGTGATGGTGCTAGTGATGATGATGGTGATGACGATGACGATCTTGATGATGCCCGGAGTGATGACGACGACGATGGCAGTGATTTCCCCTCTCCGGAGAGGACTTTCCCCGGTAGATTTCTCCCTGCGAGAGAGCTTTTCTCTCTCGGGTGTTTTCTGCCCCGAGGCGGCAGCGGAATAATTTTTCGATGATGATATGGGGCTTAGGGTTCCCTGGGGGTCAAGTACGCAAAAGATGTCGACCAGAGGTGGGCCAGGGTGGCTACACCATGTGGCGGCGCGGCCAAGGGGGGCACCCCATGGTGTGGGCCACTCGTAGCGCCCCTCCGGCTCTCCTCGTGTCTGGCTCCCTCTTCCGAACTTCTAAGATGCCTCTGGTGTCCCTCCTTTTCTTCTAATCTTTTGAAATAGGGTATCTCGACGGTGCTTTTTCCATCAGATTTCTGGTCCCGGTGTTTATTCTCCAAAAATTATGAAACATGCAAAATAAGATAAATAAACTAAGGGATGCATCATAACATGAAATATATCGATGAATAACAGAAAATAACAATATTGAACGGTGATGCAAAATGGACGTATCAACGTGTTAGTTCCAACTTATTAAAATAAGATAGCATGTCGTATGAATGTTTGCTTGCATTGTTTTATTCCTAGAAGGGTATGACATTGTGGTATTGATCTCTGATTGTTTCGCTTAAATCGACTTGGCACATGCTCACGCATGCTATGGATGGAAACAAAAAGTCAATTAAGACTCGATGATTTATTTTGCCTCGGAGTATTTGTATCATTTTTATGCCCCTGTTAATTTTGTTTTGTCGCAAGCACCAACAGTTGTTACTCTCTTGATTGTCGCTCCCCGTCTATTGCTAGCCTTCACCTGTACTGAGTATGATCTCTACTCGTGCATCCAAATCCCAACAACCAAAGTTTGCCAAATGTGCCCACCATACCTACCTATATATGTGGTATTTAACTGCCACTCCAATTAAATTTCTCGTGTGCTACCTTTAAAACTATCAAAAAATTATTCCTGTTTTGTGCCCCTGTTTTAGCTCATTAGGATGTAAATAGAGAATCTTTATCTCACTTGTTGATTGGATTTCACACCCTAGACTAGTGGCTTCATCCGCTTATCCAAATGATAGAAGAGCCGATAGCGGGGTGCCCGGCCCCAAATTAATACAACAAATTCTCTTCACTATTTTTGCCCCTGATTTACCAGTCAAAGCATAATTGTGTAAACAAAAGAGAAACAGGGATGACTTTCTACCCAGATGCGTCCTTCTATGGGAGCCGCTCTTGTGAAGTCCAGTTGGCTTGTGACGTACTGTATTGTCTGTTTACCATTCGTTGACATAAGCATACACCTCTCTTAAAAATGTTTTCAATACCTCAGTTTAATAAAATAAAAAGCTCTAGCACATTAGTTAATCCCTGCTTCCCTTTGCGAAGGGCCTTTCTTTTATTTTTATGTTGAGTCCACACCTTCTCGCTTTATGCACCTTCTTGAGAGCATGGGTGTTATTCTTAGTGCAATGTGCTTGTGCCAAAACACGGTTGATTGTGGTATAACTTTGATGCTTGTATCTTTGATATCTTTATTTCTAGTCTTGATTTGAACTTTAGAGGTGCCCTAGCATTTATGTTTTGCTCCACTATTAAGGGAAAGCGAGTACATTTTATCATACCCTATTATGAGCATTGCAATCCTGCAGGTTGATATACTTCATGTTGTCTATTATTAGTTTGTTGGCATCTCTTCATGGTTTGCATAACTGCTGAGTGACTTTTATTTTCCATACATATTATTATGAATTGCCTCAGCACTTGATCATGTAGTGAGTATATTTACATCATATGAAACAAATGTGTTCGTAAAACTCTCTTATCGCACTCAGTTCTCACTGAATTGCTTGAGTACAAGCAATAAGCTAAGCTTGGGGGGAGTTGTTACGTCCAAAACGTATCTCCTTTTCCGAACACTTTTCTTATTGTTTTCTTCTAAACTTGTGAGTTTTGGATACCACTAACACGGACTAAAATTGTTTCCATTACAATTACCTTGGTGTCTCGTTTTTGTGCAGAAAAATCAACTTTCGGGAAATTTGCCAGAAAAGATCCCATTGGTCCTAAAACACCAGAAGACCCCGGGAGCCGGAAGGGGGCCAGGAGAGGGGCCAGAGGAGGGACACACCACCCCTGGCGCTCCCCCTTGCCGTGCCGCCAGGTGGTGTGGGCCACTCCCTCACCCCCTCGGACTCCCCTTTCGAGTACATATGCCCCATGATGGCTGACGTTGGTAAACCCCAAGAGAAAGGTTGTGAAGAGTGCAGCGGCAAGTTTTCCCTCAGAAAAGAAACCAAGGTTGAATCGACCAGTAGGAGGACAAGAAATCTCTGAAGGTTGATGCAGCTGAGGTGGCAGGGCGCACTACCGGTTCAGCAGCAACGTAGAACCTACACAACACAATCAAATCACTTTGTCCCAACGTAGCAGTGATGTTGTCAATCTCACCGGTTTTGCTGAACACAAAGAGGTTAAACATATGGTTTGGAAAAACAATAGGAAAATAGTAGGAACAATATGAAAGCAGTAGGTGTTTTATTAGTATGAGGAAAATGGACCGGGGTCCACAGTTCACTAGTGGTGTCTCTCCGTGAAAGATAAATAACATGTGTGGTGAACAAATTACAGCTGAGAAATTTGTCAGAAATGAAGGTTGCACTGTAGTGCATATGCAATACATAAAGATTACTATGTGATTCATGCGGGCATTACAACAAAATACATAGACCGTCATCCAACTGCATCTATGTCTAATAATCCACCCTCTCAATATCATCCGAACAAACGTTTGGTATTAAGTTGCAAGCAACAAATTATCGTCGTAAGGAAAGTGTGTAATGTAAACAATGTAAACTAAGTAAACACCGTTGTTTTCTCGCTAATGGAAATAGCACATCCTCCATCCGTCACGTTTCTGTCACTCGAGCACAGATGCAAAGGAGGCATGAACCCACTATCGAGCATAAATACTCCCTCTTGGAGTTACTAGCATCTACTTGGCCAGAGCATCTACTAATAACAGAGAGCATGCAAGATCATAAATAACATATGCATGAACATAATAGATTGATAATCATAAGACATAGCATTCAACATTCATCAGATCCCAGCAAACACAACATGTAGCATTACATAGAGATGATCTTGATCATGTTAGGCAGCTCACAAGATCTAAACATGAGGTACAAAGTGGAGAGAACAACCATCTAGCTACTGCTATGGACCCGTAGTCCAGGGATGAACTACTCACGCATCACTTCTTAGGAGGGCATTGTGACGCCCCGAGATCGGGCACTATGCAGATTTCAGCATTCCCGCCAGAATCCACATAATAACCGATTCCAGGTTGCCACTTGTGATAACATTACAACAGTTCACGAATAATCCACAACAACAGAAGAGATATATACAAGATGACTCAAATGAGTCAAGGATACAACTGATACAATACAAAGATCCAAATAACAGCGGAAGAAACAACATAGCGTCGGTCTACGGACAAGATACAAATTGGACTAAGAGTCCTGAAGATAACCGATGGCGTCCGATCCCTGCCCAGGCCAAGCCGGAGGGATTCCCAAGCTAACATCGTCAGACTTCAAACCTGTTGACTGCAATTTGGAATATGCAGCCACGAAAGGGATTCGTGGGTCAGTACGGTTAAGTACTGGCAAGTGGATAACCCATACTCACAAGATACCAGCGTAACCAATCATCACAAGATACAAATACTTTGGGTACAACGGAAAGGAAGGGATTATTGCAAAGAAGCGGCAGCGGGCTGCACTAACTAATTACAGAGACTCGCTACAACATCCGGCTAAAAGATAGGGATAAGATAGTGTATCAGAATCAACTACAACTACTCACCAAACAATACCCATCCAATGTTACCCCCTACTAAGGAAGCAACCCAAGGAAACTCACACGGTTGATTAAGGTGACATTCATTTTGATGGTGAAGGTAATCTATATTACTAGTCAAGTTATCATCGTTAAGTGTAAGTTGTCTGAGTACTTGTTAGCCAGCACTTTCACCAAGTCATCCATAACCGCGGACAACACGGCTTCTCGAGAAGATTTAACCCTGCAGGGATGCACCAATTTGGCCGTACACGTAAGAATGACCCGCCAGGCGGGGAGCAAACCCACCAAGCGAGGCACTCAACACAACCCAACTCTTCTTCGCATCAAGCCCAAAGAACCCCGTGCAGTTGAGCGCACGGCTAATCGAGCCCCACGAAGAAAAGGGGACCCTCATAGCACTCTAAGAACGTGTCTCCCTAAATGCCGACTACAAAAGTTCCAACCTGGCGCCAAGGGTTCGCACCTGCATATGCATGCGGCAAATGGAAAACCCGAACTAAATGAGGCGATTTGGACGAGATGCGAATCGAATCAAAGTTGCGGGGGGCGCCCATACTCGCTTCCCACATGCGGTTAGTGCGCTCATCATGGATCAGTAGACAAGACCCTTTTCCTAATTAGGGTCGACACTAGCAGGTCTCAAAACCACGCCGGGCCTCCTGCCGGTGCCTTATCATCAAATTATTATTACCCAAAACATTAACATGTTGTTGATTGAATTGAAACCCAACTATCAACTAAACAGGTGATAATACGGACAACAAGACTTGAGCGCAAACAACACTAAGCATGCAACTACAACACGAGGGCCAACAAGGTAAACAAACAACAGTTGATAGGAAGTGGGAGGAAGGCTATATCATGGCTGCAAGGTAAACAATATGATAGGATCGAGACACAAGCATCGATTCATAAGGCTAGCATAAGAACAACGGAAAGAATCGGTAACAAGTGATGAAAGTCAGCCATAGGCAGCAAGTGAGTATACTTGCCTGAGATCCAGCAAGTAGAGGTACATCCGCAGAACTTGTCGTTGCTCACATCATCTCAACGTCCTATCCGCGAAGAAGCAACGAACCTCGAACAAACACCGGATGCAACAATTACTACTACGGCAAAAGATCCAGCATGATCAAGATATGGATGCATGACAAGTTTAAAGATGCATCAAAGATAAACTAGTTGACAGGGTAAACATATTTAAATGGGCCCATATGCAATTTGGATTGCATATGGAAAAGCCCATGAATTAATGTTGAATTAAATTATCTACAAATAACCATCATGTGAAAGTTGATTAGAATGATGCATGGATGAGGGAAACAATGAGAAAACAACAATAGCTTCAATTTGAAAAGGTGTTTACCAAGTTTGGAATTTTATTTATTAAGTTAGGAAATTTGGCTTCTTAAGTGAGTTACACAAACATTTATTGTTTTCACCCATTTTAATTGTTCAAAACAGATAACAAAATTTATATTTGGAAAGAACACAAAATTTTGGATGGAATACATATTTCATGTGCTGAAAAAGGATTTAAAATGAATTAGTTATTAATTTGACAATTTTAAATGCATTAAATAAGAAACAGTTGTTTTCAGCAATTTAAATTATTCAAAATAGAAAACAAAGTTTACATTTGCAAAGTTTAGAGAATTTTGATTGGAAAACATATTTTACTTTTCAAATTTGGAGTTAGAATGAATTAGTTATGATTTATGCAATTAAATCAATTTAAATTGAGCCGGAAGCCCAACATCTAATTTAGAAGGTTCGAGTTATTTATCTACCCATCAAGATTAAATGTTGTTTAACATGGGGAGGCAAGAATATAGATGAGCTACACAATTTAAATGGAACCGGGACAATATTTAGTTATCCCAACTCATTCCATATTTAATTATTAGATGATATTATTATTACCCGCACCCACAATATGCAATGCAACAAGATGAATGATTTAATATGCACGATATAGATGACATTTAGAAAATAGGCATATAGGTTATAGGGTTGGGGTTTGGGTTCGCACGTTGGAAAGAGGGTCTTCGGAGCTAACGCCAGAAACTTCGGAACGTGGAGGAAGTAGTGGAAGTAGTCGTTCTCAAACCACACGATCATCGTCGTCGAAGTAGTCGTTCAACGTCCGGAGTCGATGTAGTCGTAGTAGTCGTGGGCGAGCCGCTACCGCATCGCCTTCGGGGTCGGAGGTGATCGTGCCGCATCTCCGGTCGATGAGAATTCATGGACGCGCACGAAGGCGGCCAACGCGAAGCGGACATGACGAAGGCGATGTAGTCGTTCACGGTGCGATGTAGCTCGATGTAGCGGTACTTGTCAGAGAAGATCTTGTCGATGAGGTACGGGGTGCACCTTGGCGTTGTCATGGACATGGAGAACTTGCACCATCATCATCGTTGGTCGAGGTGTTCCTCGAGCAGCATCTCAGGATGGAGGCAAACGAAGAAGTGCCAGGGACGGTCACGGGTGGTTACAGGGACGGAATGGTGGGTTTCATGCCTCTTGCAGGCCTTTCGTCGAGTACCTTGAGGGCGCAACAGAACCACGCCGGGGCAACTGCAGAGAGGTGGAGGCCAGAGCTCGAGCACGCGTCTAGGAATGTGCCGGAGGCAGAGTTCGTCGTCGACGAAGTCGTGGCAGAGCTGCAACAAGGCACGGCGGCATCCGCGCGCGTGGAGGCAGGAGAGGAGCCCGGCGGGGCGTCGGTGTGGAGAGGGGCCGACGACGGCGCTGCTCGATGCGAGGCGCCGGAGGTGAGCTCGGCGACGGTAAGAGGAGGGCGGCGCCCTGCTTGAGGAAGACGACGGCCAGCGGCGGCCGGGCAAAGCAGCGGAGGAAGTCAACGGCCACGAGAGGTGGAGGCCGGCAGGAGCTCGGGCTCCCGGCCATGGAGGCGCTCGCGGGATGTCGCACCCTGGCTTCTAAGGGATACTCATCGTACGAACTGGATAGTAGGTGCTTGGATTATGGGGCATAACTGCTCCCACGTCCCAGCTTCCTGGTAGGCCTGCGCTTATGCGCGACAACACAAGCCCTACTATTCCACCGTCGATGTAAACTATCCATTAGGAGTCACAGGCACTACTGTCGACGTACTTCATAACAAGCACGCACTGTACGTCAACAGCTTTGAACGAATGATTATCACAACTCATCTCTACGACACAAAAGATAGAAATAAAGTTGCAACTGGCCTTCACTAAGGCAGAAATAGCGAATACAATCATCCAGAGGACACATGTCCCAACATATCATCCATTACAACAGAGGAAGCAATCAAAGGTGTCTGGGTACAGACAAATCCAACAGGCTTAAGAAGCCGGAGAAAATAAAGAAGACGAAGCCCATCCACGTAGGTTCTGGATCCTGCCCTGGTCCAGCTAACTACTCGTCTGCAGTCTCGTCGAACTCCACAAAGTAGCCATCCTGGGAAGCTTCGTAGCCGTAGTCGTACTCTGCGTAAACCACAGCCCCAACGGGGTCAGTACATCCAAGTACTGGCAAGCAAGACTCACACTTCATCAAAGAGTTACCCGTCAACACAAGCATTGATGCTTGGGATCAACGGAAGAAAGGGGTGATATGAAAGTTGCTGCTGGCTGCTCTAACCATCTACAGAAGATAACTACAAGTTCCGGCTAACAGAATAAGACAAGATCGAGGATTGTAACCAACTGAAAGATAACTTCAACCAAACCCATCCTGGATCTCGCCCCTTATCCAAAGAAGCAATCCAAGGATAACTCACGCAGTTGTGATAAGGTGAATCAAGTTATTGTTGGAATAACCTATTACTAGTCAAGTTATTAATCATTGGATGAAACATGATTGATCATTAAGTTGAAGTTGTCCTGAGTACTTGTTAGCCAGTACTTTCACCAAGTAATCCATAACCGCGGAAAACACGGCTTCTCGAGAAGATTATCCCTGCAGCACCAATTTGGCCGTACACGCAAGAATAACCCGCCAGATGGGATGCCTCCCACCAAGCGGGGTACTCTACACAACCAACCATTCTCCGCATCAAGCCCAAAGAACCTTGGGCGCACGGCTAATCAAGCCCGAAGAAAAGGGACCCTCATAGCACTCTAAGACCGTGTCCCCCTATATGCCGACTACAAAAGTTCCACCCTGCGCTGGGCTCGCAAAAACATGCATGCGGCAAATGGAAAACACGAACTAAATGAGGCGATTTGGACGAGATGCGAATCAGGTCAAGTTGAGGGGGGGCGCCCATACTCGCTTCCCACATGCGGGTAGTGCGCTCATCATGGATCAGTAGACAAGACCCTTTCCTATTAGGGTCGACACTAGCTGGCTCCAAAACCTCATGGGCCTCCTGCCGGTGCCTTATCATCAAATTATTATTACCATTAGCAATTGACAGGATTGATTGATTAACATCGAGCCCCCGGTACAAATAATAAGATAGTAAAAGTAGTAACCGACAACAGACTCGAGTAAAAGCAACCCTAAGCATGCTAGATAATACTAAGGCACAAACAAAGGCTGTAGGTATGGAGGTGAGGCAGTATCATTGGTTCAGGGTATCATGTGATAGGTTCGGAGAACAAGCAACGATACATAGGGCTAGCAATAGTAGACAAAAGGATAGTATCGACAACAAGTGTGGAAAGGAACTCGATGATTCATGTGAGTGATAACTTGCCTGGCAGCTCAGTAGCCGGGTACTGGGCTAGGTCCTGAGTAGTGGTGTCGTAAGGATCGTCGGTCTCAACGTAGTCGTCGTCTAACCGAGAAGAAGCAAACAAACAAAACAGGAATGTAAACAATCATGTTCATGGCATTGTGCACAGTCAATATGATGCATGGCAATTTAATGGGTGCATCTAGATAAACTGACTAACATGATAGCACAAATTAAATGGACCCATATGCAAGGGTTGCATATGGAAAAGGATCCATTGAAACAATTGGAACAAATGATTTACAACTATTTATTAGGTGTTAGTTGTTATCATGATGCATGCATGATGAATAACAATAACACAACAATTTAAATGCAATTGGAATGATAGTTAACAATTTAGAAAAGCATTTATTAAATTTGGAATTTTGTTACTTTAACATGGTACACAAACAATTATTGTTTTCATCAAGTTAGGGTGTGCAAAACAATTTACAAATTTTATATTTGAAAAGGTTATCAAATTTTAGTTGGATTACATGTTTCACATTTTAAAATTGGACTTTGGATTATTTAATTATGAATTAAACAATATTAAACAATTTTTAATTGAATTAAACAAGATTTAAATTGTTTAGGCAATTTAAATTGTTCAAACCAGAAAACAAAATTTATATTTGATTAGAACATTCAAAAAGGTGTGAAAAACATATTTTATTTGAATTATTTGAAAACAGTATGAATTAGTTATGAATTATTTCAATTTGCATTTGAATTATTCAAATTTGAAATTTAAAAGTATTTTGAAAATTCAAAACAGAACACAAGTTGAATATTTGGAAAGATTATGAAATTTGGATCAAGATTCATATAAAGTTTGTATTTAATGGACTTATACAATGAAAGTTATTGAATTTCAAAGTTGGGTTTCAAATCTGTTAATTAAAAGGAATTTGGGATTTTATATTACGCAGAAAAACGTTTGTTACTCAGCCCCACGCTACCCCTGCCACTGCGCAGTGGGCCAGTGGACAGCGTGGCCCTGCGCAAGCACACGTGGCCACCCAGGTCGATGACAGTGGGCCTGCCCACGCTGCGGAAATAAAGAGCAAAAATGTTGGGCGCTCAGGCCTCGAACCCACGCCCTGCTCGAATTCAGAAAGGAACGCAACCAGTTGCGCTGCGTGCAGTTGCTTGACAGTAAGGGGAACGCGTTCAGGTTAATGTTCAGTTCTGCGTTAACTGAACTTCTGACGACGAATCGGTTGCTCGTCCGTCAGACAGTGATCGCCGGAGTTGAGGCAACGCTGCGCACGAAACGATGGCTTGCGTGGACATGCAGATGGATGCGCCCAGACGCACGGGCAACAGAGAGGGAGGAGGAGGTGAGAACGGTGCTCACCACCGTCGGAGACGAAGCAGAGGCCTGACGATGACGTACTGTGACGTTGGCTGCCGCGGCGAGGAAGTAGACGGCGCCGTCGACGTGGTGCTCCTCCGGTGGCGCTCGCGTGTCCGTGACGTAGAGGAAGAAGGGAGCTATCGATTCCAGCAAACAATTGGGGCGAATAGGTACTGCATCGTCGACGAGAAGCTAGGGTTCAGTTCATGGTGGCGCGGTGGCCGGAACAGGAGAAGACCGCGGCGAAGATCTGAGGGTTACCTTGGTTCCTTCTGGTGTCCAAGAGGGAGAAGGGAGAACGGGGAAACGAGCCCGCGGTTCAGGTAGGGTAGAAGGTGGTCATGGCGTCGTCGCGGTGGCCGGATTCAGAGAGGGCCCTCCGGCGAGCTAGCAGCAGAAGGGGAAAACGTCGAGGTGGAAACGATTGGCGGCGGCGGAGCGAGGGGAGGAGACCTAGGGGGGCTAGGGTGGTGCCGGGGTGCCCTAGGCGCTTTATAGAGGCGCGGAGTCGCCTGGTGGCCGCCGGAGTCGCGCCGGGGTCGCGGTGGCGCCATGAGATGGTTGCCGTACAAGATCAAGACACGGGCACGAATTTTGAAGCGGTATCCTGCGGGTTAGATGGGTTGGGTCGCGCGTTAGGTGGCTTAGGTGGGCTTGGGCCAGCTTAGCTGCCGCGCGCTGCGTAGGTTAGCTGCTTTTTTTTATTTTTTCCTTCTGTTTTTTTTTGTAGCTTTAGCTTTTGGATAAAATAGATAGGTTTTTGTTGAGATAAAATTTTGGAAAAAAATTGGATAAATTCTTGAGTTGAAAAGCAAGCAATTGGTAGCTTTGGTTTTCCAAATTTCAAAGGTTTGCTGGCTGTTTTAAAATGGAACCAAAATAATGGAATTTTGCAATAATCATTAATATTAGAAATTAAGCCATTTTCATTAGGGTTTCCCCTAGGGTTTAGAAGTGAAATAATGAATACCATTTAGTGTTGAACTTCATGGATTCAAGAATGTGAAGATTTTGAGAAATGATTTGAGTTTGGAGATGATTTAGAAATAATTGTTTAATTTGGTTAATTGAATTAAGCAACAAGTTAATAGATGAGTTATAAAGGAATTAGTTGGAAGCATTTGATGTTTTTGGATTTGCAAATCTTTAGTTGAAAGAAAGTAACAGACAAGTGTGAAAACAGAAGTTGATTAAGTATAATTTTGATTAAGAAAACAATGCAACAGAAATAAATATGGAGATGATGACATGATGCCTTGCAGAAAATAAAACAATAAGTAAAACAACTAGGGGTTTTCATACTTGGATGTTACAAAACGCCCCCCCTTGAAGGAATCGCGCCCCGAGATTCCTTACTGAGAAATGAAAAGGTCCGGATACTTGTTGCGAAGATCCTCTTCGGTCTCCCACGTTGCCTCTTTATCAGAATGATGCGACCATTGGACTTTCAAGAACTTTGTGCTCTTGTTGCGAGTCTTACGCTCGGTCTCATCGAGAATACGAATAGGGTGCTCCTCATAAGATAGATCATCTTGCAGTTCAATGGAATCATGATCAACTGCACGATCTGGATCTTTGAAACACTTCTTGAGTTGTGACACGTGGAACACATCGTGCACTTTGGAAAGTTTTTCTGGAAGTTCAAGACGATAAGCATTCTCTGCACGTCTTGAGAGGATGTTGAAAGGGCCAATGTATCTTGGTGCAAGCTTTCCTTTCACACCAAAACGATGAGTGCCTCTGAGGGGAGTTACACGGAGATATGCCTTAACACCAGGTGCATAGACCATATCCCTGTGCTTGCTATCATAATAGCTCTTCTGACGAGATTGAGCAATCCTGAGATTGTCACGAATGATACGAACTTTCTCTTCGGCTTCCTTAACAATGTCAGGGCCTAAAAGTGAACGTTCACCAGCTCCAGACCAATTGATTGGACTCCTGCATCTGCGACCATACAGTGCCTCAAATGGTGCCATGCCTAGGCTTGCCTGGTAGCTGTTGTTGTAGGAGAATTCAGCATATGGAAGGCAATCCTCCCATTTCATGCCAAAGGAGAGACCACATGCTCTGAGCATATCCTCGAGAATCTGATTGACTCTTTCGACTTGCCCCTGAGACTGAGGATGATAAGCTGTGCTGAACAGAAGTTTGGTGCCCAATGCTTCTTGAAAGCTTTTCCAGAAATGAGAAGTGAAAATACTTCCACGGTCTGAGCTTATTTCCAATGGAACATCATGAAGGGGAACAACCTTTGCTGTGTAGAGCTCTGCTAACTGGCTAGCTGAGATAGTTTCCTTTACAGCATAGAAGTGAGCAACCTTAGTGAGACGATCAATAACAACGAAGATTGCATCGTTGCCCTTTCTGGACTTTGGAAACCCAGTAACGAAGTCCATTTCAATCATGTCCCACTTCCACTCAGGAATTTTCCGAGGTTGGAGTAGACCTGCTGTCTTCTGATGGACTGCCTTAACACGTTGACAAACGTCGCATTCAGAAACGTATTGAGCAATTTCACGTTTCATGCCAGGCCACCAATACAGAGTCTTGAGATCCTGGTACATCTTTACTTCCAGGGTGAATGGATAGAGGAGTTTCATGAGCCTCCTTGAGAATGATATCCTTGAGACTTTGAATCTGAGGGACTGCAATGCGTCCTTCGAAGAACACAGTTCCCTTGTCATCAATTGAGAAGGACTTGAACTTATCACTGCCCTCCTTGATTTGCTCTACCATCTTCTTGATTTCATTATCACGAAGTTGTTCAGAACGAATCTTGTCCTCGAGAGTTGGGCTGGCTGTCAAGCTAGCAAGGTATCCTTCAGGAACAAGACCAAGGTTCAGCTTCTGGAATTCTTCATGAAGTGGAGGTTGGCTTTCCATGATCATGAGATTATTGCAATAGGATTTGCGACTGAGAGCATCGGCCATAACATTAGCCTTGCCTGGAGTGTAAGAAATGGTGAGATCAAAGTCTTTAATCTCTCAATCCATCTCCTTTGCCTGAGGTTCAGATCTGGCTGAGTGAAGATGTATTTCAGACTCTTATGATCGGAAAAGATTTCAGTTTTGTTACCCAACAAGTATTGTCTCCATTTCTTGAGGGCAAACACAACTGTTGCAAGTTCTAGGTCATGAGTGGGATAGTTTTGCTCATGTGGGTTCAACTGACGTGAAGCATAAGCCACAACTTGACGTTCTTGCATAAGAACTGCTCCTAGGCCTTGGAGAGATGCATCACAGAATATCTGGAAAGGTTTGGTAGTGTCGGGGCCAACTAGAACAGGTGTGGAAGTGAGTTTAGTCTTCAGGAGGTTGAAACTCTCATCACATTGTGGAGTCCAAACGAACTTCTTGTCCTTCTTTGTGAGATCAGTGAGAGGTTTAGCAATCTTGGAGAAGTTTTCTACGAAACGACGGCAATAGCTAGCCAAGCCAAGAAAGCTTCTAACTTGTTTCACCGTCTTAGGGGGTTTCCAATCAACAATTGCCTTAACCTTTTCCGGGTCAATGGCTATGCCTTTGGCAGAGATGATATGACCAAGATATGCAACTTCTGGAATCCAGAACTCACATTTGGAAAACTTGGCATATAGACGATGCTCGCGAAGTTTCATGAGAGTGAGACGAAGGTGTTCTCCATGCTCTTCCTCGGATTTTGAGTAGACTAGAATGTCATCAAGATATACCACAACAAACTTGTCGAGGTATTCATGGAAGACAGAATTCATGAGTCTTGAGAACGTTGCCGGTGCATTGGTGAGACCAAAGGACATGACGGTGTATTCATATAGACCGTAACGAGTGGTGAAAGCTGTCTTAGGAATATCTTCCTTTCTGATCTTTATCTGATGGTACCCCATCCTCAAGTCCAACTTTGAGAATATTGAGGCTCCAGCAAGTTGATCAAAAAGATCATCGATACGAGGAAGTGGATACTTGTTCTTGATGGTTTTCTCGTTGAGAGGACGATAGTCAACCACGAGTCTTTTTGTTTGATCCTTCTTGGCAACAAACAGAGTTGGGCAACCCCAAGCGGAGGAACTAGGCTGAATGAAACCTTTGTCCATGTACATATCGATTTGCTCCTTCAACAATTTCAGTTCAGGAGGAGCTATCTTATATGGATGCTTAGAGATTGGAGCAGTACCTGGCTCAAGCTCGATCACGAACTCAACTGCTCTGTCCGGGGGCATCCCTGGCAACTCTTCTGGAAAGACGTCAGGGAATTCACAAACCACCGGAACATTTTCAATTGCAGGAAGGGGTTTGGCATCGAGGTTGAACAGCTGAACAGAACTTGATCCATATGGAGAATAGACTATCTGGCCTGAAGTGTGGGAGAGAGTTATTGACTTTTGAGCACAGTTAATTTTAGCTTTGTGGGTCTTCAACCAATCCATACCCAGAATGACATCAATGTCAGAATTTCCCACAACATGAGTGAAGCAAGGAATATGCGACCTCCAATTAGGATCTCATTGTCCATGCTTATCTTGGAAGTCAACATTTGCGGTCCCGAGAGTGAACAGTCATTTGATTGCTTAGCGGAACCAGAACTAGGTTGTATGCTTTTGCAAAAATCTTTGACACAAATGAATGCGATGCTCCAGTATCAAACAACACTTTAGCTGGAATAGAGTTTACGGGTAATATACCGAGAACGACGTCAGCAGCTTCCTCAGCTTTGTCGGCCTTGATATGGTTCACCCTCGCGTTTCTCCCGACAGGCCTGTTGTTGGAGTTGAAGGCTTTAGCCGGGGGAGCACGAACCATAGCCTGGTTGGTGTTGGGGCGAGGAGGTAGGGGTAGCTGCTTCTGAGTGCACTTATCAGCATAGTGTCCAGTATCTTTGCACTTGTAGCAAGTGACGACACGAGAAGGGCCTGGCCTTGGCTGCCCCATCGGGAACCTCTGACCCTGCATCTGAGATGGGTTGGGTGGGCGGGGACCAAAGCCTGGAGAAGCTTGGGCATTTGGATCCCGAGTGACAGCACCATTTGGCACCCAGATGCGGCGCTTCTGCGGAGGGGTGGTCATGTTGGAGGAGGAACCACCCTCACGCGAGTGCTTGCGCGACTCTTCGAACGCCTTGCGCCCATTCTCCTCATTGAGCGCGGTGTTCACAAGCTCCACGAAGTCCTTGCACTTGATGTTTGTGAGAGCGTACTTCAGTTCCGGGTTAAACCCTCGGCGGAACCTTGCCATCTTTTTGGCTTCGGTGGACACTTCGTCACCAGCGTACCGAGCGAGACGATTGAACTCGTTCTGGTAGCCGAGAACGTCCAGCTTGCCCTGTCTGAGAGAGCAGAATTCCTCACGCATCTTTTCCATGAGACCATCCGGGATGTGGTGCTTCAGAAGGCATCCTTGAAACATCCCCAGTTGATAGGAAAGCCAGCTCTCATGGTCTGGTAGTTCTCCCACCAAGTAGCTGCCTGACCCTTCAGTAGGTAGGTGGCATACTTGACCTTATCCTCTTCCGCAACATGAGCAATCTCCAGAGCTCTTGCTACGTCACGGATCCAGTCATCAGCATCCAGGGGCTCACGTGTTGCCACGAAAGCTTTTGGCCCAAGCTGAGGAAGTCCTTGATGGTGACCCTTGGAGCATTCTGGTTGTGTTGCTGGTTAGCCTGGATCTGGGCCATCTGTGTCACCACTTGGGTCATCTGAGCCAACAGCTCCCCCATTGGTGGTGGCGGAGGCGGGTTGTTCCTGGTTGGAGGCATCCTGAACAGAAATTCATTTTAGCACAACAACAGAAAAGGATAGACTTGGTAACCGAAAGATAGATTATTCCGACGCATGAATAGATAACCAACAGGTACATCATCATGTTCACATACATCAGAATATCCAACAGACCAATACATGGTTCGAAAACGAAAGGATAAACTAGACACAGCTAGTAATGGATACAACGGTACTCCCATGCTCATCACGCAGGACGGCGGTGAGTAGTACGACGAGAGATACGTGAGGAGGAACCCCACGGAAGTAGGTATCACGACGATCCATGTAGATAGGAACTGCTCTGAGAGCAACTCTCGGTGTGGTGAAGTAGAAAGCGTCGTGTCCCTGTGCTCCATAGCGGGGAATCCCTGTGTAACCAGCTCCGAGGTCGAGAAGTGGGCCTCTGATCGGCTCGTAACCTCCAGCATCTGGCAGAGGAAGACCAGCTGGCTGAACGACACGTGCAAAGCGCTCGTCTCCAACAAAGTCTGTGGTGTACGTCGCCAGACGAGTGAGAGCAAGGTGGAGCTGCTCCCTGACTGAGGCCAACTCCTGAGCAAGTGTGGAAGCAACGGCATCACTGTGCCTAGCGAACTGTGCAGTAGTCTGCAGCCTGGAGCTATCAGTCTCGTAGGTATCCAGGTCGCGGTGGACAGTGAAGTGAACTCCCGCTGCCGTGATGTAACCACGGGGATGTGACGAAAACTGGACTTATCAAACCCCCAGTAGTCAGCACGGAGGACGGTGAGACTCACGTACGCTGCCTGCTGCACTGCCATATCCACTGTGGACCCTACTGCCTCGTACTGGTGGACAATGCTCCTGCCATCATCCGACAGAATGTAGACGATAGCCCGGTAGCAAGTCTGGTCAAACTCTCGTTGGTGCTCGTAGACCTGGTACTCTGGCGCCCAACGGAACCCCAGATAGGTAACCATGTCTCTCAGCATCTCCGGATAACCGGCGGTGCTCTCACAGCGAGTCATGCGAACCACCTGCGGGTAGTAGCTGAGACCCATCTGCAGATTATTTGGAAGGTTTTGATTAGACTCCGGTAGATGAAAAAGGATGTGGAAAACAACAACAAGGTTCAACGGACGATAAGGATGTTGAAAAGAACATGATATCGAAGCAACATCGGGAAAACGAGACCAAAAGTCCTGAGGTACTAAGGAGAACCCAAAACACGTGAAATCCTAACTTGAAAGTTTAGGTGAGAAAAGAAAACAACGTTTCACTTCCTTACCAGAAAAGGGTGGGTGGGTGGGGAAAGAAGAAAAATGGCAGAATTCCTACTCTCACGTTTCATTTTTCCTATATAGCTACAAAATAGTTTCTAGACTCAACTGCGACCAGTAAAAAGGGATCCTACAGGCAGACAGGCTCTGATACCATTTGTCGCACCCTGGCTTCTAAGGGATACTCATCGTACGAACTGGATAGTAGGTGCTTGGATTATGGGCATAACTGCTCCCACGTCCCAGCTTCCTGGTAGGCCTGCGCTTATGCGCGACAACACAAGCCCTACTATTCCACCGTCGATGTAAACTCCATTAGGAGTCACAGGCACTACTGTCGACGTACTTCATAACAAGCACGCACTGTAGTCAACAGCTTTGAACGAATGATTATCACAACTCATCTCTACGACACAAAAGATAGAAATAAAAGTTGCAACTGGCCTTCACTAAGGCAGAAATAGCGAATACAATCATCCAGAGGACACATGTCCCAACATATCATCCATTACAACAGCGGAAGCAATCAAAGGTGTCTGGGTACAGACAAATCCAACAGGCTTAAGAAGCCGGAGAAAATAAAGAAGACGAAGCCCATCCACGTAGGTTCTGGATCCTGCCCTGGTCCAGCTAACTACTCGTCTGCAGTCTCGTCGAACTCCACAAAGTAGCCATCCTGGGAAGCATCGTAGCCGTAGTCGTACTCTGCGTAAACCACAGCCCCAACGGGGTCAGTACATCCAAGTACTGGCAAGCAAGACTCACACTTCATCAAAGAGTTACCCGTCAACACAAGCATTGATGCTTGGGATCAACGGAAGAAAGGGTGATATGAAAGTTGCTGCTGGCTGCTCTAACCATCTACAGAAGATAACTACAAGTTCCGGCAACAGAATAAGACAAGATCGAGGATTGTAACCAACTGAAAGATAACTTCAACCAAACCCATCCTGGATCTCGCCCCTTATCCAAAGAAGCAATCCGAGGATAACTCACGCAGTTGTGATAAGGTGAATCAAGTTATTGTTGGAATAACCTATTACTAGTCAAGTTATTAATCATTGGATGAAACATGATTGATCATTAAGTTGAAGTTGTCCTGAGTACTTGTTAGCCAGTACTTTCACCAAGTAATCCATAACCGCGGAAAACACGGCTTCTCGAGAAGATTATCCCTGCAGGGTTGCACCAATTTGGCCGTACACGCAAGAATAACCCCAGATGGGATGCCTCCCACCAAGCGGGGTACTCTACACAACCAACCATTCTCCGCATCAAGCCCAAAGAACCTTGGGCGCACGGCTAATCAAGCCCCGAAGAAAAGGGACCCTCATAGAACTCTAAGACCGTGTCCCCCTATATGCCGACTACAAAAGTTCCACCCTGCGCTGGGCTCGCAAAAACATGCATGCGGCAAATGGAAAACACGAACTAAATGAGGCGATTTGGACGAGATGCGAATCAGGTCAAGTTGAGGGGGGCGCCCATACTCGCTTCCCACATGCGGGTAGTGCGCTCATCATGGATCAGTAGACAAGACCCTTTTCCTATTAGGGTCGACACTAGCTGGCTCCAAAACCTCTCATGGGCCTCCTGCCGGTGCCTTATCATCAAATTATTATTACCATTAGCAATTGACAGGATTGATTGATTAACATCGAGCCCCCGGTACAAATAATAAGATAGTAAAAGTAGTAACCGACAACAGACTCGAGTAAAAGCAACCCTAAGCATGCTAGATAATACTAAGGCACAAACAAAGGCTGTAGGTATGGAGGTGAGGCAGTATCATTGGTTCAGGGTATCATGTGATAGGTTCGGAGAACAAGAAACGATACATAGGGCTAGCAATAGTAGACAAAAGGATAGTATCGACAACAAGTGTGGAAAGGAACTCGATGATTCATGTGAGTGATAACTTGCCTGGCAGCTCAGTAGCCGGGTACTGGGCTAGGTCCTGAGTAGTGGTGTCGTAAGGATCGTCGGTCTCAACGTAGTCGTCGTCTAACCGAGAAGAAGCAAACAAACAAAACAGGAATGTAAACAATCATGTTCATGGCATTGTGCACAGTCAATATGATGCATGGCAATTTAATGGGTGCATCTAGATAAACTGACTAACATGATAGCACAAATTAAATGGACCCATATGCAAGGGTTGCATATGGAAAAGGATCCATTGAAACAATTGGAACAAATGATTTACAACTATTTATTAGGTGTTAGTTGTTATCATGATGCATGCATGATGAATAACAATAACACAACAATTTAAAATGCAATTGGAATGATAGTTAACAATTTAGAAAAGCATTTATTAAATTTGGAATTTTGTTACTTTAACATGGTACACAAACAATTATTGTTTTCATCAAGTTAGGGTGTGCAAAACAATTACAAATTTTATATTTGAAAAGGTTATCAAATTTTAGTTGGATTACATGTTTCACATTTTAAAATTGGACTTTGGATTATTTAATTATGAATTAAACAATATAAACAATTTTTAATTGAATTAAACAAGATTTAAATTGTTTAGGCAATTTAAATTGTTCAAACCAGAAAACAAAATTTATATTTGATTAGAACATTCAAAAAGGTGTGAAAAACATATTTATTTGAATTATTTGAAAACAGTATGAATTAGTTATGAATTATTTCAATTTGCATTTGAATTATTCAAATTTGAAATTTAAAGTATTTTGAAAATTCAAAACAGAACACAAGTTGAATATTTGGAAAGATTATGAAATTTGGATCAAGATTCATATAAGGTTTGTATTTAATGGACTTATACAATGAAAGTTATTGAATTTCAAAGTTGGGTTTCAAATCTGTTAATTAAAAGGAATTTGGGATTTTATATTACGCAGAAAAACGTTTTGTTACTCAGCCCCACGCTACCCCCTGCCACTGCGCAGTGGGCCAGTGGACAGCGTGGCCCTGCGCAAGCACACGTGGCCACCCAGGTCGATGACAGTGGGCCTGCCCACGCTGCGGAAATAAAGAGCAAAAAGTTGGCGCTCAGGCCTCGAACCACGCCCTGCTCGAATTCAGAAAGGAACGCAACCAGTTGCGCTGCGTGCAGTTGCTTGACAGTAAGGGGAACGCGTTCAGGTTAATGTTCAGTTCTGCGTTAACTGAACTTCTGACGACGAATCGGTTGCTCGTCCGTCAGACAGTGATCGCCGGAGTTGAGGCAACGCTGCGCACGAAACGATGGCTGCGTGGACATGCAGATGGATGCGCCCAGACGCACGGGCAACAGAGAGGGAGGAGGAGGTGAGAACGGTGCTCACCACCGTCGAGACGAAGCAGAGGCCTAACGATGACGTACTGTGACGTTGGCTGCCGCGGCGAGGAAGTAGACGGCGTCGTCGACGTGGTGCTCCTCCGGTGGCGCTCGCGTGTCCGTGACGTAGAGGAAGAAGGGAGCTATCGATTCCAGCAAACAATTGGGGCGAATAGGTACTGCATCGTCGACGAGAAGCTAGGTTCAGTTCATGGTGGCGCGGTGGCCGGAACAGGAGAGACCGCGGCGAAGATCTGAGGGTTACCTTGGTTCCTTCTGGTGTCCAAGAGGGAGAAGGGAGAACGGGGAAACGGCCCGCGGTTCAGGTAGGGTAGAAGGTGGTCATGGCGTCGTCGCGGTGGCCGATTCAGAGAGGGCCTCCGGCGAGCTAGCAGCAGAAGGGGAAAACGTCGAGGTGGAAACGATTGGCGGCGGCGGAGCGAGGGAGGAGACCTAGGGGGCTAGGGTGTGCCGGGGTGCCCTAGGCGCTTTATAGAGGCGCGGAGTCGCCTGGTGGCCGCCGGAGTCGCGCCGGGGTCGCGGTGGCGCCATGAGATGGTTGCCGAACAAGATCAAGACACGGGCACGAATTTTGAAGCGGTATCCTGCGGGTTAGATGGGTTGGGTCGCGCGTTAGGTGGCTTAGGTGGGCTTGGGCCAGCTTAGCTGCCGCGCGCTGCGTAGGTTAGCTGCTTTTTTTTATTTTTTCCTTCTGTTTTTTTTTTGTAGCTTTAGCTTTTGGATAAAATAGATAGGTTTTTGTTGAGATAAAATTTTGGAAAAAAATTGGATAAATTCTTGAGTTGAAAAGCAACCAATTGGTAGCTTTGGTTTTCCAAATTTCAAAGGTTTGCTGGCTGTTTTAAAATGGAACCAAAATAATGGAATTTTGCAATAATCATTAATATTAGAAATTAAGCCATTTTCATTAGGGTTTCCCCTAGGGTTTAGAAGTGAAATAATGAATACCATTTAGTGTTGAACTTCATGGATTCAAGAATGTGAAGATTTTGAGAAATGATTTGAGTTTGGGGATGATTTAGAAATAATTGTTTAATTTGGTTAATTGAATTAAGCAACAAGTTAATAGATGAGTTATAAAGGAATTAGTTGGAAGCATTTGATGTTTTTGGATTTGCAAATCTTTAGTTGAAAGAAAGTAACGGACAAGTGTGAAAACAGAAGTTGATTAAGTATAATTTTGATTAAGAAAACAATGCAACAGAAATAAATATGGAGATGATGACATGATGCCTTGCAGAAAATAAAACAATAAGTAAAACAACTAGGGGTTTTCATACTTGGATGTTACACGGGAGGAGGCAGTGGCGGCGCACGGCAGGGAAGGAGGACGAGGGGAGAGACGAGGGGGCAGGGAGGCGGCGGAGCTCGAGAGGGGCGCGGCCAGGTCGTCGCCGGCGGGTGCGGGTGGAGGCGGAGGTGGGAGACGGGGTCGCGGCCGAGGACAGAGGGGATGGCGGCGGAGCATGGCCTCCTGGCCGGGAAGGGAGGCGAGGGGGAGGCAGGTGGTGGAGGGAGGAAGACAGGAGGGAGGCGGCGCTCCTTCTGGATTGGAAGAAGAGCGACAGGGGGAGGGGACGAGGGGCTCGATGACGAAGGGAGTGCGACTGGAGGCAGCGCTCGATACCCTCCTGGCGGTGCCTCGATGCGGACAGAGGAGAAGCCACGGGTTGGCTCTCCTCGCGTGGGCGTGCGTGCGTGCGTTGTGTGTCTGTGTGGATTAGGTGGGCTAGGGTTTTGGTCTAGGTGTGGTGGCCGGCTGGGCCTTGTTGGCCTGGTCTGGCCACTCAAAACATTTTTTTTTGTGTGTTGTTATTCCTTTCAGTTGTGTTTTTGGGCACTTAAAAAAATTAGTTTTTATGCAATTTAATGCCAGAAAACAAGGTTGTTGAATTGCACATTTTTTAGAAGGTTTTTAAAAATTCCCGAGGATGCATGATGCGATGTTATGCAAAGAAAACAACAAGCGATGCTATAGGGGAAACCCCGGGCGTTACAGGCATGGTGGTATAGACCCCTCCGGTGATGAATTGCCCTCCCAGTAGGGTGCCGGGGAGAGCTCCAGAATCCTCCCGATCTCGGGATTACGATGACGGTGGCCTCAGGTGTTTTTGGGACGAAGTGGGATCTCCTTAGGGTTTGCGTCTCGGGGGGTATAAATAGGTGAAAGGGCAAAGGCGGTGGAGGCCAGGGGGCCCCACACCACCCCCATGGCGCGGCCAGGGGCATGCCGCCCTATGGTGTGGGCCCTGTGAAGCCCCCCTCTGGGTCTCTTCGGGACTCCGTGGAACCTTCGGGAATTCCAAGACTTCCGGGCTTCGAATTTTCCATTCCGAGAACATTTCTAGAACAACTTTTCTGAAACTGAAAACAGCAGAAAACATGGAACTCGCTTTGTGGCATCTTGTCAATAGGCTAGTCCGGAAAATCGATAAAAATGACATAAAGTGTATATCAAACATGTGGGAAACAATAAGAAAACATCATGGAACATCAGAAATTAAGGATAAGTTTATAACGTATCAACATCCCCAAGCTTAGTTCCTAGTCGTCCTCGAGTAGGTAAACGATAAAAACACATAATTTCTGAGGTGACATGCTACCAACATAAACTTGATCATCAATAATGTAAAAGCATAAGTAAGATGAGATCATAGAATTTAAACACAAGCATGATAAATAGAACTTTAATAATAAAGCAGAGTAATCACCTTGCATCATGAGAAGTAACTCAAATAAAAGATCATGAATAACCATGCAACGAAATATATACGTTTGTTTCAAGTATAGAGAAAACATGTCAAAGTGATATTTCGCTAGTCTTTAAGAGTGGGGCAAAACATAAATGCCAAGACACCTTCAAAGTTCATAAGGAAGACAAGAACAGATAATTAGAGAACAAGAAATAACACATCATGAATCAATTAATAATGTTTCTAGGACAAATGCACATAAAACTCAGAATTGCAACTATGCTCTCTCAACTGTGCATAAAGTTAGAAAATGGAGACTCGGCATAAAAGTAAAAGAAAGGCACTTCGTAGAGGGAAGCATGGATCACTCATGTGCTAGAGCTTTTATTTTATTAAACAAAGGTATAAAACCTTGACACTCCTCCCAACCATCTTTCACAAACCATGGCTAACCGAATCCTCGGGTGCCTGCCAACAATCACATACCGTGGAGGAGTGTCTATATTTTAAGATAGGTGTATGCTTATGTCAACGAATGGTAAACAAAAAATACAGTACGTCACAAGCCAACTAGACTTCACAAGAGCGGCTCTGATAGAAGGACGCATCTGGGTAGAAGGTCATCCCTCTTTCTCTTTTAGTTACACAATTATGCTTTGACTGATAGGCTGGGCACCCTACTACCAGCTCTTCTATCATTGGATAAGTGGATGAAGCCACTAGTACAGGGTGTGTGAAAGTCCAATCAACAAGTGAGATAAATATTCTCTATTTAAGTCCTCATGAGCTAAAACACGAACACAAAACAAGAGTAATTTTGAAAGTTTTAAAGGTAACACATGAGCAATTTACTTTGGAGTGGCGGTTAAATACCAAATGTAGGTAGTTATGGTGGACACAATGGGAAAACTTTGGTTTTTGGGAGTTGGATGCACGTGTAGAAATCATACTCAGTACAGGTGGAGGCTAGCAAAAGACTGGGAGCGACAAATCAAGAGAGCATAAGAGCCATAATCATGCATAGCGACATAAACATCATTAATCAAAGCATAAGTGGTACCAAGTTCAAAAACTAAATTATCATGGAGGCTATTAGTGACTGGTTCATATTCATAAACATGGTGTGAGCATGCGCCAAGTCAACCAAATAAAACATTCAAAGGAGAACACCAACAATTTATGCTTCAATATGACAAGAACAACTCATGATTCTTTCAATGGAACATTAAACACTCTCAGCTATTTGAGGCTCATCATGCTACTAAATAACCACAAGTCTTTAGAACTAAAATAACATCTAGCATGATATGAAAAAGTCTAGCCACAATCTATACAAGCTTCTACTTGCACCGTTAAAAATTCTACCTCAAGCAGCAATTTCTTTTCCCAACAAGCACCATACAAAACGTGCTTTAACAAAAACTCTCTAAATGCTACAGAAAGCAAACATGAGAGTACTCACATAAAAATACTAAAACTAACAGCTCTAAACAATAGATGCAATGAAAACAAGAGCTAAACTAGAATTTTTGCATCAACTAGAAGAAAAACTAAGAATACTAGCATAGCAGGTATTCAAACGAAAAACTGGAGCGTGTCTCTCTCCCAAACAAGGAATTCTAGGGTCCAACTATATTATTTCAGCAAGGAAAATAAAATAAAACAAATGAAAACAAAAGAGAAAAGAAAAAGACGCTCCAAGTAAACTTCATATGATGTGACCGAATAAAAATATAGTTTGACGAGAAGTGACCTGATAGATTGTTGACGAAGAAGGGGATGCCTTGGGCATCCCCAAGCTTAGATGCTTGAGTCTTATAAAAATATGCTTGGATGAACCATGGGGGCATCCCCAAGCTTTGACCTTGCACTCTTCTTGATCACATATATCACCTCTTCTCTTGACCCTTGAAAACTTCCTTCACACCACACTCAAATAGTAATTCGCATTACAGGGTTAGTGCAACAATTAAAAATCCATTGGTTCTGTATGACACAAGTGATATTGAAACTTTTAAACATTAGCTACAGCAATTTATGTTTCATGAAGCATAGAAATCCACTTGACATCGCAAAAGAGCAAATGCAAGAAAAATGGCTGTCAAAACCAGAACAGTCTGTAAAGACGAATTTTTTTGAGGCACTTACGTTCCTCAGATCGAAAAAACTTAAAGAATGAAAAAGTTGTGGAATTATACAAGGAATAAGCACAAGAAATTTCAAGTCATTCTGATTTTTCCATGATTTATACATTTTTTTACGGTGGACAGTAGAAATCTGTTTCCTGCGCAGAAATACGAAAACCAACTCCAACTCTCGTTAGAAACCTTACTTGGCACTACTAAAACATGAAAAGAAAGATACAAAGTAGTTTCTACAGAATTATAAAACCCCTTGACTCAAAGAAAACAGAGAAAACAAAGAAAAAATAAAACCATGGGTTATCTCCCAAGAAGTGCTTTTCTTTAACGCCTTTTAGCTAGGCCTAGAAAAGTGAAATCAAGTATTTTCAAGTGAAGAAGCATCCAAGTTGTAACCTGTTTGAATAATAGAATCAAAAGGCAACTTCATTCTCTTTCTAGGAAAGTGTTCCATACTTTTCTTGAGTGGGGACGTAAATTTAAAATTCCCTTCTTTCATATTAATAACAGAACCAACAGTTCTAAGAAAAGGTCTTCCCAAAACAATTGGAGAAGAAGCATTGCATTCAATATTCAAGACAACAAAATCGACGGGGACAAGAGTATTATGAACCATGATAATAACATCATCAACTCTCCCCAAAGGTTTCTTTCTAACATTATCAATAAGACGAATATCCAAATAAAAAGGTTCCAATGGTGGCAAATCAAGAATATCATAGAGTTTCTTGGGCTTAACAGAAATACGAGCACCAACATAAGATAGAGCATTGCAATCAAAATCATTCACTTTTATTTTAATAATAGTCTCTCAGCCATCATCTAGCTTCCTAGGGCTAGAGACTTCACATCTTAATTCATCCTCTCTAATTTGCATGAGAGCATTTGTAATATGTTTTGTGAAAGCCATATTCATAGCACTAGCACTCAGACAAATAGCAAGATTTTGCAAGAACTTAATCACTTCAGTTATGTTGCAATCATCAAAATTAAGACCATTTTTATCAAAGATAATGGGACCATTGTCTCCCATGTTTCTAAAAATTTCAGCACTTTTATCAGGAACATTTTTAGCAGTTTCAGGCAGTTTTGCATTTTTAATAGCAGAAGTGGGAGTATTTCCAACACCAATTACTTTACATTGATACTAGAAGGTTTTCTAGCATGATAATCTTAAGTTTTACTAGTGGTGGTAATGGTGCAAACATTAGCTATATTATTCCTTCTAGCTATTTCATCTTCTCTTTCCCATCTAGCATGCAATTCGGCTAACATCCTAACATTATCATCAATTCGAATTTGGATGGGATTCAAAGTTTTAATCTCTTTAATATCATGAGGCATAACCTTTAGTTTTAGAAAATCAACATCAAGATCAAGGATATGAACTTTAGAAGCAAGAACATAAATTTTGCCAAACTTTTCCTCAACAGATTTATGAAAAGGAGTTTGTGTACTAATAAAATCCTTAAGCATGTTCTCAAGATTAGAGGATACACTTTTATTGTTGTTGTAGGAATTACCATAAGAATTACCATAATCATTGCTATTATTGGGAGGATATGGCCTATAATTGTTGCTACCAAAATTATTCCTATAAGCATTGGTGTTGAAATTATTATTTTTAATGAAGTTCACATCAACATGCTCTTATTGAGCAACCAAAAATGCTAAAGGAACATTATTTGGTTAAATAGGAGCATTAACATTTACAAGCATAGACAAAATAACATAAAGTATTTCATTCAAAGAGGACATTTCTTCAACAGAATTTACCTTCTTACCGGTTGTAGCTCTCTCAGTGTGCCACTCAGAATAATTTACGATCATATCATCAAGAAGCTTTGTTGCTTCCCCAAAGGTCATGGACATAAAGGTTCCTCCAGTATCTGAATCCAGAAGGTTTCTTGAAGAAAAATTCAGACCTTGCAGAAATTTCCTTCCTCCCCGGCAACGGCGCCAAAAAACTTGTTGATGGCTGACGTTGGTAAACCCCAAGAGAAAGGTTGTGAAGAGTGCAGCGGAAAGTTTTCCCTCAGAAAAGAAACCAAGGTTGAATCGACCAGTAGGAGGACAAGCAATTTCTGAAGGTTGATGCAGCTGAGGTGGCAGGGCGCACTACCGGTTCAGCAGCAACGTGGAACCTACACAACACAATCAAATCACGTTGTCCCAACGTAGAAGTGAGGTTGTCAATCTCACTGGTTTTTCTGAACGCAAAGAGGTTAAACGTATGGTGTGGAAAACAGTAGGAACAATATGAAAGCAGTATGAAAATAGTAGGTGTTTTATCACTATCCGGAAAATAGATCGGGGTCCACAGTTCACTAGTAGTGTCTCTCCGTGAAAGATAAATAACATGTGTAGTGAACAAATTACAGTTGGGCAATTGACAGAAATGAGGGCTGCATCGTAGTGCATATGCAAGACAAAAACATTACTATGTGATTCATGCGGGCATTAAAAAAATACATAGACCGTTATCCAACTGCATCTATGTCTAATAATCCACCCTCCGAATATCATCACATGGAATATCATCACAAAATCGAGAAAAATGACATAAAGTGTATAGCAAACATGTGGGAAACAATAAGAAAACAACATGGAATATCAGAAATTAAGGATACGTTTATGATGTATCACCTCGTAACCTAAAAACCGAGGGGATTCGTCATATTCCACAGGAACACAATAGAGCGCCGCCGCCACCTCGAAACTCAATTCGGGGATCAGAAGTTCCTGTTCTGGCGCCCTGTCGGGACGGGGATTCGAAGGAGATCATCACCATCAACACCGCCACCTCTTATCCATAAACTATCCATGATTCCCCCGTCCATGTGTGAGTAAACACCACTGTAGGCTGAGAGGGATGGAAGGGGTTGGATGAGATCGATCATGTAATAATGCCAGATTGTTAGGGCATAGGGCCTAGTATCCATTGTTAGTGTTTTCTACCGTTGTTGCAACTTGTTATGCTTAATGCTTGTCACTAGGGACCGAGTGCCATGATCTCAGATCTGAACATGTTATTGTTTCATGAGTATAATTATGTTTCTTGATCATATCTGCAAGTTGTTTACACATGTCATTGTCCGGAACCCGAGGCCCCAAAGTGACAGAAATTGAGACAACCGAAGGGGATGGTTGTGATATGAGGATCACGTGTGTTAATGCTTTGCTCCGGTGCTTTATTAAAAAGAACACCTTAATTACCAGTAGTTTCCCTAGAGGCCCCGCTGCCACGGGCTGGTAGGACAAAAGATGTTGTGCAAGTTTCTCATTGCGAGCACGTATGACTATATTGGAACACATGCCTATGGTTTTCCTAGATGTTTGATGCTTTATTATTATTATTATTATTATCTGCAATGCACATGTTTAGATTATTACATGACCTATGTTATCCATGCAACGCCCGTCCATCCATTCCCTCCATGCCTACGGTACGCGTCATCCGTCTGTTTTCCGCGATTGCTACTACTGTTAATTTTTTTACTACTGCTGTTATTTTATTTCTACTGCTGCTATAAAATTGTTACCACAGATAAATTATTGCGAGCAAGTCTACTTGCAGGTGCAGTTGAATTGACAACTCAGTTGTTAAGGCTTATAAATATTCTTTGGCTCCCTTTGTGTCGAATCAATAAATTTGGATTTTACTTCCCTCGAAAACTGTTGCGATCCCTTATACTTGTGGGTCATCATCAGCCCGTTCTACATGGAGTCTGAATTATGAAAACAAAAAATAGTATTTTGAAGTTTAAATAAATGAAAATATATATTCATATTGATGTGATCAATGTACCTATGAATTTTCCTATAAGGATACATGAAAAAGACAAACATGTGGTCCTTACAGAACTTTTTTGCCACAATTTTTTATGTAGCTTAAATGGGTAAAGTATTTTTTACTATAAATATGTAAATGCATGTAGACATATTTCTTATTTAAACTTCTAATTTTTTATTTTGCAAATACTTGTATAATTATTTTCATATAAATCTATATCTTTTTGTGAAACAATTTAATTTCAATTTGTCTAGAAGTGCGAGGATCTTTCATAAAAAATAATTTTTTTGTGGCAGATTCTAAACCAGGGAGGAAATTATGTTTCTCATATGGGAGGTTGATAGCATCTTTTTGTGCCGCGTAAAGCCTTTAATGCCACTTGTGTATACAAATTTTAGAAAATAACAAATATTATTACGAATGCAAATGGATTGTGAGAATGATATAATTATCCATCTAATGCGGTGGTTTTTATTAGTCTTCATTGTGCATATTAGCTTTCCGTCGAATCATGTACATTTTACCTTTAACTGCTAAGACTTACATTGTGAAAGCTTATAAAAGAGGCGTCGCCACGTGTCAATAGTTGAGAATAAGGTTTTATCTAAGCCACCTTGTGAGATTATGTATCCCTTGTTTGCCAGATTATATTCATGCTATATTTTCCCAAAAAAAATCAGACTAGTAATTACTCTTTTTTTCGCATCTAATAAGTTTTGGAGGCGGAGAAGGTGCATGTGTGTGTTGTGGCACCAAAGTTTATGCTAAAAAGTAATATTGTGTTGTTTTTTGTTCATTCTTATATTTCCATGTTTAATTTTTTTTCTAGTGAAACATGCACACACTCTTTAAGCATCCTTCTCAAAGTTAAAAAAAAAAGCATCACCATGTGTCAATAGACAAGGGAGTTTATTTCCAGTGGTTCCTACTCTTACTCAGGACTTCTTGTATCTTGGTTAAGCGGATGTTGGCAATAATCTTTGTGTCATGGTAATAATAAGCCATCAGTATTTATATTATTTCTGTTCTTTCAAATTTATTTTCTCTAAATTTCTTTCTTTTCCTATTTTCTAGTTACTTAAATAGTTTCATCATCAATTTATTAATATTTTAAATATCATGTGATTTTTTTGAATTGTGTCTTTTTTTCTTAAATTGCCGATTCAACTGTTCCACGCCATATGGACATAATATCCGCAACGAAATATACACAGAGGTGTAAAGTAAATTGTGTTTGAGGGTTTATTGGTTCGATATTAAACATTACATTCAGACTCAGATTGAAATGCAGAAGTGAGCTCCGGTTACATGTAGTCCGTATTTTTTGAAAAACACGAAAAAAGCCTATTTCATAGCCTTAAAAAATTAGATGTACATGTGGACATGAAGAAAAATCAGAAATACATGGCGACCATAATTTATTTAATATCTTATAAATATTACTTTTATAAAAAATATTATGGAGGCCGAGCTCCAAATCGCCGTACTGGGCCATCTCTTCCTTCTCATAGCTTGATGCTACGAAGAAGTACGAAACGGAAGGAGTGGAGATCTTTGGTGGCAGAGCTCCGTGGAGCTTGGTTTTTGCCTCTCCCACACCTCCCAGGCTCCATCCCCGTGAGCCTACTCTCCCCTCCCCGGTTGCTCCTCCTCCCTTGGTCCATCGCCGCCTCCTGCGAGCCATCTCGGCAAGTGAAGGGAAACGGTGCCCGCATCGAGCCAGAGGAGACTCACGTCCTCAACGCCCCGCGAGCCCCGGATCTGCATGCCGTGGGCCCGGCCGATTCTGCAGCCAGCACGGAGCTGGTCCGCCGCGCCCGCCCTAAGCTCCCCTGCAAGCTGAAAGGCTCCAAAGGTTTGACCTTCCTCCTCCATGTCTTCCGCATGTATCACACCATGGTTGCCTTCTCCCCTTTTCACCCTCGCCTCCGCCCAAGCAGACGTTTTTGGATCACACCCGCTTCAGCATCCCCCGGTACAACGGATTCCTAGTCAAGAATCCACTAAATTTCTCTTTCACCGACCTGCGCGACTCGTTCGTTGTTAGTCATATTAGTTTGTTTGTCTACTCCTCCCTTTCCGCCTCCAAAAAGATCACCAAGCTTATCACTGCAAGGAAAGGGTTACACATCGGCGAATCATCCTTTCTCCTCCACGCCTCACCATGGACTTCGCAGCCCCACCCGACAGACCCCCATACGTGTGTGCTGGAGAAAACTCGTCCCCCGAGACGACGTGGCCTCTTCCCGTTCTCTCGTTCCTGTCACGACCACCTTGACCCATTCGGTCCCAAATGTCACTACCCCCCTTCGCCTTAACCACCGCTGACCCCCACGTCCCCATGCCTCCCCTTCTCTCCATCTTTCCCGATCCCCACGCTGATGACAGTGTCAGTGAGGTGATGAGAGAGCACTCGAGTGCGACGTGCTACAAGGCGCCCCCTATCGCCGAGCTAGTCCTCCCTCCTGCCCCTTCCCCTCCGACCCATCCTCTTCGCGCCACGCGGATGGGGATCTTGCCTATGCTATCACCATGCCATCCGCAGTGTCGTGCAGTCTTGTCCCATCGCCGCGTGGTACCACCACGGAAACCCCACCGTCCTCAACACCCTATTTAGAGGCCCTCCTTACCACGCAAACTCCTCAAGGTCCTCGGCGTCGCTCCATCTGGGTCTCTCCTCTTGCCAACTGTCGCCTTTGTTTTCGCTTCTTGTGCGCTGAGCATCCCGTTAGGGACTGCAGAAACCTTGTCCACTTCAAATGCGACAGGTTCGGCCACCGTAGCTTCTCATGCTCGTGGCCACCCCTGCACTACTCCATCACAGCGGAGTCCACCGCCTCGCCACCTCCCATCCAAAAACCTGCAGCCATGGAGTACATCATGCACATCGGGATCTCCTCCTCTACCTCTCCGATAGAGAGCCGCTCCGCCTCTCCCACCCAATCGCCGCAAGGGAGGTTGCTCGCCTGGTAATTCCAAGATGTGGAGGCCACTAGGCGCGCTCCGACCTTCTTCCGCCCCCGATCCTGTACCCACGTCATCACGCACCCTCATCTCCTCCGTCCCGAGGGAGGCACCTCCCTCGCCGAGCCGTGCGGCCGATGCGCCCGTCCCTGCCGCCCTCCCTCGCTGCCCCGAGTTTGTGGAATGATTCATGCCTCTGGTTGGGGACGGCTCGAGGGCGCCCAGGTTCGCCTTCGCCCTGGTTACTCTGTCGTCAGCTAGCCCCGGGCACCTGCTTCGGCAGGCTCTCGAGGAGGTGTGAGGGAGCCCGACCTTTCGTCTCGCCTCCTCGCACTTTGGGGCGATGATGATTCTCTTCCCTCGGAGGAGATTCGCGAGGCTACCATGGAGTGCTTCTCCGCCTCCTTCTGCGGCCAAACCATCTCGCTAGAACGCCCCGAGCAGGCCAAAAATAGGTTCGACTAGCGATACTCTTGCTTCGCTCAAATCTTCGCCTCCGGATTCCCGCTCGAGCATTGGACGAAGGGGGAATCCACACCGCTTTCCACCTCATTGGAAGCATGTGCGGCATTGACCCCCTATGTCATAATGAGTTGGACTACTCCGCCGTCAGACTCGTTTTCCACCTCGAGGATGAGACAAACGCCCCCCTCCCCCCGTGCGCGCTCTGCTTCTACGAAACTTCGAAGGCCAGACCTCGACCGGGGTGATTCTCCGCTTCGTCCTCTCATAGCCCTCACTGTCGGGAAAATTCTCCCATGAGGCCACTTCTCGGGCGGCGGCGGGGACACACCTCACCGATAGGTTGCGCGCATGGATGGCATTGACAATGGATCTGTGGGAGAGCCCGACAACGCCCCATCGGCGGGGTTGGGCCCTCAGCCCAACTCGGGCCTGCCACCCTCTAGCTCTAAGGTGCTCGACCTCTGACCCCGCATACTGTCTAGAAGGGCCCATGGCCAGCCAACCCCGGGCTTACCCTCTACCCCGATGGACCTCTGGAATAGGATCTTGGGCCGTCGCATGGCAGCACAGTTCCCCAAAGTAGGCTTGGACGCTGATCAGGTTTTTCCTAGCCCCAGTCTCAGCTTATCTCTGTTTGTTTCTTTCTTTGCACCCTCTCACACCCTTGTTCTCTGCCTCCAGTGGTTCGACACGCTATGCACTCCTCCGATGCTGCTTGCCCTCACCGACCCCGTCGTGCCTGCCGCCTCACCTCCTGCTGACGGTTCTGGTACAGACGCCAACACGGCCGCTGCTTTTGGTGCCATGGCGGCTCTATCCTTCTTCGCACTTGCGGAGGAGCACGGGGGCGAACGCCGAAGCTGCGCCCGGTGAAGCCCGAGCCCTCTTCTGCTCCGCCTGCTCACGCCCGGGGAATCATCATCGGCGAGCGCCACGTTCCATCGCCGCCAAGGGGCCACCTCTGGCTCGTCAAGCCGAAAAAGAAGGAGGAGGACGATGAGCTGGAGCTCGACCGGGAGGCGGCCCTCACCTGGTCCCGCAAGGACCACATCGCTGGTGAGAGCATCTCCATCGGCATCCCCCAAACGCCCCCCAAAGGCCGAATGGGGGTCCGGACCATCAAAAAAGCCGCAACGGCATCCCCAAAGATGTCCACTGGCCAATTTTGTGTTCGGGCCCCCCAACCCATCCACCAAACTTGGGGGCCTGCCTGGGGCCGCTGAACATTGTCCGATCACCCTACCCGACAGGCGGCCCCCGCCCGTGAGTGACACAAATAAAATTAAAAAAAACTTTGTTCATAAATTAAAGGTAGAGGCATATGCCCCTTTTTACATATAAATAGAACGAAATTTGAAAAATAACGACGCGATGCCCTACTTAGAAATAATCCTCGTCCTCGTCCTCATCGTCCGATGGTGGCGGCGGCGGAGTACCCTCCTGCTCTGGCGTCGGCGGTGGGGTTGTTCCGGGAAGCGGCATCGCAGGAGCTGCGAGAACTGCCGTGGCGGTGGAAAGAACCGCGGGTCTGCACCTTGTCGGGCGTCCTCCCATGACGACCAAGGGTCCCAACGGGATTCAACCGCGTCAGGTTCTGGCCACGGTTCCTGATCCGCCTCCGCCATGTTGTCGACCTCCGGCAGCGGCTCCACCGGCTCCTCCTCCTCCAAAAGTTGGCTGATCGTGCGTGTGCAACGCCGTGGCTGATCGTGGGCGCTTATAAAGAGGTCTTGGCGTCGTATCCCGAGGCTAGGCGACGCGACAGGACGCGAGGCGGCTGCAGGCAGGGGAGGCGACGCGACACGGCTCGAGGCATGCCTTCCCAAAGCGCATGTCCCCACTCCGGCCGCCACTTCCCCCACTATGCGCACGTCGCCACGACCGAGGAGGCTGCCCACGGTAGCTATAGAATCCCCTCTCGCCGTAGAGGGGATCATTCCTACCCCTTCCCCACATCTCTCCGGCGATCATCCACCACTTCTCCGGCGATGGCGAGAGCTCCAAGAGCCGAAAGCGTGGCCCGTGGATGGCGAGGAGGCCACAGAGGCTGTGGATGGTGACGAGGCCGTGAAGGCCGTGCAGGGCAGGTGGTCGCGTGGCCCGTGGAGGTTGAGCAGATCGACAACGACGGTGATGACGCCAGTGGAGATGCCCTCCTCGATTTCTTCATCATACTCTGGCAGCCATTGGGCAACTCCTGCTCGGAGGCAGGAAGCCGGACTCCTTTACCCTTCAGCTGGAAGGCTGCCCCCATCGCTGCGTGGCCATCATGGCACCACGGTCACATTTCCTTGGCAACGGCTGGCCTGCATTCACCCGCATGCGCCAGCTGCAGCAGGGTTGGATGCTCACCTTCCGCTACGCCGGAGCATGCAAGTTGCGCATCAAGATGTACGATGCCACTTGCGTCTGCCACCTCTGCTGCATGGACAGTGAGGAGGAGGTCCACTCCGTCGGCGAGTAGGAGGGCAAGGAGGAGCACCACTCCGACGGCGACGAGTAGGGGCGCTACGTCGCCATACTTTTTTTTGTTTAAACCTTGTTCTAAGCGATTGTGTTTGGCACCATGGCGTTTGGCCGACATGCCCACAATGTGTTTGGTTTAAAAGGACTGCAAATGGCGGGTAATGTTTGGAGGGTGCCGCTGTGGAGCCCGCCCACGAAAATCGCGGACACAGGTCCGGCGCTCGCCAAAGGGGGTCCAATTGGGGGGTGCCGGACACATATTTGATGGGTGCCGGTGGAGATGCTCTGAGGTGGCGAAACAGCGGCGCGCCCTGGAAGAGTTTGCCGCCCGGAGACGCGGCCGCGAGGAGAACGGTGTCATCGTGTTGGACGAGGACGACGACGCCGCGCCAGGTCCGAGCAAGCCCAGCAACGGCGGTGACCCCGTCCATGGCTGCAGCTATGCCGCCCCGAAGAAGGAGCCGGCGAGCGATTCCGATTAGTTCCCTAGTTTTTTGATTTTTTGAATCGTCCCTAAATTTCGTCTATATTCGCCTATATTCGGCACTATTAATATAATTCGCCTAAATTTCGTTTAATTTTGTTTGAAGTTATCAAATTTTGGTCAAATTCCGTCGTGTCGCCTCGGTACGTGGCTGGGAACTGTCGCTCCCGGGGCGAGAATAGCATCGGATATTCTAGGAGACGCTATTTTACGCCGAAAATCGGCCCCGAGGCGAACGGTTGCGGATGCTCCTACCTCCAACGCCACATTGCCTCCTATTGTTAGAGCATCTCCAGTCGGCCCCCCAGGGCGGTTTTTTTACCGCCGCATCACCGTTTTCCGCCCACTCGTACCCCCAGGAGCCCAAATAGCGCTGGTCTGGGCCGTTTTAGAGCCCGACGAACCCAGGCTAAACCCAGCGCGTCGGGGCGCGGTTGGGGGCGTCGGATGAAGGGAAATGGCGCGAACACCGTTTCCCTCGCCCGCGGGCCCGCCGAGTCAGTGATCCACGGGCTATCTCGTCCTCATCTCCACGTTCCCCGATCTGTTCAATGCGCGTCGGCAGGCTTTTCGCAGACTGGCCGAGTCGTCCAATCGCCCACGCGGCGGCGTAATGGCGCGCCACCGCCGAGCTTCCCGCCTACGCGTGTACACCGCTCCCGCGCGATCGGCCCGTATAAATTCCCCCGCCACTTCGCCGCTGCTGGCCGCATCTCCTCTCTCTCCATGGCTGAGCGCTTCCCCGGCGACGGTGCGGCGGCAAATTGCTTCGACCGGCACCATTTTCACGACTGGGAAGCTCGCCTTCTCCAGTCGGCGGACTAACCTACGCCGCCTGACGTCCGCGTGCCCGGCATCTGGCGAATGAGCGCCGGAGGCGTCCCCGTGGCGCCGATTCCGACCGGCGCCGACCGCATGGCGGAGATCGCAGAGATCCGCGCCGCCATGCCTCTGGACGCCCAGCTGGACCCCCGCTGGGCGGCGGACAATCACTACGTCTGGTCGGCGTACCTCCACCAACGCCGCGAGCAGCGCCTGGCCTCCACAAACGGCACGCCTGTCGGGGGGGGGGGGGGGCGCATGAACTCCGTCGGGCGGCGCTCGTGGTGGGGTGAACCCGGGCGGACACTCGACGCCGTCCTCGCCCACATCCAGGCCGGCAACTCCCCGCCGCTCGAGTGGCCTCACCCGTCTCTTTCTCGGCGTCGAGGGGCGTCGTGGATGCCAAGGGGCATGACCACCGGGTCCTAGTCGTCCTCAGCGTGGACGACCTCCCGTTCGTCGGGCTCGGCGCCAATGACTCCCCTATCCCGTTCGTCGGTTTCGGCGACGAGGAGTCCTCTCTCGCCCATCAAGCCCGAGCCAGAGGAGACGCCGCTCAACGGTGCACCCAAGCCGGCAGCCTCGTCATCAACGAGGGTGGCCACGCACCGTCACCTCCTCGCGGCCATCTTCGGCCCGTCAGGCCGAAGAAGGAGCCCGTCGCCAGGCAGAAGACGGTGTCCTGAAGGGAAGAACGCGCCGCCATGGCCACCGACGACATCGACTCCGTGCTCGCTGTGTTGAAGGCGCGGTACTTGGCCGAGGAGATGGCTCGGCAGCGGCGCGCCCTGGAGGAGATCGCCGAGCAGCGCGCCCAGGAGGAGGCCGCCCAGATGCGCCGCGCAGACGACGAGTGGGGCGTCATCCCGCTCGACGACAGCGACAGGGAGGCGGCGCCGTCGCCCAAGAAGTTCACTGGGGGTGACCCGGGACCGAGTTGCGGCTACGCCGCCCCGAATCGGGCACCGAGCAACGACGGCGACGACTGCGACAGCGACTACCCCGATTTCTACCACCTCCTCGGCATCAACTAGTCTAGATTTTAATTTCTTTGTTTAAATCACCTATGTAAGCCGCCTATATTTCTCCAAATCTTATCGAATCGCCTACGTTCGACCGAATGTGTCTTGAATTGGTCGAATTTCGTCGTTTTCATGGCTTTTTGCCGAATTTCGCCTCGCTACAGTGGGAGTGTTGGAATTTTACATGGGCTCCATCATATGGGCTCACTTGGCTAGCCCATTAAGCCCACTAAAAATCCTGAAATTGTCATGGCCCATTCATGAATAATAAGTGGAGTGAGTGGGACTAAAGTTTAGTCCCACATTGCTAGTTTGAAGAGAGTGGAAGCACCTTATAAGGTGAGCCATTCTAGCTCATGTATGAGTAGGCAAGGCAAGAGGAGAGGTGTGCCACACGCGCGCTCCTCCTCCTCCGCCGCCCGCCTCGCCACGCCTCGCCTCGCCTCGTCACGACACGTCACGTCACGACGCGCCGCGGGTTGCGGGAATGAGCCGAGCCGAGAGCGTTTATTTTGTCGATTGGGAAAATTTAATGAGTCATTTAATTTGGTAATTGACGGACGCGTTAATACCAAAACCGTTTCCGTTTCCTTTTTGGATCGTGGATCCGAACCGACTCAGACGTGGAGTTACGCCCACGTCTCTCCCAGCCCGCATATAAATACGCGCATACGGTAAACCCTAGCCGCCACTTCGTCATACCGTTCCAAAACACTGCGCCGCCAATTCAAGTCTTCTCCATCCCTCCTTCCGGCGTGCACCGCGAGAAGGGACAGCAGGCCTCCGGAACCCCGCCTCTTGTGATCCTGTACGGGAGAGTGGCGATCAGGTTTTTGGGGAGCGCATGAGCGCGACTGCTGACGGCGATCACTTCCCCAACGACGATTTCTTCCCCGACATCGGCAACCTCTTCATCGACGACATGGCCGACGTGGACAACAACAACGGCGGTGCCGCTACCGCTCCATCGTACGTAATTCTATTCCATCTGTATGAGATACTCCTGGAATTCTTATGTCTAGTTCTAGCTATAGATTGGATCAGTTTGTCTACTGTACTAGATCTAGATATTTGCATGATTACTGTATTTGCTACTGTCGCAATTCATCTGCTGCTATTTCGCATTAAATCATGTGCTAAATTGCTAATATATTCAACAATCCAAAAACCTGATTATAGGCAATTTCTTGCACCTGCGCCGTCTGTCATTGCGGCGACAAGGCCAATCCCTTTCAAGGGTGTGGACTATAAGAGGTGGCGCACGAGAGCGGTGCTATGGTTTCAAACCTTGCGCTGCTATGCGGCCACCAAGGGCAAGCCTGAGGGCGATCTCAATCCAGCACAGCTGGAGGCCTTTGAGAATATGGACACTATGTTTAAAAGTGCCCTCCTCGGTATTATCGATGATTCCATCGTCGATCCGTATATGTCGTTTGATAACGGCAAGGATATGTGGGCTGCACTCGAGGCCAAATTTGGGGCCTCGGATGCTGGCAGCGAGCTGTATGTCATGGAGCAATTCTATGACTACAGGATGACTGATGAGCGCTCTGTTGTTCAACAGGCTCATGAGATACAGTCACTCGCTAAAGAACTTGAGCACTTCAAGTGTATGTTACCGGACAAGTTTGTGGCCGGAGGCATTATTGCCAAGCTTCCATCTTCATGGAGCACCTTTGCTACTTCTCTAAAACACAAGAGACAGGAGTTTTCCGTAATGGACCTCATCGGATCTCTTGATGTGGAAGAGAAGGCGAGAGCAAAGGATACACGTGCTCGGGTTGCTGAGGTAGGTTCTTCTGCTCATGTGGTACAGAAGAAACATTACCCGCCCAACAAGCCTAAATATAACAAGAAGAAATCCGAGGGTAAAGGCAAGCCCGATGGCAAGTTTAAGCCGTCGCACTCTACCAACTTCAAGAAGAGAAAGGGGTCATGTCACGTTTGCGGTGAACTGACCCATTGGGCTCCAAAGTGCCCTAAGCGTTATGAGCTGCAGCAGCAGGAGAACAGCGGCAAGACCGCTAATGTTGTCATGGCTGACACTGAGATGAAGGATTCTGGGTACGGTATAGTTCCCACTATTCTTTCAGTTTGTCATTCACCTGAATGGTTAGTTGACACAGGTGCCAATGTACATGTTTGTGCTGATGCTTCCATGTTCTCTTCTTATCAGGTCACAGGGACTTCCCCCGTGCTGATGGGGAACGGGTCACATGCTACTGTTCGTGGTGTTGGTACGGTCGATCTGAAGTTTACTTCGGGGAAGATCGTGCGGCTGAAGAACGTTCATCATGTGCCCTCCATCAATAAAAATCTCGTCAGCGGCTCACGTTTATGTCGAGATGGTTTTAAGTTGGTTTTCGAGTCTAATAAAGTTGTAATTTCCAAGTATGGACAATTTATTGGTAAAGGCTATGAGTGCGGAGGCTTGTTCCCCTTATCCTTGTCAGATATTTGCACCAAAGTTATTAATAATGTTTGCCACGATAATGATTGTGATGTTTAGCATTCACGACTATGTCATATTAATTTTGGTTGCATGACGCGGTTAGCAAATATGATTTAATTCCGAAATTCAGTACTGTTAAAGGTTCCAAATGTCAAGTGTGTGTTCAAGCTAAGCAACCTCGCAAATCTCATAAGACTGCGGAGGCGAGAGACTTGGCACCACTAGAACTTATACATTCTGATCTTTGTGAGATGAATGGCGTATTGACAAAAGGTGGAAAGAAATATTTTATGACACTTATTGATGACTCCACTAGATATTGTTATGTGTATCTTCTGAAATCTAAAGATGAAGCTTTAACTTATTTCAAGAACTATAAGGCCGAAGCTGAGAACCAACTTGATCGTAAAATTAAACGGCTTAGGTCTGATCGTGGTGGAGAGTATTTTTCCAACGAGTTTAATTCTTTTTGTGCTGAACACGGTATTATTCATGAGAGGACGCCTCCCTACTCACCCCAGTCAAATGGGGTGGCTGAAAGAAAGAACCGAACGTTGTCTGATTTGGTTAACGCCATGTTAGACACTTCGGGTCTCTCCAAGGCATGGTGGGGGAGGCACTAATGACTGCATGTCATGTCCTAAACCGAGTTCCCACAAAGAATAAAACCATTACTCCGTTTGAGGAATGGGAAAGGAAAAGATTGAAACTCTCCTACCTACGTACTTGGGGTTGTTTGGCGAAAGTCAATATACCAATTCCCAAGAAGCGCAAGCTTGGACCTAAAACCGTAGATTGTGTTCTTCTGGGCTATGCTTTTAATAGCATTGGTTATAGATTCTTGGTAGTAAAATCTGAGGTATCCGACATGCATGTTGGTACGATTATGGAGTCGAATGATGCGACTTTCTTTGAGAACATATTTCCTATGAAGGATATGTCTAGCTCATCAAATCAGAAGAAACCTGTTTCATCTAGTCAGGAATTAGCTGAGATTCCTGAATCCACCATTCCGATAGAACACGTTGAGAATCCCGAGGAGGATGACAATGAAGTTCCTTTAAGGAGCAAGAGACAGAGGACTGCAAAGTCCTTTGGTAATGATTTCATTGTGTACCTCGTGGATGACACACCCAAGACTATTTCAGAAGCCTATGCGTCTCTTGATGCTGACTACTGGAAGGAGGCTGTCCGTTGCGAGATGGATTCCATCTTGGCTAACGGAACCTGGGAAATCACTGATCGTCCTTATGGGTGTAAACCTGTAGGATGTAAGTGGGTGTTCAAGAAAAAGCTTAGGCCTGATGGTACAATTGAAAAGTACAAGGCAAGGCTTGTGGCCAAGGGTTATACCCAGAAAGAAGGTGAAGACTTCTTTGATACTTACTCACCTGTTGCTAGACTGACCACTATTCGTGTGCTACTATCACTGGCTGCCTCACACGGTCTTCTCGTTCATCAAATGGACGTTAAGACGGCTTTCCTTAATGGAGAGTTGGACGAGGAAATTTACATGGATCAGCCAGATGGTTTCGTAGTACCCAGTCAGGAAGGCAAGGTGTGCAAGTTATTGAAGTCATTATACGGCCTCAAGCAAGCACCTAAGCAATGGCATGAAAAGTTCGAAAGGACTTTGACTGCTGAAGGCTTTGTTGTAAACGAAGCTGACAAGTGTGTGTACTATCGCCATGGTGGGGGCGAGGGAGTTATTCTATGTCTATACGTTGATGACATATTGATCTTTGGGACCAATCTTGATTTAATCAAGGAAGTTAAGGATTTCTTATCTCGCTGCTTTGAGATGAAGGATCTAGGAGTAGCTGATGTTATCTTAAACATCAAGCTGTTGAGAGATGATAATGGTGGGATCACACTGCTTCAATCTCACTATGTGGAAAAGGTCTTGAGTCGCTTTGGGTATAGTGACTGCAAGCCTTCTTCAACTCCATATGATGCTAGTTTGTTGCTTCGAAAGAATCAACGGATTACTAGAGATCAACTGAGATATTCTCAGATTATAGGCTCGCTTATGTATTTGGCGAGTGCCACGAGGCCTGACATCTCTTTTGATGTGAGCAAATTGAGCCGGTTTGTTTCCAATCCGGGAGATGATCATTGGCGTGCGCTTGAGAGAGTTATGCGCTATTTAAAAGGCACTGCGAGCTATGGAATTCACTATACCGGAAACCCGAGGGTTCTGGAAGGATATAGTGATTCTAATTGGATATCTGATGCTGATGAGCTTAAGGCCACCAGTGGTTATGTTTTTACACTTGGTGGTGGCGCTGTTTCCTGGAATTCTTGCAAGCAGACCATCTTAACGAGGTCAACTATGGAAGCAGAACTCGCAGCATTAGACACAGCCACTGTTGAGGCAGAGTGGCTTCGTGAGCTCTTGATGGACTTGCCTATGGTTGAAAAACCAATACCCGCAATCCTAATGAACTGTGATAATCAAACTGTGATCGTCAAAGTGAACAGTTCTAAGGATAATGCAAAGTCATCAAGACATGTGAAGAGGAGATTAAAATCTGTCAGGAAATTGAAGAACTCCGGAGTTATTGCGTTGGATTATATCCAAACGTCCATGAACTTGGCAGATCCCTTCACAAAGGGTTTATCACGGAATGTGATAGATAATGCATCAAGGGAGATGGGTTTGAGACCCACGTTATGAGTTGCCCACAGTGGTAACCCACTCTATGTGATCGGAGATCCCGTGAATTAGAAGTGGGAGACAAGCTGTTGGTCGGCTGAGAGGAGAGTATCCTTATATTTTATTCCACTACATAAAAGATGCAATACTCTCCTGATCTGTACGGTAGGTTGACATTTGTCTTAATGTGTTCCAAGTGGCTTATTTATATAAGCAGAGATGTGTCCTACAGAACATCTCCTGAGGAACTCACCTATATGAGTCTGACTGTTAAACGTCGCAGTCTATGAGAATCGGGTGCTCTCTAATAAACTCATGAAAGGCCTTCGGAGTATGACGCATACGCTCCAACCCGCGGGGAAGCCTTGCGGCAGCCTAGTATCGGTTCAGACGTTGTGTGAAACGGGTATCACAGCAAACTTGTAGTTCAAGGCATAGTCCACTATTCAAGTTGTGAACTAGTGTAGCATGATGTTCTAAGTGGAAGTTCAACTTAACAGTCTCCACTAACACCGGTATATAAACAATGTTTTGGAACAGAGTTTATGAAATGTGCTAATGACACTTTGTGGGGGATTGTTGGAATTTTACATGGGCTCCATCATATGGGCTCACTTGGCTAGCCCATTAAGCCCACTAAAAATCCTGAAATTGTCATGGCCCATTCATGAATAATAAGTGGAGTGAGTGGGACTAAAGTTTAGTCCCACATTGCTAGTTTGAAGAGAGTGGAAGCACCTTATAAGGTGAGCCATTCTAGCTCATGTATGAGTAGGCAAGGCAAGAGGAGAGGTGTGCCACACGCGCGCTCCTCCTCCTCCGCCGCCCGCCTCGCCACGCCTCGCCTCGTCACGTCACGACGCGCCGCGGGTTGCGGGAATGAGCCGAGAGCGTTTATTTTGTCGATTGGGAAAATTTAATGAGTCATTTAATTTGGTAATTGACGGACGCGTTAATACCAAAACCGTTTCCGTGCCAGCCACGGGCTGCATGCGGGGCCGTGCCCCGGCAGGAGCGGCCCTGCCTGCCGCTATATTTCGAACGGGCCGGGGCGTGCGCTGCCTCGTTAGTTTTAGAAGCCGATCTGGCGGGGTGCTGCAGTAGCGCGGTGCCTTGGGTGATACTGGGAGCTCCCTGTTACGTTTCCCTGACGCCTTTGCCTCGCGCACACGCCACGCCCGAACGAAGCTGCACTTCTTCTCCCGGTGAAGCCGACGCTTTGCTCTGGTGGTAAACTGGTTCAGCAATCAGTCGCAGGCCAAGCCTGAAACAAAAATACGCACGCACGCACGGGTGCACTGCCGAACCCCCGCGGCCCACCCGTGGCTCCTCTCTGGACGGCTGACGCGAGCCCCACGCGCGCTCTCGGCTCTGGCCGTCTACGGCGAGGAAAGATTCTCGCCGGTACGTACATACGAGCGCGCCCGTGCGTCACACGGCCGGCCGGGCACGTCGATCGCCGTCCATGTGCAGAGTGCGCGCCAGCTCAGCCATGCCGTATGGAGAGTACGTACGCCGCACTCGCGCGGCTGTACTTACGACAGAACCGTACAACGTAGAGCATGTACCTTCAGCACCCCCACCACTCTGACCCTGGGCCTCTACTTTTTTTTTGCTTGTAATACTACCACTAATCCAAGACGACTTTCTTCGCGTGACGGGTGGATGTTAACCTAGCTAGGATCGTCGCTCTTATAAGTCATACTAATCAAATCTATCAAGGAAAGCAGGCTGGTGTTCACGGCATCATCTCCTGATGAGATGCTGAGGTTGCCAACTGTGCAGCTTTACCCGCCTCTCGATCTCGGTCACCACGTGACGGCCCGCCTTTTCCCCTGCACTGCTGCGCCGCATGGCCACGGACGGAGAGAGAGTGGAGAGGGACGTGAGTGAGTGATGGATGGGGATGCGGTCGCGAGGACAGCACCTTTTCAGGGGTGGCACCATTCGCGCAGCGGCCTCCATTCATTGCCAGTACCGCCTCCTCTCTTTCCTGCCCAGTTATTGCTCTGCTCATCAGTTCTTGGCTATGCTACTACGTACTCCCTCCGTCTCGGTTTATTAGGACATCTCCAGCGGGCTGCTCAAATGCGGACCAATTTGGTCCGCATTTTGTCTGTTTGAACAGCCGTCCACTGTCCTCGGACACGGTCCGGACCAGGTGCCCCCAGTGGGGCTGCTTATACCAAAACGGACCATTTCACAGATTTAGTAGGGTCCATAGGGGCCCATAGATTTACAACCTAAAAAAAATAAAAAACATAAAAAAAACGTCTAGCTAGGGCTAGACGGCAACTGGCCAGTGGCATGGCGGCGGCCGGAGTTGCCCCGGAGCTCATAGTCATCTAGGATGACGTACTCCGGGGTGTCGGGGGCGAGGTGGGGTGGGAGCGGGGCGGACCTCGCCCCCTGCGGCGTGGGAGGCTGGGTGGCCGGCTGGGGTGGCGGCATCTCCGGTGGTGGCGCATGCCACTCCCACTGCATGCCCACAAGGGGCTGGAACCAGGCCGGCACCGGCGCGCGCTCGTCACGCCCGTCGTCGTCTACCTCCTCGCCGTAGGGGTAGACGTCCACCTCCTGGGCGTGGATGGCCGCCACGGCCTCGTCCACAGCCCGCGCGCCGGCTGCGCGGGCCTCCGCCTGCTCCGCCGCCTGCTGGGCGGCCACCGCCGCGAGGGCGTCCGCCAGAGCGCGCTCCTCCGCCGCGGCCGCTGCCTCCGCCTCCCTCCTGGAGGCCTCGATGGCCATGGCCAGCTGGATCTCCTCGTCGGGCTCGGGCTGGGCCATGGCGACGTCGTCGTCGTCCTCGTCCTCGTGCCACTGGGGGGGTTCCTCCAGTGGTTCCTCCTTGACGACCGGGGCGAGGTCGCCAATGCGGAGGGGGGGTGGTGGAGGGGCGGTGCCACGCCGCGCCGGGCGTGGAGGCGATGGCGGCGGGAACTGCGCCGCCCCGCGGGCCTGGCCCGCCCCGAAGTACGACCTGCAGCGCAGGTCGTGCTCGTCGGTGAACCATGTGTCCCAATGGGGACTGTTCACCGCGAAGCTCGGGTTGCCGCGGAGATCGGGGGGCAGCTCGTCGCGGCGGCGGTGGATCTCCACCTCCCGCTCGAGGCCCGAACGAGGGACCGGCGGCACAGGGATCCTGTCCCTGTTCAGATGCCACCCGTCGGGGAGGTGGACATCTGGCCATGGCACTAGGATTGCGCGATCCCAGTACCACTGGCACCTCCTCTTATTGAGGTAGGGCCGCTCGCGAACCCGCGCGGGCACCAGCCGGAATGGGGCTGCCGGGCCCTGAGAAGAAGGAGGGGGAGAGGGTGGAGGTGACCGCACCTGCTCCGCCCTCGTGGAGGCGGCGCGGGTGAGCGGTGGTGGAGGTGGGAGCGGGGGAGAGGGCGAGGGCGCGCGGCGGCGGCGTGAACTGCCGGCCTCGTGGTCGTTCTTGCCGCGGCCCCAGTTCAGCCAGGAGCGTCCCATGGTTGCGCCGGCGGCGAGGGAGCCGAGGGGGAGAGAGTGGCAGTGAAGGCGGTGGGTGGGCTCGGGGACTGAGGAGGCGGTGCGCGTGGGGATGGACGCGTGGCCGCGGGTCCCATTTAAATAGGACCGGTGGGGGAGGCGAGCCGTCGCCACGGTCACTGGCGGGCGGGCCACCCCCTTTGACTGAAAAGCGACGCGGCCGCGCGCGCGCGTCCGTTTCGCGTCCGCGGGCTGCTCAAATCTGACACAAATTTGGTCAGGGTTTGAGCATCCGCGGACGGAAAAGAGACCAGGCCGTGGGTTGAGCAGCCCCGCTGGGGTCTGGTTTTGTCCGGGCCTGCTCAAATCCGGCCAGTCCGGGCCAAATGAGCAGCCCCGCTGGAGATGTCCTTAGTCACAATACCAAAACCAGATTTTCTCAAGAGTTAGGCACAATCTAGGTAATTAATGCTCAATTAGCAAATAGGAAACCGCGACAGCCCCACCCCCAATTAATTCTCTCCCTATTAGAAATGGTGCATGCAATGCTAACATGTTTTCTTCTAGTTTTCTCCCCCAATAGATTTTCACCTTGGGTATAGAGATTTGCTAATTGTGACTAATAAACCGAGACGGAGGGAGTACACACTTTCTTGGGTTCGTTTTCGTCTTCTCGCAGCGCTTGCTTGCTTGGCTGGGCGTTTGCGTGGATGGATTCCTTGGAGCTGGAGGGGCATCCTTCCTTCCATCCCCTGCCATGCACCTGTGCAGTCCTTTCTGGGGGCATGGCGCCCTTCTGACACACGCGACATGGCCGCGTTTTAACGACATGCTGGCTGGCTCCTTCGCCACTCTTCACATGCTCGCCCCCAGTTTCTCCGGCTAGCTCGATGGCCGATACGACACGACACGGCACGCACGTTTTATCACGCCGCTGGAACATGGAATGCATCGCTCGCACAAATAAACCACCACACATACAGGTTCGTAGTTAGAAACTCCCGAGTTAATTTATCCTCGGAGAAGAGATTTGCAGCTCCTGCCTTATTATTTACTGTACGAAGTGAGAAAGTTGAGATCAGCAGCCGTTGGCGTGTGGTCGCCAACACAAATGGGCGCATCGGCGCATGTGACGAGAAGAAAAACCCACAGCGACAACACGTCGTACACTCGTACGTACAGTACGCGACGAGTAGTACTCGTATTATATTTTTTAGCGACCGAGAACAAAAATGCGAGGGTCAGCAATCAATCGATGAACGCTAGCTCTAACCCCCTTGGGCCGGCCAGTGACGCCGCCGCCTCGGGCAGCGCAACGGTCACCTCCATCCGCCTTCTCTCTCCGCACCTTCGTTCGTGCCGTACCGCGCGCGTGCCGCTGTCGCGGTCGCGCGTCCGGCCAGGCCCCGGGCGGCGATCGGCGGCCGGTGCGCCGGGATCCCTCGCGTCGCGTACGCGCGCGCAGGCCCCGCTACCCCACCCTACCAAATGATCTACGATGCCTAGTGCTAATGCATGTCACGCCTGCGCCGAGCGATGGGGCGCGCGGGACGGAAGGATACGTCGCCTATCGCAACTCTCAACTCTCGCCGCTACTAACCAGGCCGTCTATAGACCAGACGAAGCACGTACGCCGTACGGTGCTCAAGGCGCCTGTTCAAACGGACACCTGTTCTATCTCCGCCCGCTTCTTCCTCCACGTCAATTTTGGACGAAATAGGCTTGCGCCCCGCTATATAAATATAGCAACCACACCAAACAACTGTGAGACCACCGCTGGGGCAAACAACACAAACACGCCTAAAAGAAGAAAAGAAAACAAAAGAAGAACTAATGTCAACAACGTCGGATCGACGAAAACGATGATGTCCCTCAGCCGCTACGCCCACCGAAGTAGTCCCACCATACTTCTCTGCCTCCGATATGCCGTGCACTAAGCAACACCTTCAAGAAGGAATACGACGACGCCGCCGCTGTCACACGGACTGATCCTAGGATTTGTCCCGGTATACGGAGGGGAAAGGGTACTCCCGACAACCTTCAAGAAGGGCAACGGCGCCCACGGGTGTCGCCTCGCCGGTGCCTGCAAAGCCGACATGGATTTCTCCTGACCCCTCCATCCCAGACATATCGTCGACACCACTAAGCTCGCCGCCCACCAACACGCGCCACCACGGACTCGGAGCCATCACCGTCGTCTCACCAAGGCAAGCAAAGCACGGACGGTCGGACTGAGAAGGAACACCCGATGATGAGAGACGGTAGCACGGCAGCCACGTGGGAGGGACCGACCTCCACGTCAATTTTCGCATCCGGCAGGTGAATTTCTCTCTCTACATAGGAATGTTTTTCTTAGATAAAAGACATTAATACCCGATTTTGAATTAACAAAGCTCAGGTTCACATGGACGGTTTTACAAATGCTTAGGCATGCAGCTTTGCCGAAAGTAAAGTGCAACAATACAACTTAGCCAACTAGATAGAACATAAGTGAAAACCATCCATGCGGAGAAAGCGTGAAGTCGCAGTAGGGATGCAAGCGTGGGTAAATCTGTCGAAGCGCCTCCACCATCTTTTTTGCCCCATCCCGATGCTTAGGCTTCAGAGCGGGGGTCCACAGATGTAATAATAGCATAGTTTCAAACGTAATGTTAACAGGGTGGACGTATCACTAACCCCCTGTTTAAAAAAGAATTAGTAGCCCGTAATCCATTAAACATAAATTAGACGGGCATAGAGCGCTTATGTCCTGAGAGGGGGAACTATGGTGCGGTAGGTTCACCTCTAAGGGGAGCAAATCCGTACTTGTTGATTCTTGTCTCTCCAATCGGCATATGTATATGATGGGTCTATACCTTCTCTCTGAAGAGGCACATAAGGCTTTTGACAAGGAACTCTCATGATTCTTTTGGTCGGCCTCCAATGGCCAGCAGAAGTACCATATGGTCAAGTGGGAACATGTGTGCGCCCATAGGGATTCTCGCGTCACGGAAGATGAACACCGCTCTAATGCTAAAATGGGTGTGGCGTATCCTGCAGGACGATGGAGGGCTTTGGCTCCAGCTTATCAAAGCGAAACACCTTAGAGGTTGTCCTATGATGTCCTGCGAGCGCCGGGAGGGATCCCAATTTTGGAGATCTATCCAATCCATAAAGTTTGAGATCTGGAGGGGGGCGCGTTTCATCGTTGGGAATGGGAGGAGCATCCTCTTCTGGGTAGATGTATGGCTTGAGGATAAATCGCTCCAGCTGGCTTTCCCTAGTCTTTTTGTGATTTGCTCAGGCCCGTTGCTGTCAGTGGTCGACGTTGCACCGAATGGAATTTGGAACATCTCGTTCCGAAGGACATTTGATCCGGCAGAGGCGACAGCATGGGTTGAGCTTAACGCCGCGTTGCCGGGCTCCTTAGTTGGAGCTCCGGACCAAGGTACGTGGAGCCTAGGGACATCGGGCTCCTTCTCAGTTAAGTCGGCGTACCGTAGTCTTTTTCACGGGCCGGGGCAGGCATGGTCCGCTAGTTTGTGGAAAGCTCCCCAGCCGTTAAAGATGAAAATCTTTGTTTGGCATTTGCTGCGGGATCGCCTTTCTTCGGGAGTGGAGGTTCGGAAGCGTCAATGGCCTGGTGATGGCAAGTGTCCTCTTTGTGGGGTTTTCGAAACGAAAACCCATATTTTGTTCACATGCCCCGCGGCCCGGTTCTTATGAAACTTTGTTTATGAAGGTCTGAGACCCAAATGGAGGGCCTCGGACTTTGGCGAATTCCTGGAGCTCCAGGCGAGGAGGACCAGGAGGGGACGTCGCCTCTTTTGGGTTATCCTTGCCGAGATGACGTGGACCCTATGGACAATTAGGAATAAGATGGTGATTGAACGGATCTTTCTTATGCGCGCTACTGACTCGACGTTCAAATGTTTCGCTTTTCTGCAGCAGTGTCACCCGTTGTGTAGACAGCGGGACAGAGTTCGGCTGGACGACATGCTGGATCGTTTGATGGCGGTGGCACGACACATCTCCTCCACCCCATCTCCTTCAAGCTGAGCCCAGCGTTTGGGTGGGACCATGCTTCCCCAGGCCTTTATCCGTTGTACTTTTTCTGTTCTTTCCTGTTGTTGTAGCGTTGAGTTACTTTGGACATATTTGTGCTGTTGTCCTAGCAAATTTTTACCGGCTTTCTTCTCCTTTTCTTGTGGCGTGTTATGTATGAATCTCGATTGATGGATGTTTTATTTATAAAACGGGACGTAAAGCCTTTTTAGACAGAGCGCTTATGAAGAAGAAAATGATGATGGCGTGACAGAAGATATGGTGTGCTCGTCGCTCTGGAAACGCACGCGCGACCATGGGATAGTTAATTAATCCCAATGACGATCCAGCTTAAAACAAGGTGTTACGGCGGCGGGACGCCGTGTAATGATGGGAGATAGATAATTGGAGTAGACTGTAGAGTGATTTGATGCTGTCCGACGAAGGAGCGCGCCCCAGATACCAACACGCCTGAAAAAAGACTGACGCAAAATATAATAAGGCGCCATAACGGAAACGAGCCCTGATGATGGCTCTTTCGTGGCATTAAGCATGCCGCCTTTCCGTTACCCATGTGGGTGGAGATCGGGAGAAAAAGCGCCTAGGTAGTGGTACTGGGAGTGTACTCCATCACCCATGATTTTTAAAAGACTCGCCGCTATGGACGCGTAGCATTCCACAGGTTAATCATCATCGCCCCGCCGCTTTCGTTTTCGTATGCTCACCGACGGCGCCAGAAAAGCATTACGGTCTCGGAGCACGGAAAAAAATTAAAACACCAAAAATTCACAAAACAGCGAACACTTAGCGAAATTTTAGACTATTTCATTAAAATTGGCAAAATATAGACGACTTTTACATATTAGAGACGATTAAAAAAGGCTAATTCATGCTGAGGGTCCTCTACATCTTGGTGTAGTCGCCGTCGTCGTCGTCATCGGAGCCGCTCGACGACTCGACCTTCGGGCACCATTGGTGCTCTGCCCTAGGTCGCCGACAAACATCGACGCGGAAGGGTAGGCGTCATCGTTGTCATCGCTATCGGAGAGGACGATGACATTGCCGGTGGACCGAGGAGCTCATCGTTCGTTGATGACGAGGGTCTGGCTGCGAGTCCGACGACGAGGCGGCTCTTCCTCTAGCTCCGTCTTGACGACGACAAGATGAACGGGAGCAGCCGCCGATGGGCGGCGTTACCTACCCATGCGCATCTGCCGCTCGATGTGAGTGAGCACCCGAGAGAGGGTGTGCCCGGGTTTGCTCCACCAGAGGCGGCGGCTCCCGGCGTCGTTGCGCCCCGAAATAGCGTCGTCGGTGGGGATCTCGGCCAACGCCGTCTCGAAGCGCTCTTGGAACTACGCCGTCCAGGAGACGTGGTTGGCTGGATGCCATTCCGGCTCGCACCGCTCCTCCTCCGGCAGGCGCTCTCTGATCTGCTCGATTTCGGCGGCACGCTCGGGCCCGGTGGGCGGCGGTAGCACAGGGACGCCGCCATGTCCTCGGTGCGTGGATATTTGTCCCGTGGAGCAGCCTGGCCTCCTAGAGGTGCAGGGTGCGGCCGCGCCGCCGAGGGGGTAGCAGTGAGAAATGGTGAAGGCATGGAGCAGGTGAAGAGAATGGCGAGAAGTTTGCCTTCGGGGGCCAGGTTATGTAACGGCGAGCGGGTGGGATAGACGAAGCGCGGCAACAACGCCATAACATTGCCACGTCGACGATTGGACTGCTTGAAAGTGCAAACGCGCTTAAATCATCTTGTCTTGGTGTTTGTTAACAGCACATGTATCCTTAAGTGTGTTGATGCATTTCAGGGCGTAAAACAACATATTTGATGTGGTGGTGTGGTGTTGCAAAAAGGAGCAGAGCACCTGGAATTCTTTCAGCTGGAGTTTTCTCCAGGCCGGAGAGACCGGAGTCTCCGGTGTGAAGAACTTCTCCAGGACATTTCTCGGGTTTTGTGGTGTCGCGTGCGGTACCCGGTCCGGAGACTCATCGGAGACTAGCCGGAGTCTCCGGTGTGGATGTTTCCATTGAAAAATTTGCCTAAGGACTAAGTGGTGTCGCCTGCGGTACTCGGTCCAGAGTCTTACCGGAGACTGTCCGGAGTCTCCGGTATGACTAGGCGTTGTGGCTCCCGCTCGACCCCAGACACTCGTGGGCTCTAACTGCTTTGACAAGACCGGAGTCTCTTGTCCTCCTTACCGGAGTCAACGCACTGAAGACTTCCTGGAGATTCTCAAGTGGTGCACTTGGTGTCGCCCACTGGACTCGGTCCGAAGACTTACCGGAGACAGTCCGGAGTCTCCGGCCTGGTGGTTCTGCGAAAAGCTCAGTCTGTAGTCTCCGGCCTTTACACCGGAGTTTCCGGTGTGAGTTTGGCAGAAATGCTCCAACGACTCCAAGACTTTATGAGGGGTATAAATACCCCCTCTCCTCCACCTACCTTGGGTTAACTCGTCCAGAATTAAAGTCACCATTGTTGGAGCTCCCCTACCTTGCTAGATCTCCCAATCCCTCCACCCAAAATCCTTGATCTTTGGAGGATTGAAGGAGAAGGCCCCGATCTACGTCTCCACCAACCGAATTTCATTTTCCCTCTCATTTGCTTGAGGGATCTTTGCCTAGGGTTTCCTCTTGTGGAGAACCTAGGCTTCTTGCTACTCTTGGTGATTTGTGAGTGTTGGGAGCCCCCAATTTGGTTGTGGGTGTGTGTCCCAAACTTGTTTGTAAATGACTCGATCCCCGCCTCAAAGGGGTTCAATAGTGGAAGGTGAACTAGGCCTTTGTGGCGGAGTTCAACGGAGAATAGGGTGAGACCTTTGTGGCGTTGAGTAGGCCTTCGTGGCGAGCTCACACCCCTCCAACAAGACGTAGTCCCTTAACAAGGAGGAACTCGGGAATACATCGTGTCTCCGCGTGCTCCATCGGTTACCCCGTTCCCTTATCTTTTACTTACTTGTACTTGTTGCATTTATTGTAGTACTTTTTGCATTAAGTGTTCTCCTAGTTGCATTATTTGCTAGCCTTGCCATATAGGTAAATTCACCTTAGTTGCACTATCTAGAGAATTTACCTTTGTGTCAAGCATAAACTTCAAGAAAAATTAAAATTGGTCGTAGAACCTATTCACCCCCCTCTAGGTGCCCATACTTTACTTTAAATTGGTATCAGAGCCTCGGCTCTTCTATCGGCCTTAGCCGCCTAAGAGTTTTAGTATGGGTGAAGATTCGTATGCCGAAGGTTCCGTGGCTAAGGTGACCATGGATGATCTCAATGAGTTGATAAATTCATTGAACTCATCCATAGACACCAAATTTGATGAGTTGCGCCAAGCCTTGGCGGAACTACTCAAAGCCAAAGGACCGGAGGTCGCCGAATCTACACCTCCGGAAATTAATCCGCAGGGCGCCAAGAAAGGGGTTGATGGTGAACCATCTAAAAATGCTTCCGCCGAAAACTCCACAGAGAAGGGCACGGATGGAGATGGAGAATATAACTCAAAGGACATTATTCTCCCGATCTCCCTGTCCCTCATCCTCATATAATCCCTAGGGGAGATCCACCTAAAATTGATGCTTTTTCTTTTCGTCAATGGCAATATTACATGGAGACTCACTTGAAATCTTCTTGTATAGAGCCTTGGAGGGTCACTCGTGATGGATACAAACCTCATGACCCCAAGAACCTTACAAGAAGGGAAGCCGTAGATTGTCAACTCAACTACACCGCCTTGTCAATTCTTCAACAAGCCGTGGGTCCTAACCACATGCCGCATCTTCAACAATATTCCACCGCCAAGGAAACATGGGACGCTCTTGTCATCATGTTTGTGGGCAATGATAGTATGCAAAGGAATAGATATGATGCCTTGACCAATGAGGCCGAAGGGTTCTATATGCATGATGGAGAGGACCATGTAGACATGTACCGAAGACTCAAGACTCTTGCCACCGCCTTCTCAAATGTCGGTGCCAAGTACATTGATGATGCTTGGATCAAGAGGAAGTACATGATCGCCCTAATGCCATTTGAGGGCGCGGACTTGAAGAGGATTCAAGGAAGACATGATTTCTCTTCCATGACCTGAACTCAAGTGATGCAAGAAATATGCTCCTATCAAGTGCAAACCAAGAATGCTCTTGACAACCGTGCTAGGGCCATTGGAGTGCAAAAAGGGGCATCGGTTGCTTTGAAGGCCAAGGTTGTGTCAAGAGAGGTTGAGTTTGAAGAAGAAGGAGAAGAGGCATTGCCTCCCTTGAAGGAACAAGAATATGATCCCGTGCTAAAGGATCTCATTGCTCTCACCGTGCAAAAGTTTTGGAGGAATCCTCCCAAGGGAAAGAAGTTTGTTGAAGAGAAGACCAAGTCTCTCTATGGAAATGATGGGGCACAAAATGTGAGGTCTTGTTTCAATTGCCAAGATAATCACCACTTCATCGCGGAGTGTCCTTATGAAAATCGAGAACTCCGTAGTGGCAAGCTCATTCGCAAGGACAAGTCCAAGGTTGAGTACAAGAAACCCCATTTCCAGAAGAAACCATTCAACAAGAAGTCTCCCACAAAGTTTGTGCTATTGACGCAAGAGGAGTATGATTCCGGGAGTGATGAACAAGAAGAAACCCCAAATGAAGTGGCCGCTCTTGCTATTGCTTCTACTCCATCATCTTCATCTCTCTTTGAATCCCCCAATGACAATCATCCTCAACGAAATGCCAAGTGCTTCATGGCTAAGGCCACGGAGGTATCACCTTACTCCAACTCTAAGACCCCTAGTGAACTAGAACATCTTGCTAGTCTTAGAGTAGAAGACGAGAGGCTCTCCTTGGAACATTTTATGTCTAACATGCAAGGGGAGACCAAGAAGTACTTTGAGATTCTCATGTGCCAATTGGGAGAGGCCCAAGAATCTCTTGAGAAGAAATGTGAGGTTGAAAGAAGGGATGCGGATGAAATTGCATCCCTCTCTATGACTCTTGAGGAAGAGCATGGTGGTAGAGTTTCTCTTGAGGAGGAACTTGAATCTATTGAAGAAACTCATAATGAACTTGTTTCTAATATCACTAAGGAACATGATCTTGCTATTGCTAAATACAAAAAGGCTAAAAAGGATAATGTCGAGTTTGGGGTTGGTCATGGTAAATTAACCGAGGAGTTTGAAAAACTAACCGAGTCTCACAAAGCTTTGGAGAGTCAACATTCTTCCCTCGAAGAGTTGCATAAACAACTCCAAACTGAACTTAATCAACTTAACAACCCTAGAACCTCTACTTCTTCTTGTGATCATGCAAATATTATTGAGGAAAATGCTAGGTTGAAGGTTGAGCTTGCAAGTCTCAAGGGCAAAGGCCCTCAAGTTGAGAAGGTTGTGGTCTCTACCCTACAAGTGGTGGCCCCTAGCTCAAATGTTGTCATTGCTAGACTACAATTGAGTGCTCCAAGGCCACAAGTGGGCAAGCAAGGTCTTGGCTATGTTGCCAAGAAGAAGAACAAGAAGAAGACCAACAATGATGCTTCGAGTGGTATTGTTATTAGGGACAACACTACTCATAGCACACCCGCACAAGAAAGCAATGTTGCCTCGAGTAGTAGTGTCATGACGGACAACACTACTCGTAGCATCTCCGCGGGAACTAACAATCCACACCATTTCCTATATGTTGATTATTATGGTGTTGTGCAAGCTAAATATGTTGGTCCTATTGAGGGTTACATTGACTATGCTATTTGGGTTCCAAAGACCCTTGTTACTAACATGAGGGGACCCTCCTCGGGTCCTAACTCTAGTCAATCATCTCTTACAGGACTATGCTTCCGGTGGGACTAAATGGATAATTGATAGTGGATGCACTAGCCATATGAGCGGAAGCAAAGAACTCGTGACGGAGTTGCGCCCAAATGACATACAAGCAACCGTCACTTATGGAGACTCATCCTTGTCTAAGGTATGCGGGTTCGACAAGGTTGTGGTTGCTCCTTATATCACTATCGTGAACATCATGCTTGTCGAATCCCTTGGTTACAATTTACTTTTCGTCCGCTCTCTTGGAAAGATGGGTTTCTCCGTCTTTTTTTATGTTGATATTGTGGTCCTTTTGAGGAGCTGATGCATGTAAAATGCATACATGAACTTTGCATGTTATTACTTGTTTTTCCTACATATTAGCAACTTATAGTCATGTTTTATAATGATTTGGGGGATTTTCTGAACAATCCCCCTTTTTTTTGGTTCTAACCCTGTTTTTCCAGAACACGTACTTTTTAGTGTTTCAGACTTTCCGGGAGCTTCGGGACTCCAAAAAGGGCCAGGCCAAAGAGCACGGTTCAGAATTTTCGAGACGAAGACCATGGGCCAAAGTAGAGGGCCAAAAGGCCAACCAGGTGGAAAAGAGGACCCTCCACGCGGCCAGATTCCTTGGCCGCGTGTGGGGCCCCCTTTTTGCCCCCGTGGCTCCGATGCCGTCGATCTTTCTTCTCCCGAGTGTCTCGTGACCTAAAAACGACTATATAAAGGGTCCCCTGGCCTTTTCGAGAAGTAGGCGGCGCCGAGAGACGAAACCACGAAACAAAGAGACAGAAGGCTGCCGCCGGAGAAGATCGGAGGGGGGAAACGCCGCCGGGCTCCACCCCCCTCCGGCGTGTTCATCATCAACATCTACATCAAGATCAGCTCCATCTCTCCACTGTAATCTCTTGGAAAACACGATGTATGATGCAATACTATATTCCCTTGATGTATTGTGTCTCCCCGTCTATGTTTGAGTAGTGAATTGTTCTTGGCAATGGTGAAATAGTTCGTTGATTGGTTGCATACAAGTTTGTTATCTTCTATGATTGTCTTTATGTACAATATATGAGTGCACGCATATGTTGGGGAATGCATGTAAGGTGATCACCGGTAGCATAATGGAGTGGTGGTGACTTGGGAGTGACAGTAACCTGAGACCGAGCCACAAAAGTTAGTATATATAGGGGACCTTAAAACGTAAGGCTATGGTGGGACTTTATGTCTTAATCAATCTTGTGCAGTCATTTACTTGACCACATGATCCATCATAAGGGGTTGTAGATCATTTACTTGACTATACCTATTCATGGCTTCTTCCTAGAAGAAACAACTAAGACTAAAACATGTGCTTCACAAATTGTGACAACCACACGAACGAAACACCTATTGCTAGAACACTTGCTCCCTTGAGATACTTGAGATATTTGCTGTTTGCTACTTGTGAAACTTGCTTAGAAACTTGCTTTAGAAACTTTCTCTAGGATTACTTGCATTTTAAACTTGCTTCACTAGTTACTAGACAAACCACACTCCACGTCACTTGCTTTTAATTAGTTAGTTCCTTTTAGTCAAACTTATTGCTTTGCATAAACAACCATATAAGAGTGTTATAGGGCTTTAGAGAATAGATAGCTTACCTTCAGCTCCTCGTGGGTTCGACACTCAAATACTTATCGAAAGGTACTACAATTGATCTCCTGCACTTGGGAGTCATCAGGAGCAAAACTCTTGACGTCGCTTACGTGGGACATGTTGAAAATGAGTTGTTCGTGGTGGACTTTTCGAAGTCTACCAACTCTCAAACAATGTCTTTTCGGAAAGGAGGACGTGGGATGGTTGTGGCATCGCCGCTTATCCAATGTAAACATGAGTACTTTTCAAAGTCTTCACAAAGGTGGACTTATTATCGGACTAAAAGAAAATGTTTCCTTTTAAAAGGATCGCGTTTGTAGGTCGTGTGTTGAAGGAAATATGCATGATAAGGCGCACAAGGCCAACACTATTATTTCACCAAAGAGGATCTTGGGGCTTCTCCATGTTGATCTCTTTGGTGCCGTGCCCGAGGCAAGTCTTGGTGGCAAGAAGTATTGCTTCGTGATTGTCGATGATTATTCAAGATACACTTAGGTTTATTTCTTCAAGTGCAAGAGTGAAACTCAACAAACCATCATCAATTTCTCCAACGAAGTGCAACGTCAACACAATGCAAATCATGGCTGTTAGGAGTGATAATGGTTTGGAGTTCAAGAACTACACTTTGAATTAATTTCTTAGTGAAGAAGGCATTCGTCATCAATACTCCGCCACTTACACTCCTCAACAAAATGGTGTTGCTGAAAGGAAGAATCGCACTCTCTTGGATATGGCAAGGACCATGTTGGCGGAGTACACTTCTCCCCAATATTTATGGGCCGAGTCCATATCCACCGCATGCCACTCCTCCAACCGCCTCTACATCCGCAAAGGCTTGGACAAGACTCCATATGAGATCCTCACCGGCAACAAGCCCAACGTCTCCTACTTCTGTGTATTCGGTTGTAAGTGCTTTTACTTGATCAAGGGTGTTAGGTTGTCTAAATTTCAATCCAAAACTATTGAGGGTATATTTTTTTGGTTACGGTGCCGAATCCCACACTTATAGAGTCTTTGACAAAGCCTCACGGATTGTCATAGAATCTTGTAGTGTGGTTTTCGAAGAAAATGATGGCTCCCAAGTGACGCAATTTCATGTTTCTAAAGTAGATGTTGAAATACCTCAAGAAGCCATAGGAAGGATGGGTGTAGGATTTTTCCGCCCCATTGAGGGACACCTTATGGCGACTCGAGAAGGACTATGCTCTACTCAAGTGGATCCCTCCTCTACAATAGAAGAACAAGCCAAGGAGCCAAGTGCTACACCGAACCAAGAACATGTTGAATACCCTCCTCTTATTGACCAAGTCACTACGCAAGATGCAACCTCTCCTATCATTCATGCTAGTCAAGGTCAAGGCCAAGATCAACCATCCTCTTCATCCTCTCCTCAAGTTGAAGCTAGTGTTGAAAATATTTTTGTTGATGATGCTGATGCTGATGATGATCAAGGCCAACTTGGTCAAGATGGGGACCCAAAGGATCAAGATGATCAAGTGATCCCTCCGCGCAACAATGTGGAGATCGAAGCCCGTCGTGCTAAAAGGATAAGAAGAACTTTGAAGCAAATTGATGCCCAAGACAACAAGGTCTTCAAAGATATTCAAGCTAGAAGATCCACAAGAAGGCAATTAGCACATTTTAGTGAGCATCAAGCTCATATCTCTATGGTGGTACCAAAGAAAGTGTTTGAAACTCTTGAGGACTCCGATTGGGTTGAAGCAATGCATTATGAGCTCAATAACTTTGAGCGCAATAAAGTTTGGAGATTGGTTGAGAAGCCCAAAAATTGCCACAATGTTATTGGCACTAAGTGGATATTCAAGAACAATCAAGATGAGCATGGCATTGTCATAAGGAACAAGGCAAGATTGGTTTCTCAAGGTTACACTCAAGTTGAAGGCATTGACTTTGATGAAACCTATGCACCCGTGGCTCGCCTTGAGTCCATCCGTATGCTCCTTTCTTATGCATCTTCGCATAATTTCAAATTACAACAAATGGATGTTAAAAGTGCTTTCTTGAATGGTCCACTAAAAGAGGAGGTATATGTTAAGCAACCTCCGGGGTTCGAGAATCTCAACTTTCCTAACCATGTCTACAAACTTGACAAGGCTCTCTATGGTCTCAAACAACCACCTCGTGCTTGGTATGAGCACCTTAGAGAGTTGTTAGATGACCGTGGTTTCGAAGTTGGAAAGATTGACCCCACTCTCTTCACCAAGAGAGTAAAGGGAGAGTTTTTCATATGCCAACTATATGTGGACGATATCATCTTTGGGTCAACTAACCAAGCTTTCAATAATGAGTTCTCTAAGCTTATGACTGACAGGTTCGAGATGTCTATGATGCGAGAGCTTAAATTCTTTCTTGGTTTTGAGATCAAGCAATTGGCTCGTGGAACTTTCATTTCTCAAGCCAAGTATAACCAAGACATGAATTTCCAAAATGCAAAGATCAAGTCTTCTCCCATGCAAGTCAAGTGCCACCTATCACGTAACCCGAAGGGTAAAGATGTGGACCAAAAGTTGTATCGTTCTATGATTTCTTCTTTGCTCTATCTTTGTGCATCTAGGCCCGATATCGTTTTGAGTGTAGGTGTGTGTGCAATGTATCAAGCGGCTCCAAAGGAAATCCATTTGATGGCGGTCCATAGGATCTTTCGTTATTTGGTTCATACCCCAAGATTTGGTTTGTGGTACCCAAAGGGGGAACAATTTTCTCTTAAGGGCTACACGGATTCCGATTGGGCGGCTGATCAAGATGATAGGAATTCTACTTCCGGGGCTTGCCAATTTCTTGGTAGGTCCTTGGTGAGTTGGTCTTCCAAGAAGCAAAATTGCATATATCTCTCCACCACCGAAGCCGAGTATGTAGCCGCCGCAAGTGCTTGCACTCAATTGCTTTGGATGAGGCAAACTCTCAAGGAATATGACGTTCATTTGGATAAGGTGCCTCTTTTGTGTGATAATGAAAGTGCCATAAAGATCGCCTACAACCCCGTGCAACATACAAGAACGAAGCATATTGAGATTCGCCATCATTTCATCCGTGACCATGTGGTAAGAGGGGATATTGCTCTATCTTAGGTGCCAACCAAGGACAATCTTGCGGATATTTTCACGAAGCCTCTCAATGATGCAAGATTCTTGTTCTTGAGGAATGAACTAAATGCCATTGATTCTAGGAGCTTGACTTGAGGATCTTGCACACACCCCTATAGATGAAACATGTTTTGGTTTAGGTGTAGGCATGGACATAGGGGGAGTGTTATCCTAACACATTGGGTTCTCCCCCCCCCCCCATTATGCCCAAAGCAAATATTCATTTTTTATCGCTCTTTTTCTAATGTTAAATTGTGAGCTTCGATTTTGAGAATTGGCCATGTACCCAAGATATATCTTCGCGGTGACATACCATGATCTCTTACATGGCGGCTTAGGCCACCAACCTCTTCTTTGAAGAGTTGGTTCTTAAATTGGGTTTACTTAACCATTTGAGAGTTTTTGGCATTTTCGGATCATATACTCAAAATTTGTTGTTCAAATGGTTTCTCTTTGTTTCTTGAGTATAAGTTTCACTCACTGCTGTTGTTTATCTTTCCATGCCAAAAACCTACCTTTTAAAACAAGTTTTTTTTTGCCTTTTGCATGTCATGTCCATTTTTGGGATTTTCCTGGCGTGGGGTCCGTAGACTCCGGTCTGCCGCACCGGAATCTCCGGCTAGTCCGGAGACTCCGGTGTGGGGTTTCGCAGTATAAAAACTGGGGGCTGAGGGAAGTTAGGGTTTTCATCCCCACTTCCCCCACGCCCCCAATACCTTGCTGCGCCGCCACCGTCGGAAACCGCCTCCCCAGCCTCCCCTTGCCTCTCCCATCCGAGGGAGGCTCCATGGCAGGGAAGGGTGACAAGGGTACCTCTCTCCTCTCCCCATTTTTTCGTTTTGCATCTAGATCTCAGGAACTAGGTGATTTTTCTTAGAGAGTTGGTACTTGCTGTTGGTAGCATCACCCTAGGATGTTTGGCACCTGTAGAACTCATCTAGAAACCAGTTAGAATAGGTTGTGTTGAATTCATGCCTCGGATCTAGAAACAGTCCGGAGACTCCGGTCTTTCAGTCCAGAGACTCCGGTGTGGTCCGGAGACTCTGATCTGCCAGACCGGAGATTCCGGTGTGCATTCTCCAGAACCTACTTTGCTGCATCTGTTTGATTTCTGCCTACTTTTTGGACATGTATGTTCATTTGTTTTTTCTCTGCCGTTGTGTTTGGATTTGTGTGTGCTTTCAGGGTCAAGGGCTAAGGCATCATCCTCCAACCCCAACAAGCGTGCTTATCGTACCCACACCCGTAACTATCATGTCACTGATGAGGCCACTGGCAGGGTTGGACAGAGGAACACCTTTGAAACTGAGCGGCGTCAGAAAGAGAGGCATGAGGCAAGGGTGAGGAGTGAATTGGCCAAGAAGGCCAAGTATGACAGGGTCTCTTCTGTCAAGTCTATGAGCAAGAAGGAGTACAGGATCATGCGGGCCCAGCCATTCTTCACCATGGCTCGTACTGCGGAGAGTTATCATTACTGGAGGAGGGAGTCTGAGATGATTCAGAGGGAGATTTTCTCTCAGTTCAAGCAGCTGGTGTGTCCTCAGAAAGTTCTTGACTTGGATGCACTTGAGAGGTCTGAGTACTTTCAGGAGGCTGTGTGGATAACAAAGAAGCTAGGACTTGAGCATCTAGTTGGGATTCAGCAGGACTACAACATCTCGGCACTACATCAGTTCTTTGCCACTATCACTTTTGGAGAAGATGAGGATGTCACTCTTACCTGGATGACCGGGTCCCTTCAGTGTGAGTCCTCTGTTCGTAGGCTGGCTGAGCTGCTAGGTTACCCTTGGGGTGACAACTGCGGAGCACGCATGTATATACATGGTGTGGCTTATGATAAGAATAGGATGGCACCGATGTATGAGAAGATCTCAAGTATTGACACCGCCAAGGATCTCAAGACTGTTTACAACATTCTTCTCCGTCTCTTCCGCAACAACATTGCTCCTAAGGCAGGTAATGTGGATGCTATTCGCAGTGGTGTGGTCAACCTTCTTTACCAGGCTTTCCGTTGTCACCATGCCGGTCCAGAGTGTGAGGGGTTTGAGATTGACGTCATGAACTTCATCAAGGAAGAAATGTACTCAGCTGTTATTGAGATCAAGAAGGTTCTAGTATATGCTCCTTATGTGATGAACTGATTCTTGATGAGGTTCCGGGCTTGGAGTGCAAGACTGAGCACTATGTTGGTACTCTTCAGGTTCTCACACGCCATGCTGACTCTAACACTCCCATGGGACTGAGGCTCCTTCTGGGTCCAGGAGAAAAAATGCAGATCCTCCTTCTCGCCGTTCTAGCAAGGAGGAGACACATGATGAGATGAAGAAGTTGTCTTGGTTTCAGCGCAACATTCTGTGCATGAAAGTTGCAGTGCATAAGGAGAACCCACTACTAGGAAAATGGCTATAGGAGTGATGATACCCGTGACGCACTTCTGATTTGGCACGTCACGCCTATTACCCGCGGCGCACCATACTTTCGCGCGTCGCGCCTAAAGGCATACCCGCGGCGCACCATATATAAGGCGCGTCGCGCGTATGTGTGGGGCCGGGGTGGCGAGCCTCCGAGGCATACCCGCGACGCACCCAGCCCGAGGTGCGTCACGGCTATATTGGGTACCCGCGGCGCACCCTCCAGTGGTGCGTCACGGCTGCCTAATGCGCGGCGCACGTCGCCGCGGTGCGTCACGGCTATTCTTGGTAATATTAGGAGACCGTTCCCCTCTTCTTCGTCTTCCACATCTCGACGCCCCTTCTTCAATCTCCCCGTTCGCCGCCACCGTTCGCCGCCACCGTAGACGCCACCCCTAGCCTCACGCCACCGTAAACGGCGCAGCACACCAGCCCTAGCCCCACGCCACCAGCCCTAGCCTCACGCACACGCCGCCGCCGCCACCCCATCGTCGCGCTCGACCCAATCCCGCGTGACCTAGCTAGGAGGAGGAGCGAGGAAGGAGGAGGAGCAAGGGAGGAGGAGGAGCGAGGGAGGAGGGAGGAGCGAGGGAGGAGAGCGTCGCGCCGTCCACGTCTGCATCGACCGCGGCCTAGGAGGAGGAGCGCCGCGCCAGGACCTGCATCCCCGACGAGCGCTGCATCCTGTCGCCTCTGCATCCCTGACAAGAGGTATGTCTCCTCTCCTCTCCCTCTCCCAATCTTGATCAAACTCTGATAATATTACTTCAAGTTTGTTTGCTTGCTGCAGATCATGTGTGTTCTTGTCAAATTCGTGTAGTATTTAGGGAATGTGGGATGGTAATTATATACGAGTACCTGGCATTATTTGATGATCCTTGTGTGGCTGTTAATAAATGATTGGTGTTGATAGGTAGAAATGGATATGTGTAAAATTATGAATGTATGTTTCTGTTAATGGAGAAATGTATATACGAATCAACGATTTATCTCACATTGGGTGTGTTGTCGTCTTTTTTGAAGTATATTTTTTGCTGCGCAGGTTTGAATGTCCAAGAAAGAGGATATGTCATGCCGAAATTTTGAATTATTTTGACTATTATGTAGCTAAATTACTAATTTTATTTGTTAGAGAAGAGAACATCCTGGTAAACAAGTAGAAAGAAGAAGTGGTTGCCATAGGAGGTGTGCACTAGGTCTCGTGTGGTACTTGAGCTGCTGTGTGCACTAGGTCTATGTCAGCGAGCTAACTAGTTTCTTGATTACTAGTACTCACTGAAGCAAATGATTGACGAGCAAATGGAGATTAGCAACCTGATACTTGCGTTCATCTATTTTCACATAGTGACAATTATACCTGATTGTTTCTAGCTATATCAATTCCTTGAAGTATGAACTTTGGAATCATACCATTCTTGATCCTTGTAAATTGAGCTCGAAAAATAAAATCTCTTTGTGGAGAAGTCGAGAGGTAACCATAGCCCATAGCAGTGGTCTTCTTCTTTCACTCCCTTTGGTTTGGCGAGTTCTCGGGTAGCCTTGACACTGACTTTATTTAGTACTTGATGAACTTGCATGGAAATCCTTTTGTGTATGTTTTGTTCTTGAGTGCCTCCTTCAAGCTTAATTAATGGGATCTTTGTGATGTTGTCCATGAACATATGCTATACATGTGCATAGCTACTGGTTTCGGTCCACTGGTGCATAGCTACATGTTAGCTTGTCAGGCTGATAATATTACTTCGAGTGCTGCAGACATGCTTTCATATGGCAAAATATTTTCTTTTACTACTTCGATCTGTTATCTCCAGTAGGCAGCTAGGAGTAGGTATCTCTGAAAATGACTTGTATTTACAAATCAGTTCCAGTTCTGGCATAGTCCATGAAATCAAGTATGTTGCACAAAAAGAACAATCAGAAGGACAACTGGCACAAAGTCTACGTATTTTGATTCTTGATATACTTTGATTTAGATAATTGAAAACCTGGTTCTTGCCTTAGACCACTTATTTCATTAGATTTTCCTGAACAAACGATGAAAGGCGGGGATGCAGTCATGCGGTTTAGAAAGGCAGGTGTATATTTAGTTGAAATGGTACAAAACAAGCACTTGTTGTTTTTCTTTGTCTCCATACACACAGATATAGTTCTAACTGCAAGCATGATCACTGCTTCCAGCAGAACAAGAAGATTCAATCGGTTTAAGGGTATGTGTGTTTAGAGTGTGAAACTTTAGCGCAGCAGCAGCTTGATTCTACTGTCATCGTCAGAAAGGGTATCTGGAGTCTTAATTGAGCTACACGGCATATCATAATTGGAAAAGAATCCATGGTAGGAGATAGAATAAGGAATCATGCACTCTGTTACAACACAATGATACTCCTAGTTTCCTTTTCTTTTCTCTTAAATGGTATCTGTAGGCATGCAAGTTTGTTTTTCTATAAGCATATCTGTAGGAATTCAAGAATGTGTATTTCCATGACAAATCAATGCTCCTCTAACCTCTATGTGTACTTTCTTAATTTAATAGAACATGGCTTGCGGAGTATGTCGGTCCCGATGTGCCGAAGGACGATTCACTGGGGCTTCTTTTATGCTTCAGCTCCACGACGGTGACGTTGATTCGTTGGTAATTAACAATTCTTTTTATGTTAACTTGTTCTTTCGTTTCACTATCTAGCTTGAGACTTGTGTTTCTTAACAAAAGATTCTTATATTTATTTTTTAGATTCTACCATGCAATATTCGCGAAGAGTTCAACGAGTTAGTTGGCAGTAACGTGGATTTCAATGTTCACGGACCACCTACATTCTTCGAGTGAAAAAAGAAAGAACGAAGACCTACTTCTGCGGGGAACAATTGCAGGCTATCATCGCCACTTACAATTTAAGCGGAGGTGATTACATTCACTTCTCTATGGAAGGACCGCAACCTCGCATCAAAATTCTGTATATGGGCGGGATTGCGAGCGAGGATGGCGGGAGTGAGGAGGAAACTGGGAACACCGAGGATGATATGGACACTGAGGATGATATGGACGAGGGGGACCCATGGAAACATGTGGTTGCTCAAAGAGCGAATCTTAGCGAGTTTGAGAAGGACCGTGTCCTTCAGAAACTTGCCCAGATAGATAGCTATATCGGGTCCCCTTTCGTGCATCGCATCACCAACACTAACATCTCCAATGGACATGTCATGGTATGTTTCTTAACACATTCTTATTCGTATAGTTGCTTATGTTATAATGTGGCCGGTATTTGACATTGTGCTTTTATTCTTTTTGGAATTGTGTGTTGTAGAAAATACCGATGGCGGTAGCGGACAGTGCTGGCATGGAGCAAGGTACCATTGGAGTACGCCGCGGAGAATCAGGACCTGTCACCGCAGTTCCGATCACCAGGGATAACGCTGATGGTCGCGTCATCCTCAACTCTCAAGAATGGAGGCAGTTCCATTCCGCAAGAGGTGGTATGGAGGTTGGCCGAGCTATTGATCACCATGAGGAATAGTGACATCGCCAACTTGGACATGATGATGGTCATCGACTACATCCGCGCCCGCTAGATAGATGAACTATGTGGTGATGATCGAGACTATGTAATATGGTTGTTTTCGAGACTAACTCCTGGATTTATTAGTAGTATATCTGGTTGTTTTCGAGACTATGTAATATTTCTGCTATGAAAATTTATTCTGTCAATTGCATACCTGTATTTGAGCTACTGATATTCTTCTGTATTTTGTCTACTGACATTCTTCTGTATTTGAGCTGTATATACCTGTATAAATACGGTACTGTCTTTTTTAAAAAAATACAGCATAGTATAGCCGTGACGCACCAAAACGAGTACCCGTGACGCACCTGGAAGATTAGGCGTGACGCACCTAGAACTAGCCGTGGCGCACCAGACCAGTGCGTCACGGGTACAAATAGGCGCGGCGCACCGTCTTGGTGCGTCACGGATAAATCCATAGGCGCGGCGTGTTAGCCGTGACGCGCCCAGGTGCGTCACGGATAAAAAACTTGGTGTGTCACGGGTAAGCTTTTCCCTAGTAGTGACCATGTGGCCTACAAGGAGAGGCGTGAGCTGAAGAAGATGATCTCCAAGTTGCATGACCATGCTGTGCTTGGAGCTACTCCTCCTATGGGTACCCCTCCCACTACTCCTCCCACCGCGTCTGTGACTATGTCTTATGAGGAGTGGAACACTGTCCAGTTCCCATGGGGTGACTTTGAGGACGTCACCTCAGCTCCTTCCTCTTGGACCCCCCGTGGCAAAGCCCCTATGACTGAGGAAGAAGAAAATGTTGAGGAACAGGCTGAGGATGATGATGAGGAGCTTGGCTTCTTCAACACTGGTTCTGATGCTTCTGAGGAAGATGAAGATGAAGATGAAGATGAAGATGATGAGGTGACGGACCCGGTAGATGATGAGTACGAGGACTTCGAGGATGATGAACGAGTCCTTGGGTGGTGTAGTGCTCTTTGCCCCTTTTTGGTGTCTCGATGCCAAAGGGGGAGAAGTAGCTTGTCTTCTCCGGGTTTTGCATGGGTTGCTTTGCTTTAATTTTCTTCGGAACACAAGTCCTTGAACTTGATTTACCTTTTATGGCTTGTGTTCCCGTTATCTTAGTTGCTTTGGTTTTCTAGTAAACAGTGGATGTTATGTGTGTGATGAGACTACGTGGTGAAGCTATCTTTCAAATTATTACCTATTATTCCTTTATCTATTGTCTCTATACATGTATGTATTATTGTTCACTAGTGATTGATCTAGAGGGATTTGTTTGTAAATTATAGGGGGAGCTCACATTGTGAGTTCTCTATCTTTTTCAAACATAGCCTAGCAGTGATTTTATTGCAAATATGTGTGTTGTCATCAAACACCAAAAAGGGGGAGATTGAAAGTGCAAACGCGCTCAAATCATCTTGTTTTGGTGTTTGTTAACAGCACATGTATCCTTAAGTGTGTTGATGCATTTCAGGGCGTAAAACAACATATTTGATGTGGTGGTGTGGTGTTGCAAAAAGGAGCAGAGCACCTGGAATTCTTTCAGCTGGAGTTTTCTCCAGGCCGGAGTCTCCGGTGTGAAGAGTTTCTCCAGGACATTTCTCGGGTTTTCTGGTGTCGCGTGCGGTACCCGGTCCGGAGACTCACCGGAGACTGTCCGGAGTCTCCGATGTGGATGTTTCCATCGAAGAATTTGCCTAAGGACTAAGTGGTGTCGCCTGCGGTACTCGGTCCGGAGTCTTACCGGAGACTGTCCGGAGTCTCCGGTATGACTAGGCGGTGTGGCTCCCGCTCGACCCCAGACACTCGTGGGCTCTAACTGCTTTGACAAGACCGGAGTCTCCGGTCCTCCTGGCCGGAGTCTTCGCACTGAAGACTTCTTGGAGATTCTCAAGTGGTGCACTTGGTGTCGCCCGCTGGACTCGGTCCGGAGACTTACCGGAGAGAGTCCGGAGTCTCCGGCCTGGTGGTTCTGCGAAAGGCTCAGACCGGAGTCTCCGGCCTTTACACCGGAGTCTCCGGTGTGAGTTTGGCAGAAATGCTCCAACGGCTTCAAGACTTTATGAGGGGTAAAATACCCCCTCTCCTCCACCTACCTTGGGTAAGCTCGTCCAGAATTAAAGTTACCATTGTTGGAGCTCCCCCACCTTGCTAGATCTCCCAATCCCTCCACCCAAAATCCTTGATCTTTTGAGGATTGAAGGAGAAGGCCCCGATCTACGTCTTCACCAACCGGATTTCATTTCCTCTCTCATTTGCTTGAGGGATCTTTGCCTAGGGTTTCCTCTTGTGGAGAACCTAGGCTTCTTGCTACTCTTGGTGATTTGTGAGTGTTGGGAGCCCCCAATTTGGTTGTGGGTGTGTGTCCCAAACTTGTTTGTAAAGGACTCGATCCCCGCCTCAAAGGGGTTCAATAGTGGAAGGTGAACTAGGCCTTTGTGGCGGAGTTCATCGGAGAATAGGGTGAGGCCTTTGTGGCGTTGAGTAGGACTTCGTGGCGAGCTCACACCCCTCCAACGAGACGTACTCGCTTAACAAGGAGGAACTCGGGAATACATCGTGTCTCCGCGTGCTTCCATCGATTACCTCGTTCCCTTATCTTTTACTTACTTGTACTTGTTGCATTTATTGTAGTACTTGTTGCATTAAGTATTGTCCTAGTTGCATTATTTGCTAGCTTTGCCATATAGGTAAATTCACCTTAGTTCCACTATCTAGAGAATTTACCTTTGTGTCAAGCCTAAACTTCAAGAAAAATTAAAATTGGTCGTAGCACCTATTCACCCCCCCCCCTCTAGGTGGCCATACTTTACTTTCACTGCTTCGTCGCGCTGCGTGTCGTCTGGATTGACCGGCGTCGATGCAAGCGATGAGAGGGCGGTACCGCAAAATTATTTTTGCAGGTTTTCGCGCCATTTTTCCTTTATCAACCATTAGGCCTGAGTTTGTGCGGGTTTGTCTCAACGATGAAAGAGGGCCGGGTGAGATGAGCGGCTGATGTTTGGCGCCCGAGGCGTGCACCCAAGTGTACCGCTGGGCTAGAGGTGTTTAAAGATGCCGGTGTGACGTTTTTTTTTTGTCCGAACCTATTAGACATTTGAGGGGCCGTTTGGAGGGCGCGATGCTCTAATCGGCTAATCCGATATACTCACTCTGTTCCATATTAGATGACCTTTAAATGGGGGTATCTAGACATATTTTACTGCTAGATACATCCATTCCAAAGTCATCAAGCCAGGGGCGGCTCCAGGATGCTGACCCGACCCAGCTTTGCATCGAGCAAAAAAGAAACCTGGAGGGACAGGAACGAGTGGAGGACGCGACCCGAGCCCCGACCCTGCCCTGACCTAACGCCGCCGTCATCGCCAGGTCGCCATCCCCGCGTGCCGCCATCGGCTGTCGCCCGGCCATCCCCACGCCCCACCCAGCCATCTCTTCGCGTGGCGCCCGGCCATCCCCCCAGGGCTGCGCCAAGCCCGACCATCTCCGCCTCCGTGCGCGGCGCCCGGCCGTCCCCACGCCCAGCCCGGCCATCTCCGCCTCCGCGCGCGGCGCCCGGCCATCTCTGCTGCGCACCGTCCGGCCATCTCCGTGCGCTGCCCCTACCGCTATTCCTGCCTCGCCGTCGCTCTGAGCCCCTCTAATGGACGCCGACGAAAAGGCCGAGTTGGCCGAGTGGATACAGGCCGAGGAGGAGGAAGATGCCGTGGCGCTGGCCAGAAATCAGAAAAGGGCATGGCACCAACAGGTTGCATTTCAGATTTCTGTCTCAATTTTGATGGCTAATTGTGCAGCGATGTGAATGAGATTTCTCAATGTTGTAGGTCACTCAACAAGCAAATGTTCCTGAAATATTTGATCTATCAAATGCCGTTGCCGATGCAGGAGTTCGGAGACCAATTGATGAATATGGTACCCCCGAAATCAGTGATAAAATGAGATGGGTATATTTATCAAGAGGCCGTAATCGTTTAGCTGGGAATAATTTTTCTAAAACAAAATTTGGTCCCATTTCTAGATGCATGGTATACCAAATACGATTGGTTAGAATATAGCGTGGAGAAGGATGTTGCATATTGTTTCCATTGTTTTCTATTTAAATCTTCAAGCAATATTTGGATATGATGTTTTCACGGAGATGGGTTTTAAAGATTGGAAGAAAGATCGGAGAATTTCACGTTTCATGTCTTATATAGGTGGACCAAATAGCATTCACAGCCCGGCAAAATACATTTCTTTTTTGTCCAATTTTTCTCAAGATTATTTATTCGATCAAGCTCCGTCCATTTGCTGGCTCCCCCACTGCATCAAGCAGAGCTGTATGTAATAGGGAGTAGCATCTAGCAGAGCTGTATGTGCGTGTTGATTTGGAGGTCTACGAAGGAAAATCCTTGGTGCCAGCAAAAGAGTCTGCAGTTGACTGGGAATTGCCATTGGTAGTATTTGCCACGGTGTGCTTTTGCAGATTACGATTCAAAAAACTTGGATAGACAGGCTTGCTCAGCTGAGCTGAACAACGGGCAGAGCGGTACGCGGAGTATCGGCATGTAACCAATAAAGCTACACTTACGGATGAATACCCACGGAAAAGATCTACGGGATTACGTGTCTTCTTCATGCAATTAGGACATCTCCTACGGGCTGCTCATTTACGGACCAAATTGGTCCGGATTTTGTCTGTTTCAGCAGCCGTCCGTGCCAGTGTCCGCGCGGATTTGGTCCCTGCACCATGTGGGGCTGCTCATTTAGTGGCTCGGGACCTTTTTTTTCTTAGTTTTTTCCCAATGATACTTTGAGACTAAAACCAAATACAATACTAAATAAAATACGAGTTATTTATTATAAATTTGACCGTTTAATAAAGGATAAATAAGTCTTAATAAAATTACAAAAAAGTCTACTGGTTTCCTACGAAGTTCCAGATGTGTTGCACCAAATCATCTCGAAGTGTGCGGTGGGTGTCCTGATCATGCAACTCGTAGTGGAAGTCAATGAAATCCTCAAATGTTGTCACTGCTGGCTGGGGCTCCACATTCTCACCCTGAAACAACCAGTTCTCGTCGTAGATGTTGTCATCGCGCTCATCCTCTATGATCATGTTGTGCATGATCACACAAGCAGTCATCACCGACCACATAATCTCCGGGCTCCATGTTCTAGCAGGATGGCGAACAATAGCCCATCGAGATTGAAGCGCACCAAAAACACGCTCCACATCCTTTTGGGCACTCTCCTGCTCTTGGGCAAATCGTTTCCTCATCTCATCTTGAGGATTGAAGATGGTCTTCATAAAGTTAGTCCACTGGGGATAGATACCATCTGCCAGGTAGTATCCCTTTGTGTAGTGGTGGCCATTGATATCATAGCTCACCTCGGGGGAGTTGACTACGGCAAGTCTGCCAAACACCGGAGAGCGCTGGAGCACGTTCATATCATTGTGTGAACCTTCCATGCCGAAGAACGAGTGCCAAATCCACAGATCATGCGAAGCAACTGCCTCGAGAATAACCGTACACTCACCAACATGTCCCTTGTACTGCCCCTGCCAACCAAATGGGCAGTTATTCCACTCCCAGTGCATACAATCGATGCTTCCAAGCATCCCAGACCACTCTCTGCTCTCGTTGATCGACAACAGCCGCTGAGTGTCGGCAAGAGTCGGTTCCCTCAAGTACTCCGGGCCAAAGACCTGAATCACAGCTTCACAAAACTTGTACATAGATTTCAGGCATATGGATTAACTCATACGCAAGTATTCATCAACCAGATCACCAGCTACTCCATATGCGAGCATCCGAACTGCCGCGGTGCATTTTTGATAAGAAGAGAAGCCAAGCTTACCGGTGTCATCCGGCTTGCACTTGAACCAATCATCATAGTCGAGCACGCTGAGTCGAATGCGGTTGAACAAGTCTCTTTTCATCCGAAAACGGCGCCGGAATAGCTTGGCCGTGTACATCGGATTGGTTGGGTGGAAGTAGTGATTGTACAGCCGGTATGGCCGGCTGCTCTGTCCCTGTCCAAGCCCGGCGCACGGCCGGGAACGGACCCTCTGAACACCGGCCGCATCCTAGCGATGTGGTCATTGACCACGAGAGTGACAACGAGGATGTCGCTCTCGTCCTCGGAATCGGACTCCGACGAAGACGAGTACATGATCACGTTGTTGAAGAAGAAGCTGTCCGCCATTTTTCGGGCCGAGGTTGGGGCAGGCACATGGTCGAACACCTTGTGTGCGTCCCGTGGAGGTGGAGAGGTGGACCGGGCGGTAGGCAGGCCGGTGAAAATCCTGCGGGACCGGTGGCGGCGTGACGGCGTGGGTGAGAGGTGGGGGGTCGAACGGCGGTGGTGCTCGCCAAATCGGCGAGCCAGCGACGGCGAGGTGGGTCGGGGACGGCGCGAGGTGGAAGGAGGGGGCGTTCTGCGTGGGCCAGGGGAGTGTGTCCACGGGACACTTTGTTGTCCGCGGGGTTGCTCAAACCTGGACCAAATTTGGTATGGATTTGAGCATCCGGCGATAAAAAAACAGACCGCAGTCTGTATGAGCAGCGCCGCAGGTGCCTGGTTTCGGCCCAGCCTGCTCAAAACGGACCGTTTCGAGGCAAATGAGCAGCCCCGTAGCCCCGGTGAATTTTGCTGGGCCTATCCCCTGACTTTCTCCAACTGAGTCCGTAAATTTCTTTGTAAATCTTTTCCGTAGCTCTAGCATCGCTCGCATGTAACACAGTACACGTACCCCAGTAAAAAACAAAAGGTTACGGGCGGCCACGTGATCTGTAGGTACCGTGACAGAAGCAGTGGTGCATGCATGCATGCAACACGCAGCCAGGCGTGTCTGTGTCCGGCTCCGCCCAACTCAACTGTCCACCCGTCCCGTCGCCGTGCATCGGTACTTGCAGCCTAGCGTGAGCGCATATCGCCCCCGCCAGGCGCCACCGGCCACTGCAGTGACAAGTTAACTCATCTTTGCGGATCACGGAGCCACGTACACGTCGCCGGGCGCGAGTTGTCACTCTCGATTCCCGAATCCCTGTTCGATCCAACCTCCGTGCGTCACATCACTAGGCGATGAACTCCACTATACCAGCCTTCTTTCCTGCCGGTGGTTGAGGATAGATAGACGTGAAATGGAATGGAACACTTGGCAAAAAGGATGTGCTGCGACACTGCCTGAGACTCGGCATGGGCCATCTTGGCGCGGCCAGGGCAGGGCGGTTTAAAAAGGAGAAAATGACCGAAAACCACCGTATCTGAGGCCATGACGACTGAAATACGGTTTTGCTTTTCAAAAATAAATATTCTCTGCAAACTACTTGGAGGCAAATATTCGTTGTGCTAACACTAAATTTTGTACTCCGAAGACTAGGGAACTTTTCCTCGTACCCCTTCGTGGCTTTGGCGACTCGCAAGGCGATTCACAAGGCGGCTAGGGTTTCGGAGGCTTGACGGCGCCCGCCGATCTCTTCAGCGGGGCGACAAGCTGGTGATCGGAGGATGGCGACATCCTCGGAATCGGAGAAGCGGCCGGGGAAGGAGCATAAGTCGCAGGATGCGGCGAGGGCTTATCTGACGGAGGCGCTTGGCAAACTGGACATCACCGAGGAGGAGGCTACTCCCTTGGTGATTGATGATCGTGAAGAGGGGAAGGAGAGGAGATGGATGCTGGCTGGAAAAGTACTTTACAGAAACACTTTCCACATCCAGACAATCGCCGGTGCCCTTCGTCCAGCTTGGGGTAACCCAAGAGGTTTGGTTTTCAGAACTTTTGGTGACAATGTTTTTATTGCGGAATTTGAGAATCAACGTGATCGGGATCGTGTTTGGGACGGATCTCCATGGCATATAAGCAAGAACGCAGTGATATTGGCAGAATTCAATGATTGGATGAGGCCATCTGAACTCAAGTTTGATCGGCTCAATGTGTGGGCTCGGGTCATTAATCTCCCGTTTAATCTGAGGACAAATGAGTGGTGCAATGCAATTGCTAAGCAGATTGATAAACAGGCGATTGGTTCGTTTGATCATGCTGGAGGTTATCTGCGGACTAGGGTTTCTATTGATGCTAGCAAACCACTCCGTAGATGGATTCTTATCGACTCGGCAAAACGGAAAAGTACGGATCTGTATGAGGTGCAATACGAACACTTGCCCCACTTCTGTTTTGCCTGTGGTCGACTTGGACATGCAGATATGCTATGCCCTTCTCCAGGGTCCCGGGATGGGAAAGGTAATTTGCCCTTTGGTCTGGAGCTGAGACCACCGGAGGAGCGTAGGAAACCTGCTCAAAATTCGAGTGGAAACTCTTCCAAGGAGCAGTCTTCTACTCAATACAGTAAACGTGAGGCCAATCCTTCTTCTTCTGCTGTGGAGAAAGGTACAGAGGTTACATCACCACTAAAAAAGAATAACAATAAGAGGAAGGTGGGTTCTCCGGCTAAAACCTACAGGCAGAAAAGTGCAGCGCTTCTCCTTGATAATGTTCCTCACAGCCAGACTGGTTTTGATAAGGAGAAGGCAGAGATGATCGGAGATGCTACTGGTAACATTGGGAGTGGGGAAGATGAGCTCTCCAATGCTAGAGACCAGAAGAAGAAACGCTCCACACCCAATGGCTCGGAAAATTCGAACTCGGCAGTGCCTGCTTCGCAGCACTGCCCGACCCAATGAATGCCATGAGCTTCAACTGTCGGGGGCTTGGGAACCCACCGACAGAGAGAGAGCTTCGCAAAATAGTGAAGCAGGAAGGTCCCGCGCTTCTCTTCGTCATGGAGACGAAGATTAGTGGGAAACGAGTGGAGGCATTGCGGACCAAACTTGGTTTTGCAGGTTGTTTGGCTGTGGACAGTGATGGACTCAAAGGTGGTATTGGGCTGTTCTGGACCAAGGAGGTTACTGTCGAAGTCAAAAATTTCAGTTTTGCTCATATTGATGCAATGGTGCGTTGGGTGGACCATGATCTGCCGCAATGGAGGTTTACGGGGTTTTACGGTGAACCCCGTGCTGAAAATAGAAAACATAGTTGGGAGTTTCTTCGGACATTGCATGGCATTCATCATGATGCCTGGATTTGTATGGGAGATTTTAATGAAACATTGTATGCGGAAGAGCACTTCAGTAAAACTGCCCGACCAGATTACCAGATGAAGGCTTTCCGCGAGGCGATAGAATTTTGCTCACTCCAGGATATGGGGTGGAGAGGAGTTCCCTTCACGTGGGATAATATGCAACAAGGCGATGCAAATGTCAAGGCTAGATTAGATCGTGCTCTGGCCAATGCCCCTTTTCTTGGTCTGTTCGAATCTGCTAGTGTGAAACACATTAGCTCCACTGCTTCAGACCACTGTTATGTGAAGGTGGAACTACGAATCACCTCGTCTGACTCGTGGCCTAAGGGCCAGCGCTCTTTCCGTTATGAAAATGTGTGGCAAACACATGCGGATTACGATATACTGGTTAAGAACCTCTGGACTTCCGGTGCGGGTAAAAACGGATTGGAAGGTGTATTAGAGGCCCTCAATTCAGTTCAGACACATCTCGGTTCTTGGGGGGAACGCGAGTTTGGAAATCTCAATAAAAAAGTCTGTCAATTACAGAAAAAATATGAGAAGTTGAGATGCCGATCAATGGGTCGTGGCCCATCTGAAGAGGAGAAAACGATATCAAATCAGCTCCGTGAAGCACTTCGTCAGGAAGAGATTTGGATGCTGCAGCGGTCGCGTGTCCTCTGGCTTCGAGCAGGAGACTGCAACACGAAGTATTATCACGCTCAGGCTGCACATCGCAAAAGAGTTAATCGGGTTGACATGCTACAAAGAGCAGACGACAGTTCTTGTGTGGATCCGACCGAGGTGAAGGAGGAGATACAGGGTTTTTACCAGAACCTCTATCTCTCTCAGGGTTTTAATAATATGGATGACCTTCTCAATTTAGTCGAGCCAAAAGTTTCTGAAGCTATGAACTCACAATTGGAGAAGGTTTTTTCTGCCGAGGAGGTGAAGGCGGCGTTGTTTCAGATGGCACCCTCTAAGGCTCCAGGCGTTGATGGTTTTACAGCCGGTTTTTTCCAAAGACATTGGGATATTCTCGGTCAGGATATTGTGGATGCCATTCTTGGCTTTCTTAAGAGCATGTCTAACAGACCCCTTATGTTTTCGCCCCCTAAAACGCGTGTAGAGGGCCCTGTATACGCTTTTCGCCGGCCAAAAACTCGTGCGAGCTAGCAGACCCCCTACTCCCACCCCGTAAAACAGAATATTCTGTTTTACGGGGTGGGGTAGGGGGTCTGCTAGCTCGCACGAGCTTTTGGCCCCTCACAAAACAGGGTTTTGGACATTTTGCATATCAACGCAACATCTCATCACATTGCATAAAATTATCAAACCACACAATAAATAATCTTAATTATTACAATCAATGTTTTCACACAAATAAAATGTTCAAAGCACACAATAAAAATCTTAATTATTACAATCAATGTTTAACACAAATAAAATGTTTTCCGAACTGCCAATCAATGTTTCACACATAGAAGAAGAGAAAATGAATCATTGGCCATGCAACTGCCAGTGGTGATCGATCAGATCTTGGGTGAGCTGGTGATGAGTCTCAGCACATTCAATGCCGCGATGCCCTGCAAGAAAAGCTTCAAGCCGATCAGGGTTTCTCTCGGGCACAACTCGGGTTCCAACATTATCATAGAAACATGGCAATCTTAACCCTCTCTCATCTTCGATGATCATGTTGTGAAGAATCACACAACATGTCATGATGTCGACAAGAGTCTCCTTGTCCCAAAACCGTGCAGGACCCCGAACAATGGCAAACCTTGCTTGCAAAACACCAAAAGCTCTCTCAATATCTTTGCGAGCAGCCTCTTGTTCTCTTGTGAACTTTGCTTCTTTTCTTGTCAAAGGCCTATCCTTTCTCTCTTTAATTGCCTTCACAAGAGTTGCATAGTCTGGGTAAATACCATCTGTGAGATAGTACCCCATGGTGTACTCATTGTTCATAACTTTGTAGTTGCAAGGTGGTGCATCACCCCTAATTATTCTTCTAAATAAAGGGGATTTATTCAAGACATTAATGTCATTGAGTGTCCCCGGTAGTCCAAAGTATGCATGCCAAATCCACAAATCTTGGGATGCCACAGCTTCAAGCACAATGGTAGCATCACTGCTTTTTCCACAATACATTCCATGCCATGCTTTTGGACAATTTTTCCATGTCCAATGCATGCAATCTAGACTACCAAGCATCCCAGGCCACCCTCTCTTTTCATTCATCTCCATGAGCCTCTTTGTATCATCCTCATTTGGAGCTCGGAGATACGTCTCGCCATACAACTTGATCACCATCTTGGCAAACATACGCACACAATCAGTGGTTGTTTGTACCCCAATGCGAAGGTACTCGTCAGTATAATCCGCAGGGATACCATATGCAATCACCCTCATGGCAGCTGATATTTTCTGATATGGGCTAAATCCCATGACTTGGGCGGCATTTCTCCGTTGCTTGAAATAATCGGAGTTTGCTTCACAGTCTTTAACGATTTTGGTGAACAAACTCCTACGCATGCGGTATCTCCTACGGAAGAGACGGGGGGTATAGGTAGGTACCTCGGCAAAATAATCTTGCCACAGCTGTTCGTGGCCGAGCGCGCGGTTCCGCGGGATGCATATGCGGCCCTTCGTGGAACCCTTTCTCTGATCTAGCAGCTTCGCGCGGTCCTCGAGGTCCTTGATGCGGAAGATGTACTGCATCATCTCCATGTCGTCGTCGCTCAGCAGCTCGTCGAGGTCCGAATCCCCCGAAGACCAGCTCAACGAATCATCGGTATGCTCCACATCATCCATGGTCGCGTCCGCAGACATCTACGGCATCGCGAAGCAGAGATCAGGCACCCGCGGAACGGCGAAATCGAAGAGGAAACACGGCCCGGCGAGTACTCACCGTGGGGAGGCGGCGGAGATGCACACGGCGCGGCGAGTCTAGGGGCGCCGAGGTCCGCTGGGGGCCCGGCGGGGGTGCGGCGGTGTCCGGCGGGGGTGCGGCGGTGTCCGGCGGGGGTGCGGTGCCTCGGAGGCGACCGGATCTACGGGGCGGCGGCAGGCGGCGGGGCGAACGAAAGTGGGATTCGAACCTGAATCTTCAGCGCGCCCTAGCTCGCACGAGGTAGAGGGTTGGCCCTGTACATCTGCTCCCGACCCGCACATGTAGGGGTCGACGGGCCGCCCCCTACCCAAACTTGTAAAAAACCGTCCGGGGTGGTCCATTTACGGGGTCTGCTAGATGGCCGGGTAGAGCCCAAACCCGTATATCGGCGGTTATTATACGGGTTTGGGCCATTTAGGGGGTCTGTTAGACATGCTCTAATGGCGGTGATCTACCTCTTGGGCTCAATGATACAGCCATCACCTTGATCCCTAAGGTACGTAATCCACAAAAAATCACTCAATACCGCCCCATTGCGTTATGTCCTGTACTATACAAAATAGCTGCCAAGGCTTGCACGAACAGATTACGGGGCATAATGGATGAAATCATCGGAGTTGAGCAGAGTGCATTTGTGCCTAGTCGTTTAATAACAGATAACGTACTTGTGGCCTATGAAAGTGTGCATGCGATGAAGCGCAGGAAGAAAGGAGGAAATACAGCATGCGCTGTCAAGTTGGATATGCTCAAAGCCTACGATAGGGTTGAGTGGCATTACCTCGAGGCTATTCTAACCAAGATGGGCTTCGGAGAAAATTTTATTCGGTTGATTATGAAGAGTGTATCGTCGGTCCGCTTTGCAGTAAAGGTCAATGGTACTCTTCTTCCTTATTTCAGTCCGACTAGGGGACTCAGACAAGGTGATCCGATGTCTCCATTCTTATTCATGTGTTGTGCCCAGGGTCTAACGGCACTAATTAATGGCTACGGTGGGATGCCTATTGATCGAGGTATTCGAGTTAATTTCAGAGCTCCCTGGGTGAGCCATCTCTTGGTTGCTGATGACAGCCTGATTTTTATGAAAGCTAAGCTCGGTAGTGCGCAGAGGTTGAATGAAATCTTGTTAATATATGGCCAGTGTTCGGGTCAGGCTGTTAATCGAGATAAAAGTGCCATTTTCTTCAGTCCGAACACATTGCAACAAGACAGAGAAATCCTCAAGCATTCTTTGGGTATTTTCTCCGAAGCATTTTCGGAGAGATATCTCGGCTTGCCTACAGCAGTGGGACGAATTACTAGTGATACTTTTGCTCATATTGGGGAGAGGTGTCGCGAGAAGATGCAAGGCTGGTCGGAGAAAAATTTGGCTTGCGTGGGAAGAGAGATGCTTTTGAAATCTGTTATCCAGTCTATTCCGGTTTATAGCATGAGTTGTTTCCAACTAAGCAAGAAGGCGTGTAAACAGTTGATATCTTATATGGCCAGGTTCTTTTGGAGCAGCTCAATTGATAGGAGATCTATGCATTGGATTTCCTGGGATAAACTTGCAACCCCTAGATGCAATGGTGGAATGGGGTTCAAGAATTTGGAGCCATTTAATCTAGCCCTTCTCGGCAAACATGGCTGGCGATTGATCACCAACCCAAACAGCCTATGTGCGCGAGTTTTAAAAGGGAAATATTTCCCAAATTGTTCCTTTATGGATGCCACAGCCCCCCCTTCTGCCTCGGCGACGTGGAAGGCGATCATAGCTGGAAAATCAGCTTTGGAAAAAGGCCTCATTAAGAGGGTCGGTGATGGTTCGTCAATATCCATTTGGACGGATCGATGGATCCCTTCTACAAGGACACTTATGCCGATGGGTAGGCTGACCCAGCAGCCGCTTCATCGTGTATCGGATCTGATAAATGTCTATAACCGTACATGGAAGATAGATGTTATCGGGGACAATTTCTTCGCACCTGACGCCGATGCCATTCTTAATATCCCAATACCTATGTCAGGTGGTGATGATTTCTTTGCTTGGACTCTCGAGAGAAGTGGACTATACTCTGTCAAAACAGCTTACCGTGCTCTGATGACCCACAACGAGCATATTGCTTTAGGGGAAGGGACGGCAGCAGGCTCTTCATCTACTAATACACAGGTATGGTCTGCCATTTGGAAACTAAAGGTGATTCCTAGAGTTCGAGTATTCTGGTGGCGTGCTATTCGAGGTATTTTACCGGATTATGCCACACTTAAGAAGCGTCATATTCGACGATCTTCTCGTTGTGATCTTTGTCAGGCTGAGGAGGAGGACCTCCGACATGCTTTGATCACATGTTCGCATGCTCAAAAATATTGGTCTCTGGCTAATGAGTATGCAGACCTAAAGCTTCCTAACCTGCACCCACTTACATGGGCCAAAGACATAGTAATGGATCAGAGATTCTCAACAGAAGAGAGAGTTAAGATCACTACTATTATGCATGCGATATGGAATGCAAGAAACAAGTGGACTCATGATCAGGTGAATTGTGATCCGGCACAGATAATCAGTAAAGTTAGAGAGGACCTATCTTTACTGGAATTTCCACGGGCTCACTGTCAGCCTACTGTTGCGCAATGTTGGCGCCCTCCTGATCCGGGTTGGATCAAACTCAACACGGATGGGGCCATAGATGCAAGTTCACGATGTGGAGGCGGGGGTGGCGTTGCCCGGTCTCACACTGCGTTTCTAGGTGCCTGGTGCAAGAACTTCCAAGGCATTACAGACCCTTTAATTATCGAGACCTTAGCCATGCGAGAGGGAGTTATTTTTGCTCAGCTACGGGGGTTCTCGAAGGTGGTGATCGAAGTGGATTGCTTGGAGGTAGTTAACCTCTGGAAATCGCGACACGAATCAAGATCAATCGTGGCGCCTATTCTTGTTGAAATTGGGAAGATTTCAGCTAGTTTCAATTGTTTTTCTATTACTCATGTTAGAAGGGAGACAAATAATCCTGCAGACTGTTGTGCTAAACTTGCTTGTTCTATGCAAGGTTCAGAGTGCTGGCTAGACAGCTGCCCGGCTTTTCTTCATAGCAGCCTTTCGGCCGATTGTAACAGATATTTTACTATTGAATAAACTCCCTAGTTTGATTGCAAAAAAAAAAAAAAAAAATTCGTTGTGCTGTACCACTCTGGAGGAATTTATCCGACGCGACGCGACGCAACGTGTGGGCCGGTACCGTAAGTACAGATCTCAACCAACATTCTCATACGACTGTAACCCCGAGGGAGCTCGCCGTACTGTACGTACGTCAAGATCGGTACGTGGTCCGACGTCCACACTAGTTAGACCACACATGTTTGGCCCGTGACACGCATGCATGGCGACCCCACCGCCGGGTCAAATCCACGGCCAAAACTGCTCTTTAATTAATACGCGCGCCAAAACAAAGAGTTCGCGCCGGATGGAGACCTACGTACGTATAGCTAGAAACGAGCCGAGGAGGCTTTGGTGGAGGGAACAAGGGCACGGCTGGGAGCTCAGACGTTCCTCGTGCCGCCGTGAATTATTGGAGCGACCGGATCCGATCGGAGAAGCACAGTGGCACGTCTCATCAATGCGAGGACGTACTCCCATGCGGCCATGCCCCACCCCAAACCCTTCTCTCGTCCAGAAGAAAAAAACACACAAGCAAATGCAATAAATGGCACAAGCAGCAGTAGCTAGCAGCGCTGTCGAAAAAAAAAAATTTAGAGCTCGTCTCGTGGCACGGTGAGAACAACTGTTGGTTCGTAGGTACGTATAGGAACGGGTACGACGACTCACTGGGCTCGCTGCTGCTATACATGTGTACACTACAGCTACAGATCTGCACTGGATTATTTTGGGCAGACAGCAGCAGCATTTGCTCCGCGGCCATGCGTACGCTCTCGATTCTGTTGGTGGGTCGTCGTAGTAGTAGTAGGAGTGTCACGGTATGGGCTCGAGATGGACTCCAACGCCGTGGCACGGCCTGGCCGGGCGGCTCTCGCAATGGAGTTGTTTTTACTGCGCCGCATAATTAAGAGGTTCATCGACCGGGCGGCGACTTCACCCGCTCTCTGCCGTGCAGTTTGTCAACGTCTTCGATCGGCTCGCGCAAAGCGGCGGCGGGGCCCGGCCGGCTCCGTGCCCATGGCGGGATGGCCCCAGGTGCCCGGTGGAGGCGTGCATGTACGCTACTGGTCTCGCCTCGTCGGAGACGAGCTCTGTCTCACCCGTCGCTTTCCGTGCTTTTGGGTTTGGCTTTGCCCCATCTCATCTCATCTGAATCTCATCTCGCCTCGTCGCGAGAGGACACGCACATACTCCATGCAAGGGGAAGCGAGCTCCACGCCTTTAGCAGGCACGGAGGTTTTGTAGTATCTGTCCTTCTCTTCGTCGGCATGCAGCGCTGACGCACGACTTATTTATCGGCCCCCGCCTACGCAGATCCGCCGTTGCCAGGTAACCACCGAGGTCAGGCCTAAGGTTTTCACCCTGGAAGTCAAAACTAGGTGTCCCAAGAGCACCACTGAGAAGAATTCCTACCGTGTTGCCGCCCCCACTTGCCGGAACTGCAAAAAAACACGATCATTCGGTTCACGGTCTTCACCACATCCAAACTCGCACCCGTCATCATTTGTAACCTCAAACTCAACATGACCCATCGAGGTCCAACGGTCATCTGGCACAACCATCTTTATATTTCTTCCAGCATTGTCCGCACTATAATGACAACCTCGTGGTGCCGACAAATCGGAGTGCAACATAACATAGTCTGATTGCCGACGCGGAGACTGGTCGAGGATCTTTGTCGCACCGACCCGGCGAATCTATTTCTTCCATGTGATGTCCCTCCGGAGGCCTTCAGTTGGAATACTGTTGTCGGATATATACTGATTGGGGGTTTATTCGACATTGTCCTAAAGAGCCGGCTTACCAGGGTGATCTGTTGGTAATGTATCACCGTCCATTAGGCGGCCCAGTAAACTGATGCGCAGAAGCCGGATTCTAAAAGAACTCGGACCACAGCCCAAAGTGGTGCGGCTTGGAGGAGAAGACGGATTCCTTACTTTCCAAGTTAGATACTTTCCGTAATCTTCTAGATTTCCTTTCTGTAAGGCCTAACCCGGCTATCTATACAAACCGGACGGGAGAGACGAAAGACACAGACAATTAGCTAGAACCCAACTCGCCGAGAAGTTGATCCTCGCCGAGTTAGCGAGACCCTACTCCCATTGTACTTTGTATACTTCAGGCTTCAGCCCTGATTTTGTGAGATTGCATGAGTAGGAACACCGCCTAGTTGCGACGTACCGAACCTGGGTAAACTTGGTGTCCTCGATTGTCGTACTACCACGTCCCCCCACGTCTCTACCTGTAGGCTCATGGCACCCCCATCTATGATCCTTACTACGATGTCTCGACAGTTGGCGCCCACCGTGGGGCCAGCGACGTCAGGCGTTATGTTTCGATCGGGGATACTCGGCGGAATCGGCAGTACCATAACTGTCGGAAGCCTGGAATTCGACAACAATGTCGGGCGCTTCCTCGACAACAGATCGTACATGCCAGCACGGAATCATCTAGTAAGTGTCTCCGTTTTACCGATTGGTTCTGCAAACATCTTTATCGGATTAACTGCAGAAGCAATGAGATTCTATGGTGGAATCAAATTTATCCCACCCCTATACCTAGTTGAAGAAAACTATGATATCGGATTCTGCTCAGATCGCCAAAACCCTGAATTTGCTGCCTCTTCGGAGATGCCCGCAATCAGATCTCACTTCATTGGCATAGTGCAGTCCGAAGTCGCTGAAAACACGGAAGTAAGCAATCCCGTGGAAGAAGCAGAAAACAACAATCTCACAGAACAAGTGGAAGATCCGACACCCGTTAATGAAACGACGAACTCGGAAGCCGACTCCGTACTAGCTATCATAGAGGCAAGATTGAAGTCGGAACCTGGATCTGAAGATATAGATTTAGAAGATGAAGATGAAGACGTTTTTAAAAAGAAAGGTCAAATCCATGCAGGGGAGCTTCCATGAACTACTTATGGCAAAACCGATTGAAAACTCGGATCCGAAGAAGATGAAGACCCTAGAACACCTCCACCAGATGAGGAAAGAGAGGACGACGAAACCAGTCCCATCTACCCTTATGTCAAGGAATTGATAGAAGAAGAACCTGGAAAAAAGCCTCCCTCTTTCAAAAAGAAAAAGAAGACTGCCAAAAAACTCCATTACAAACTCCAGAAGAAAAAAATTGGTAGATAATGCTAACCAAAACCTGGAAGCAGGAGGAGCAACCGGAGTCACACCTGTGGAGAAGAAAAAGAAACAAATCCATGTTCCCCAAATGTCGGAAAAGGACGAGATCGATCTGATCAAAACGTCGGTAGGACCGTACGAGCCACCGGAAATGCTGGAAGCCAGAAGGAAAGCCCTTATGCGGCAGCTGCAACAACTATTCCGATCTCAAGAAAATCTCCTTAAAGCCCAAACTACTGTAAAAGCAAAGCGGGAGAAAATTGAATAATTCGAAAGACATAATATGTCCGGGTAAAACCCACGAGATTACCTGGAATCGCAAGGCCGGATGTGCTGCCAGTTAAAAAACGGTTTCAAAACCCTTCTTGGCAAAGACAGGTTGACGGCGTAAACGCTAAGGACGAACGCATCTACAAAACCGCAGCCAAAAACGCGGAAGCCGCGTTCGCCATCCTCAATGATGATCTGTACTCCAAAGACGAAAAGCTTCAGGGAGTGTATGCTATCCTAGGAAAAGCATTACAACAACAACAACAACAACAACAACGAGGACAAGCAAGATCAGGGAAGTTGCAAGACGACTCGGGCCTATGCAAAACTGCCACTTGTGCCGCTGGAGCACCTGGACCTAGCGAACCTGAAGATTCAAGCGATTCTAAGGAAAAGAAGGGAGATCCTAAGAAGGACAAGAAAATCCCGGACAATAGGGATGAACCGTCCAAAACGGGATCCCATCTGCCGAAAGGCGGAAATAAACCCCGTGACCATAAGGATCGGGAGGAACAAAACCGGAAAGACGAAAAAATGATGCTGCCTCCGAGACGCCCAGCTGAAAAAGCCGGAAGATATGAAAATCCTCACAGGAATGAGAGATCCCGTACTCCTCCTAAGAACAAAGAAAGGCCAAGGAGTAGGACTCCGCCTTATTCCAAAGGACATGATAACGGACGAAATAGAGATAATCCCGGAAGAGCGCGTCCGCGCAACAATGAGCCATAAATGAGCATATCCCCCTATGTCCATTCAGCCGGCAGATATTCCGCACACGTCGATAAGGCAGAAAAAGATGATCTATACTTTGGACCTAAGTGTTTCACTGACAGGATCCGAAGAATAACCTTACATTCTGTCTTTGCCAAAGTTGGTCCAACTTACCAAAAGTACATCGGAAGTACAAACCCGGATATATGTTTCTCAGATTACTATACTGTCGTTCAGATCAACAAAGAGACAGACCTGAAAGCAGTGAAATTTCTCCTCCTAATATTGCTGGATGGAGCAAGAGATTGAATCAACGGGATTCCGTCACGAACCGTGGATAGCTGTGATGATATGGCTAGAGTATTCGCTCAGCACTTTCGGGGTACGTACAAACGTCCTAAGAGCATCAACCAGCTAAAACGCTGCGTCCAGTTTGAAGACGAGTCGTATGTCACCTTTATATCAACATGGAAAGCAATGAAAAATAGTTGCTCTGGAGTAAGTGATGTACAAGCAATGCATGCTTTCATCAATGGATTAAACCCGGCCTCGTACCGTTCATGGTTGGTTCAAAGGAGCACAAAGATTTCGGATCTATGCTTACCACCGCTAGTGAGCACGCAGCGGCCGAAGATGACATCAGAGCGAGAGGTGGAAATATTGACGCTTTGATTCAGGCAAAAAAGACGCTTCGTTCTGAAAAGAAGCCTACTCTAGAAGCACAGGCGAAAACCCAAGGAAGTAAATTTAACTTTTGGAAATGATACTGGCGGCAAATAGAAAGGAAAAAGCACAGAATCTATCTCCTACTCAAAGGAAGAGTTGGAAAAAATTAAGTCGGAAAACTGTATCCACCATTCGCAATTTGGGAAACCTACCCATACAAGCGCCCAGTGCCGGCTCAATAAGCATATGAAAGGCACTGCAGTATCCGGGGGTAAAGGAAAGAATTCCAAGCGAAAATTCAACAAGCAAAAGTCAGAAGCTGAAAAAGAAGACAGTGAATCAGACACTGATGAAAAATCCTGAAACAGCAGCAAAAAGGCGAGCCAAAATTTCCGAGAGTTGATGGAGAATGCAATCTAACTTTCCTGGCAACTCCATCACCAAAATAGGCAAAGCGAATACTTCGAGAAATAAACGTGGTTGTTCCACCAACGCCCAAATTCTTGAAGTATTCAAATACGCCAATCACATGGGATCAGTTGGATCATCCCGTAAATATCCCAGAACTCGGCACACATGCTTTGGTCGTAAGTCCTATTGTTCAAAAAACTAGGCTAAAAAGAGTGCTGATGGATGGAGGATCTAGTATCAAAATCATGTACCTGAGTACATTGAAACAACTACATATTTCGGAGACTTAGCTCAGGCACAGCAATATACGGTTTCATGGTATTGTTCCTGGCAGACAAGCACAATCCCTAGGAGAAATTTCCCTAGATGTAACCTTCGGAAGTAGAGAACATTTCCGCCAGGAAAAAATCTCATTCGAGGTGGTGCCGTTCGAAAGTGTATACCATGCAATACTCGGACGTCCAGTTTGCACCAAATTCATGGCAAGATCATGTTATATCTATACCAAGCTAAAGATGCCAGGGCCGAAAAGCGGAGTAATTACCATAGCCGGAGATTACAAATTAGCGAACGAGCTGGAGAAAGGAAACGCCCTTTGCGCTGAGCAGGTCATCGCAAGGGAGGAATTGAAAGATCTAGCTAAGAAAGTTTCGCCGATGGAAACGTCGTCATAAAAAGAAAGTCGAAAGCCGGCTGATAGCTTTAAGGCATCAGAAAACACAAGACAGGTTATCCTAGATCCCAAAGATCCGATTTTTTTTGTCGTTGTGGAAACTGGGATGACCGACAAATAGGAAGACACGCTCATCAAGTTCCTCCGTGAGAACTGGGATATTTTTGCTTGGTGTCCTGCGGACATGCCGGGAGTACCCAGGGAACTTACTGAGTATCAACTGAAAGTGATTCCAGGTTCAAAACCGTCAAACAAGGTCTTCGTCGTTTCGATGGAAGAAGACGGAAGGATATAGGCAAGGAAATTATCCGGCTTTTAGCAGCTGACTTTATCCGTGAAGTCATAAATACTGACTGGTCCGCGAACCCAGTATTAGACCCGAAGAAAGACAATATTGTTCTTAGTATGTGTATAGATTACACCGGGTTGTTACCGCGAATCGATCAAATAATAGATGCCACCGCTGGCTATGAGCTTTTATGTTTTTTGGATGCTTATTCTGGGTACCATCAAATACGTACGAAGGAGGATCAAATAAAAACTTTCTTCATAACTCCGTATGGAACATACTACGACATAACCATGCCTTTTGGCTTGAAGAACACCGGTGCGACTTACCACCGTTGCATGCAAAGATGGTTGCATAGTCAAATTGGCAAAAACGTCCATGTATACGTGGATGACATTGCCGTAGTTTCCAAGGAAAGGACACACTCCTTGAAGATCTATGAGAAACTTTCGAAAATTTGTGCACGTATAAAATGAAGTTGAATACATTAAAGTGTGTATTCTGGGTTCCCTCAGGAAAACTTCTAGCTTTTATCGTTTCTCACAGAGGAATAGAAGTAAACCCGGAAAAGATCAAGGCAATCTTGAATATCACAAGGTCTATGTGGCTAAAAGATGTCCAAAGATTGACGGGTTCTGCAGCCGTAGTCAGCAGGTTTATAAGCCGGCTAGGAGACAAAGCTCTGCCATTATACAAGTTGTTGAAGAAATCCGACAAATTTGAATGGATAGGAGAGGCGGACAGAACACTAACCCAGCTGAAAGAAACCTTGATGAAACCTCCGATTTTGGCATCCCCAAAAGACGAAGAACCCATGTTACTATATCTTACAGCAACAAACAGGGTTATCAGCGTTGTGATAATTGTGGAAAGGCGGAAAGATGAACAAAATATACCAGATCAGCATCCAGTGTACTATGTTAGCGAAATATTCTCCGAGTCAAACCAAAGGTACCCACATTATCAAAAGCTGGCATATGGCGTGTTTTTCGTATCTCGAAAATTCCGCCATTATTTCCAAGGACATTCCATAACAGTGGTAAGCAAAACACCACTAGGGGATATTATCAATAATGCGGATGCAACAGGCCGAGTTGCTAAATAGGGCATCGAGCTCGCTGCGTTCGACATTAAGTACCAACCCAGGACATCAATTAAATGCCTGGTGTTGGCAGATTTTGTCGCTGATTGGACAGAAGCAATGGAAAACACACCAATGCTGGAGACGGAATATTGCATCATGCACTTTGACGGATCCAAGATGAAGACGCCGGAACTGGTGTAGTGCTTAAATCTCCAAAAGGTGACACTACGGAATATGTATTACAAATACACTTCAACGCCAGTAACAACGTGATAGAATACGAGGCATTGCTTCATGGCTTGCATATTGCAAAAGAAATTGGCGTCAAGCGTATACTTTGTCACGGTGACTCAGACTTGGTGCAGCATCAGTTAAACCAAACATGGGATGCTAAAAGGCCCATTAAGGCCGAATATTGGAGAACGGTGGACGAGTTTGCCATTTGCTTCCTAGGATTTGAAGTACTTCATATCAAAGGGAAGAAAACTGGAACGCGGATGCATTAGCCCGCATGGGCTCGGAAAAAGTAAAAACCCTACCACCTGGTGTGTTTTTCCAACATTTGCATGAACCATCGATCAAAGGTGAAGATGTTGATTGTCCTCTTGTTTCCGAGTCAATTGAAATTCTGCTCATTAACCTGGATTGGACAATTCCATATTTAAACTTCTTAGTTGATTAGAAGTTCCCGGATGGAGCAGACGAGGTCTTACAAAGGCAGATACAACAGCGATGCAAAGGATACACGGTAATTAATGGTTGCTTGTATAAACGTAGTACTATCGGAATTTTTCAGCGATGTATTTCGCCAGAAGAAGGACGAGAAACATTGCAAGAAATCCATGCAGGAGATTGCGGACATCATGCTCAGTCAAAAAGCATAGTCAAAAAAGCATTCCGCGCAGGGTTTTTCTGGCTCACAGCCAAGACAGACTTCGAAAACATAGTTAACGCAAGTGCCGGATGTCAGTATTACGCCAAGCAGACGAATATGTCAGCTCAAAAACTCAAAACTATCCCTATAACATGGCCGTTCGGGGTCTGGGGGCTAGATATAATGGGACCATTCAAAACTGCAAGAGGCGGACTTACATATCTACTCGTTGCAGTAGATAAGTATACCAAGTGGATGGAGACGAAACCCATCATAAAACTTGATGGTGTGACTGTAAGAAATTTCATCTTTGACATAGTCATGAGATATGGTGTTCCACACAACATAATCACTGACAACGGGACAAATTTCTCTATTGGAGAGTTGGCAAAATATTGTCGACAAACGGGAATACGTATAGATCTTGCATATGTGGCACACCTACAATTCAATGGACAGGTTGAAAAAATGAATAGCTCAATCCTGCAAGGAATACGCCCAATACTCGAATCTCCTCTTCATAGAGTAGCTGGAGTATGGGTAGAAGAATTACCTTCCGTGCTTTGGAGTATTCGAATGACGTCAAATAGATCAACATGGTAAACACCGTTTTTCCTGGTTTATAGCGCAGAAGCAGTGCTTCCAACGGACATGCTCCATGATAGCCCATGAGTGCAGACTTACGATGACTCGGATGCCGAAAACACACGACAGAATGACGTCGATCTTTTAGAAGAAGAACGAGATCTTGTGCTTCATAGATCCGCCATTTATCAGCAAGGATTACGATGATAGCATAGTCGGAAAATCAGGCATCGTTCTTTCAAGGAAGGTGACCTAGTGCTAAGATTTGTGCAGAAAAGGAAGCACAAATTAGGCCCAGTTTGGGAGGGACCATTGGTCATTAGCAAGGATATAAAAAATGGATCTTATTATCTTGTAGATATTCGAGATACGAAAGATGATCCCAAACGTCCGAATCGCAAAAGAAAGAGAAAGATAGATGTCAAACTAAGAGAGACAAAGAGACCCTGGAGCATCCAGCAGTTACGCCTCTTCTACACTTAGTTCAATTTGTATGTAAACATCTTTGAGATCATCAAATAAAGTTATCGAAATTCATGCATTACTGTTTTATCTGTCTATTTTTATACAAAAAGCATAAGTCCATCTTTATCTATTTCCCAATGATCTTTCAAAGTGCTCAATGTTAACCCAAATTGTGTCTGCATGCTCGGAGTTATAAAACTGAATGCTTTGCAGTCTAAGAAGGCTTAAGAAACCCAGATTGTGCCTATGTGCCTGAGTTTCATACATTTTCAAAATTCCTTACTTTTTCCTAATCTGATTGTTTATGTGTTGGGTCACTGAAATTAGTAAGTAAAAATACCTTAGTACAATCCATTTTTCCGAGTTTCGACTGATAGGTTAAACTCAGTCACCTGCCATGAAGATTAAGTACTATTGAGCCATTTCAACACTAAGGACAGTCAAAACAAGTAAACCAGAGAACTTAGAAGGCGAAGGAATTAAAACCCGGAAAATCTTGCAAAGGCATATTTTTTACTGCAAAAGAGGGGATACTTGTTTATACAAATGATAGGTAACATTATAATGAATATTACATTAAGAGAATATTAATGCTAATATTTTTCCTGCTAACTACTCAGGAATCAGACGGCCTCCTCAGAATCCGAGTCCTCCTCCTCGCTGCTGTGGTACTCAGGAGTTGGTGAAATTTCTTCTTCTGGATAAAAGGTGGAGATAGACACCATCTGCGCTATCTTTGTAGCGTGGCCTTTGACAGAGTCAAAGATGCTGGCTCGCTGCGCTTCCGTGTATCCTTGGGGATACCAGTCGCCACGCGCCAAGACTCGGTAGTGGTGTAGTGCATACGCATTAGCCCAAGAGCCATGCGTGCACCACCACGAGCTGCGAGAGGAACCAGGAATCCTTCTGGTTCGCCACCTCTTCGATCGCTTCCGGAAGTTTGCTAATTTCCGAGAATTCTCCTGCTTTGTCGAGAATGTACTTATTGACAAGTAACATCCCCGCGGCCTTGAGCGCGGTGAAGATCTTTCCGAGAGCCGGATTCTTTCGATCCGGGTAAGCGAGGGCTACCTTCTGTTTAATTCAACAAAGGAAAGTTAGAAAAAACAGAGGAGGAAAAAGGAAAAAATCCGGTAAAAGTGTTACAAACTTACCGAGAATCTTATCCATCTCAATGCCTCCTTCAAGGCGTTGATTTAGAGCGTTCTCCAAGTCCAGGACGGCGGCCTTGTCCTTCTCAGCCTGGCTGGAAGCTTTGGACTCGGCAATTCCGACAGCCAGCTGGCTGGCCTCCGGATCCTTTTGGAGCTTCATGTTGATTATGAAGTTCCATGTTCTCCTTTCGGAGCTTCTCGGCATTGTCGGTATCTTCAGCTATTTGCTTGGATTTCGCCAAAGAAGCTGAAAAATAAGGAAAATGAAGAGTTAAAACTCGAAAAATGACTTAGAAATTTTTTCTCTCACAAAAATAGCGGTGAATTTACCTGCTGATTCATCTAGCTTATGCTGAACGGAGGCCGGCTCTAAATCTTTCTCTTCAAGAATGTTAAGGAGAGTTTTTACCTCCTTATTCTTGATGGTAAGTTTGTTAAAAAATTCCATGTTGATATTTTCAGCAGTTTGCTGAAACATGGAAAAGAGACGCATCGCTTAAGTCGAAAAACAAGCAAGGTCAATGATAAAAACATTAAGTCAAAAAAGAATACATTTGGCAAATTCTTGGGGGCTAGAGATATTAGCTGGCTCATTTTTGTCAGACTTGCCAGGTTTTCGATAAACACTTTTGCATAGTCTGCGAAGAGAATTTCGACGTGGCAAAGGCCGTCTTGGATGACCTGCCGAGGCGAGAACACAAAATTATTCCTAACAGTAAGTCCGCCTTGTGGCCAAGGACGGATTAAGAGAGATGGATCAAAGTACTTTGTCGCCCACGGATGAATGTATCCATGTTCGTCAAAGTGTTCTTCTTGTTTTACCTTGAATTCCGGGTCAAAGTTGGGCATGGGCTCCTCCTTCGGGATATTAGAAGGACCTTCAACTTCCGGCTCCACTCTTTCCACCCTTTCCCTCGCGTCCGTCTCCGGCACAATAGGCTGGCTGGACTGCAAGGTGTCTTCTTCCCTTGCAGCCAAGTTCTTCTCCTCAGCCGGTGTCGGAGTATTAGATGAAGTATCAGGAGAGGGCGGCGCTCCTCTCCTAGCAACAGACTTTTGTTTCTTCCGGCTCTTTGGCTTCAAAGTTGTGGGATCCAGGCTAGAAAGAAAAGTTCCGAGAAAAAGAAGTTCATGCGAAAAAAAATGCATAGAAAAGGAAAGTACCCGGGATGTTTACCTGGAAGTTGCGACGACAACGCCGTCAAGGTCAATCACCTCCTGATTGGTGGAGGGCTTCTTCCGCTTCCGTCCGCCGGCAAAATTGGCACACAGAGCATCCAACTCGGCATCAGAGGCAAGATCCGAGTCAGGAAGAGTCAGAATCTGTCAAAAAAGACATAGTTCGGGTTAGAAAAAACATCCGAGAAAAAGGAAACTCAGAACCAATGCCCAAAATGATAGAATCATACCTTTGGAGCCGGGTTTTTCGCCGTGTACATCGGCCGACTTTCCTCGTATTGGTCACGAGTTGCGACCAGCTGATTGACGCGTTTCTTCAAGTCTTTTTTCGACAAAGACTTGTTCGTTGCCCTCATCGCGTCCTCGGGGCCAGTGTATTCACACATTAGTCGGGGTCCGCTGTGAGCAGGGGCTGAATCCGCCTTTCAAGCCAGCATAGAACCGTGTCCATGCCAATAAGAGGAGGGGAGGCGAAAACGAGCTTGACGATGCGCCGTTTAATCCTCATCAGCTCTGTCGACAAAATCTGGACCGCATCCACCGCCCAATTATCTTTGGAAGTGGCCGCAGAATTAATGAAAGGTGGAATTCCCGTTTCCTTTCCAGGAAACGGGACATCTTCGTGATAAAGGAAGGAACCTGTCCAGAATTTCACAGATTCCAAGGTTTTTATTTTCGGGAACCAATCTTCCCTAAACCTACGAAGGGTAAAGGAGATGGTTCCACAAGTGGGGAGGTTGCCCTCAGATGGGTTGCGCTTTACTCCAAAACAGTACTGCCAGAAATCTAGCCTAGGCTCTATTCCTAAGTACCCTTCGAACAAAGCCTGAAATCCGACAATGTAAAGAATGGAGTTTGGAGGGAGGTTGTGTGGCTGGATTTGGTAGTGGTCTAAGACCTGAAGAAAGAAGGAAGGGGGCGGAATTCCGATACCTCTGTTAACATGTGATGCAAGGAGAACTCGTTCGTCGTCTTTCGGCGACGGCTTGGCCTTGTCCGGAACGTACTGCCATTTCTTCTTCAGGATGAACCATTCCTTCTCCATTGTCGGAAGGAGGAAGGAAACCACATTACAGTGGATCCAGTTCTCGGAGTTCTCCTCTGTGTCTTCTTCACCTTCGGCGGCGCCAGAGGCAGCGACCTCCTCGCCGCCGAGATTGGAGTTTTCCTCCGCGGATTCGGTGATGAGAGGTAGATTAGGAGGAGCTGACGACGACGGAATGTCCGCGGCCGCGGGAGGCTGATCCCCGCGGACTGCGTCGCCGGCGTTTCCCTTCGGCGCGCTTGCGGTGGCGCGGATGGGGGAGTCCAGCTGCGGGTCGAGGATGTTGATAATCGTTTCGATGTCCAAGGCGGCGTTGCCCGCGTCCGTGGCGTGGGATGATTCTTTGTCAACCATTCTCGGGCGACGCGGACGTGGGCCGGATCCTCCGATGATTCTCCGGGGAAGGTGACGGAACTCACTCTCTACTCACTCGCTCGAGCTCTGTCTCTGGTTCTGGCTATGGCGCTGGGGGGCTCGAGGAAGAAGATGGAGCAGAAGAAAGAACGGAGCCCTCGAGGTGGCTATTTATAGCCGGAAATGCGCTGAGATTTGTTACAACGGCTATTTGACCGTTGGATCCTCGACGCGTGTCACGCCCGAAATTTTTGGGAAACGAGGGGACGGGGTGATAATGGCTATCTCCTCGTTTCCAGCTAGAATCTGTAGGAGGATACGTTTCAGGGTTTTGACTGAACCCAAACGTCCGTGATGTCAGCACGATTTCATTGTTGACGTAATGAAGTTCCTTCTCTACGAAGACTTGTGGAAGAAAAAGCCGGATTTTGATAAAATTCGAGTTATACGTCAGGAAGATCCTTCTCTCCGAAGGCTCATGGAAGAAATGTCGGATTCTGATAGAGTTATGTGTTATGAATTTTTGGGAAAAGAAGAATAGAGACGAAGCGCCAACATTTCTCGGATCAAATTGACGAAAGGTGACAGAATGAAGTCTCAATCCTTCTTGGGGGCTACTGTCGGATATATACTGATTAGGGATATATCCAACATTATCCTAAAGAGCCGGATTACCAGTGTGGCCTGTTGGTAATGGATCACAGTCCATTAGGCGGCCCAGTAAGTTGATGCGCATAAGCCGGATTCTAGAAGAACCCGGACCACGGCCCAAAGTGGTGCGGCTTGGAGGAGAAGACGGATTCCTTACTTTGCAAGTTAGATACTTTCCGTAATCTTCTAGATTTCCTTTCTGTAAGCCTAACCCGGCTATCTATATAAAGCCAGACGGGAGAGACGAAAGACACAGACAATTAGCTAGAACCAACTCGCTGAGAAGTTGATCCTCGCCGAGTTAGCGAAACCCTAATCACATTGTACTTTGTATACTTCAGGCTTCAGCCCTGATTTAGTGAGATTGCAGGAGTACGAACGCCGCCTAGTTGCGCCGTACCGAACCTGGATAAACTTGGTGTTCTCGATTGTCGTACTACCACGTCCCCCCATGTCTCTACCCATAGGCTCATGGCACCCCATCTATGATCCTTACTACGATGTCTCGACAACCGTCATGGTAATGTACTAACTTAGCCTCTCTTTTTTCGAGAACAAGCTATCGCGGTTGGCTTTGGTGAACCTAGAATGTTTTCGAAGCCTGGACAAAGACAATTTGATGATATTTTGTCGGATAAATCAGGATATTAGTGGAGTTGGAGGGATGCTACGGCCTCCTTTGTGTGGAGTGGTGCCGCTAGGAGAACTAGGCTTCTTTGGTCATTAACATGTTATTGTCCAAGTCATTTGTGTGCTTGGACAATTTCGTGGGAAAATGATAATCTTTGCATCATATGTAATGACAATAAATTTAGATATAGTGCTTATTAATCGGAGTTCTTAGACAACTGAATTAAAAAAACTCAAAAGATGCAAAAATGAATATTTTGTTTGAGAAAATTTGCAAATATATACTCACTCCTTTTGGTTTACACGGCTACGCGAGTATTTTAAGATTTACTTTGACTGTCAACTAGATCGATTATGTATAAGTTGTTACCCTAAACAATTTAATCACCATTAGAATATTTGGCATTTCAGCGGTCTTTTGCCAATGGCTCGCTCTGAGAGTATACTGGTCATTAGATGGTCCAAAATTATCTACATGGTGTTATTATTCCCTCGGTTTTATAATTCTTATCGTATTTGAAATAAAACCACAACAAAATTTATGAAAACAAAGAGAGTACTTTTTAGACGGTCTTTTGCAAAAAAATAAAAAGGTTAACATTGAACAGGATTTCATGCCTGGCCATAATAATGTGGATTGAAATCAACTGTGAGGAACGCACACAATGCATATGTAATTGGACACCAATTAGTAGCCCCGATTGGATGGATAAATCGAGCTGGTCCAGTCACAAAACCTGACTGAACCTTGCCTTGAGAGGTGAAAACTATACATTCTCAAGTAAAATAAATACTCCCTCCGTTCCAATGAATAAGGCGCGCACGCTTTTCGAGATTTGTCTTTGACCAATAATTAATCCATATATATAATAGTATTTGGTATAAAATCAATATCGTTACAAAGTGTTTTCCAATACGAATCTAACAATGTCAAATTTGCATTATATAGTCAAGATATTATTACTCAAATCTTTCGGTCAAAGTTTGTCTTGAAATGCGTGTGCGCCTTATTCATAGGAACGGAGGTAGTACATTTCTTTCAAAAACATATTTTTTTTGGAAACTCCCAATAGTTTCAATAGTTATGGGCAGTCCATCCCAAGTTGCCCAAGAGCTACATTAATCCTTTAGGGCATGTTTGGTTCGCATGACTATCAAAACACCAGACAAAACCTAAGATCGTCTCTAGCATACCCATAAAAAGGACTAAAGTTGTAAAACTACAACTACTTTATGGTTTGGGGTCAAATTTTGTCTGTAGCAGAGACCGTAAAAGTTTGCCGACGCGTAAACGATTTATAGACCACCGAAAATGCAAGGCTCCAACCTTGCTGTACAGGGGTTGAAAGGTAGTATACGGGTTACGGACTGGCCGAAATTGTCCACACGCTTTCATCCGTGCCCAAAACTCTAGCCGTCGATTCCTTAAAGAGAGTATTTTTTAGATGGTCGTTTCGTCACCGCCGCCGGCGCCAGGACGCCACGGCTCCGTCCGCGACTTCGTCTCAGGCAGGCGTCGTGCAGGTGCCCGGGTGGGGCTTCGTTGACTGCTCCGCGTACGGCATAGGGAGGCTTCGTCCGAGGTAGCTCCGAGGGGGCTTCATGCTTGGGCATCCGTCCGGGGGCCTTCGTCCAGGGGCTTCATGCCCGGGCTTCGTCCGACGAGATCCGGACGGTGTGTACTACTGTATGGATTGATCCTCACCTTTCCTACACTTCCGTCTAGTACTTGCCTCTGCGTGTGATTTGGAGAAGAAGATGACTGGGAAAAAAAGACATCAAATGGAATATTTGTATTTACAGTTCAATTTTCGGTTGCTGCTCTGTCTCGTGCGTTTTCAATCTGTAAAATCAGCAAAACTCGACCGGTATCCCGCTAGAGATGCTCTAAGATTATAATAGGAATGCGTGTGCAAAAAAAGAAGATTGAACAAACACATGAATTTTGTAAACTTGTATAGTTCACATGAATATGAAAAACATAAGAAATCCTAGTAAATATGGTCAAATCAAACTCAGACTAAATGAGAAAGTATAATTAGAATGACCTTGCTCTCGTCTTCGTGTGTAGTAATTGGAGAACGAGATCCACATGGACCGTAAAAGTTCCGTGTTTTCCCTTTTAAAATGATATCAAAGAAAAAATCCTCCGATTTTCATTAGCTCCTTTCTGTTTGAACTGCACTGATGGATTGTGTTATTGCAGAAAATTTCCTATTCCTATTTTATTCTTCCATTTTTTTCCCATTCGAACCAGACGAATCCTTAATTGGTTGGAGGTGGCTAATTCCCAATGGGAGACGAGCACATGTCTAGTATGTATACAGCTAACTCGTAGACGAACTTTTGTGCTACTACTGCCTATAGTACTCTCGGATCTTGTTGTCTGCTCATCAAAAAGGGTCACAATGATTACTCGTATCACTTTTAAATTGAAAAAGAGCCTCGTTATTGACACCAACGATACGCTCATGGAGTGCAGTTCACCCAGTCTTCTGCTGCGAGCCATGAGCTGATGAGCCCATGCCACGATACACGGTGCACCCATCTCCTGCACGAGTTATGGAGCCAAATGATTTGTCCCCCAAGCAGTTCTCTCTCCCTTCCGACGGGTCCAGGAAGCGGCATGGGTGGCGGGCCGAAGAACGGCAGCGGGGCACCGTGGTGTTCATCCAGGCCCGTCCAGGACGTATGTTTGGTCGCGAACAGATTGGCATCAAGAGGCCTGGACCGAAGCAAGGCCGCCACCCAATCACGAAATATTCATGGGAGCCCAGACTGCAAGAGGCCGGGTTGTGGGGCATACCTGGCCAGCTCAGGCCCGGCCCTAAAATTCAGGATCTAGGCCCTACAGGCTTTCTCGTGGGCCAAGCCTGCTTGGGCCTGAGTTTTGAGCCCACCAGCAGGGTTCGGAAGGGCCTGGGTTTGACAAATCGGGCTTCGGGCCGTGGGCTTAAAATCTGGCCGTTGGTAGGCCTGGGAGGGCCCGGGCCTCATTTTCTAACATGGGCTTTTCTAGGCCCGGCCCATGGCCAAATATAGTTGTGGCCGATCGAAACTGGCTGGAGGCCCAAAGAGATGGAATTCCGACATGAGGCTGAAACGCCATACTAGCAAATGCAGGAACTATTACTTATAAGAACCCTAAAAAAAAAGTGCAATACGACGAAGCAGCTTTAATGTCATCTCAAAGCACGACTTCGACATAGTATATCTTACAATGGTTCATCCCATCTGCTAGTCAGGAACGCTGTTTCGCTTCGGTATATCTGCCAACCGTGATTGTTGTACATTACACCTGACTGCATACCATTAATGTACATACGCTACTTTAGCACAGCCCTGCGTCACACAGTCCATCCGAGATCTACCTACCTGCACACAATAACCGCAATCAACAACTGCCGATCATCCCAGGGGCAGGATTCTTCCCAAGATGGACGGCAGCGATGAGCGAGTTGTCGCTCCGACATTACACTTGTAAATTGGCAGACACGATATCTGGTAGGAAAGAATGTGGCTGAATGCATCACATGCGTGCTAAGTAGGAAGTCATACACACTCAGGCCTCTTTTCTAGTTATCCTGTAAAACAGCAAAAAAAAAAAAAAGGAACCTATTTCAGATACGGCACTTGTAAGGATAGCAAGAGAAGGCGAGAGATTCCCAGACCTGAAGCAATAGATTCCAAGAGCATCCTTAATTTCGTGACAAACCGAAACAGCAAGATGCAGGTACAGACCCACTGTTGAAAAGAACCAAGCCGTTAGATTTAAGTGTCTGTCGTGATTGGATATGCAAGCAGGCAATAGATTAGAAATCTATATGGCAAAGGGTATCCTACTGGGAGAGTTTAGACATTTCAAACTAAATGTTAAGAGTGGAGTACTTCACCTGTGTATGCAGAATACATAAGAACAACCAGAAGCTCGTCAGCCAAAGGAGTCCTGTCAATAATGATGCATTGTTTAGCTTAACTGCACGTACAGTTGCGACGTTAGCACTACTAGGCGAAACAAAACATAGAGGAAACATACCCATTGTTGATCTTTGCTGTGAGAGCATTTGCGATAGCAAATGGAAGAAACACCAGAGACTGAAATGTGAGATACTTAGTCATTATTCCGAATTACTCTTGCACTCATGCAGCAGATCAAAAAGAATTGCACCAGACAGACATACCATACACATTCCAGTTTTTAGACCTTTGGGCTCGGCACATAAATGAGCAAGTATCATCCTTCCCTGTCCATGCATGAGAATTTCATTCATAATATGGAAAAACTAGTAGCAATTCCAGAAAAAACAAAGGATGCTCACAGGATAAACTTTAAAAAGACATGTAGTAGTTTCATGCCCCAAGCGCCACTTTCAAGTATAAAATTCATAAAAACAAACTGCTTCGTTACTGAAAAGCAACATGCAACAGCACAAATAACATGGGGAGCTGAGATGCTTATTCAGAAAAAAGGAGTGCAATTGCATGCAGAACATCAGTACTATCTGTGGTGTATGTTAGTTGTGAGATGAATTACTTGTCCACGTGAGTCATACTCAAGTCATTAGGTGTTCTACTCATGAATCCCATATGTCCAAGTGCATAATGGAACTATCCAGTTTCCCTCGCATAACTCCACTTGCACACTGTACATGAATTTTTCTAGGTTTATCGATTAAGGGACGCCACATCATATACTTAAACTGAACTCAGAATTGTACCTTACATTTTCACAGAAATCATATGGTTAAAAGTTGCTGTAACAGATTAAATTCATACATTAGTCCGATGCACAAAGGCTATATAATAATAGGAATGCACTAGGTGGCAGGTGCTGAAGGTGTGTAGTCTACTTCAGGGGCGGAGGACCCCTTAGGGCAAGGTAGGGCGGCCGCCCTATCTTGATTTTTGGCAAAAAATCGAGTATATCTATGCTTATTCACGTGTATATACATGTCCAGATCATGCGAGGTCGTTTCTGGGAAAAAACAAAGAAGCGGGTGGCTATTTGCGCTAATTCTGTATGGCTTACACGAGCTGGGCCTTGATGGGCCGAGTGAGGAGCCTCTCTGGCCTGTGGGCATAGCGATTCAGCCAAGAAGCCAACACACTTCCTGATCGTGCTTCTCTCTGCTTGCGATCTCGCCTCCTTGCGCCACGGACGACAGCCCTGCCGGCGATCTTCCTTCCTAGCTCGCCTCTCCCTCGTTCCCTCCCGATTCCCAAACGCATCCTCGGATCTTCCCTCTCCACCCAAGCCGGCAAGCCATCCTCTCTGGCTTTCTCTTCCCAGTCTCCAAGGCCCAAGCAAGCTAGTGTTTCCCAGCCGGCGGCTGGCCGGCTACCGGCCTTTTGGTCGTTGATTTGCTTATCTAAAATTGCTCGGCTTACAAAGATTTATCATGAGGATTTTTCTGATTATGAGTGTGAGCATATGCGGGATACACTTGATCTTTTCATTATTCATACGAGGAGAATTGAAGATTTCAGAGATTGTTCTCATATTGCAACCCTAGCTAGAAAGATGGTTGAACTTGATAGGCACATCATGTTTCCTATAATTTATTGTCTCATTGAGTTGGCATTTATTTTACCCGTGGCGATGACAACAGTTGAAAGGGCTTTTTTAGCTATGAAGATCATGAAGACCGAGCTGCGTAACAAGATGAGCGATGGTTGGCTTAACAATTTGATGGTGATCTATATCGAGCGAGAGATATTCAAAAGTATCGATCTTGGTGAAATTAGGGAAAGATTTTCAGAAAGAAGAGCTTTGCCATTTTCTGGGACTTCCAGACGTCACTAAACCTTTATTACCTTATTGTCGATATTTTTGGATAATTATAGTTTTGTTGCATCATTTTTTCCTTCCCTTTAGAGTTCGCCCGACCTCAATTTTTTTTCGTCCTCCGCCACTGGTCTACTTCTAGTAGCAACCAGAACTACCACAAAACAGTTGATCTAACGGAAAGAGTCAGACCAATGCATAAACAATCATTTAGTTTCAGCTGTTTTAAGTGCTTAGTTTGCGTGAAATCCATGCAAGGGACAAATTAAGGATCCGATTTCTCAGTCGCCAGCTTTTTGGTTAAAAGGCAATCCAACTTGTGGGGCACTGGGGCTACATCCAACTGTTGTTTTTTTTAACCAGGTTGCCCAAATTGCAAACCGAAAAACAATTCGACAAATACAAATGCTATGCTCCTAGTGAACCTCGAGAACGTTTTTTAATTTCAAAATGCATTATTGCAAATATGCAAAAGAGGTCGACCGCACTATATGTAAAAAGCAGCAGAGTGCGTTTTAGCAGGACCGATAGATATGAAAAGTACATTATTACATATTAATATCTACACTGCAACTCAATGGCAAGGAACCCAAGAATAAGAATGGAACTTACAACCAAATATCCAAAGGCAGAACCAGTTCCGATCACGAGCAGATGTGGCTGGTTCCTCATGATATCTGAAGGAGAAAGATAACACCTGCACAAAGAGATAAATAGAACTAGTTTTTCATTCAGAGAGTTATATTCTGTACAATATACAATGAATGGACTTTCTGATCCCTTACCAGACAGCAACTCCAGCTAACAGCGCAATAAATGGAAGAAGCTGCAAGCCAAATGTAAATTACAAGCATTAAGACACACACAATGTAGCTGAGATAAAGCAAAAAGTCGGTTTTTGTTCTTGTGAACCAGGTTCCAAGCTGACTCAAATATTAGTAACAAATAATCACATGCAGCTTGGACTGTCCAAATGTAGACTATTTGTAAAGTTTGGGCACCTCTCAAAAAATAAAACAATGCCTATGAAATTAAACCCAACGGCTAAGACCTGACTTTACCATTTTAGATGCTCTATAAGCATTGGGAGAAATTAAATGTTTGTATTTATATAATTTTATGCATTTGTAATTTTGCTTTGCAGAGATATATAAGCTCCGTGACAAAAAAAAGTCTAATTACATGCACAAATACACATACTAAAGACTATACATATCCATTATGCAAATCATTGCTTGCTTCTTAAAGTTTCAAATAGATGGACAGCCTAGAGTTTGCAAAAGCACCTGACCCAAGACAGCTTCTACAACTTCAAATATTAAAAGCTCCAAGTATTTTACATACAGGAATTCCATGAACTTACCATTGCTAATGCTAGTTCCATGCTTTCTTTTCGTGCATCAACTACTTTTTTGACATTACCGATACTGTGTGACAGGAGAAACAGTCATGTTAAGCAAGGAATATCAGTAATACATATGTAGCTCAGTGCTGCTTATTAGCTTATGTGGGCATGCGCTAAATGCCACAAACACATAACTTGCAAGGGCGCTGATTCTGTGATTCATGAAACGGGAAGAATCAATTATTTGCAAGCAATTCCAGAGCAGTTTTGGGTGACAAAAGAATCAGTCATGTTAGTTCCATGCTTTATTTTCGTGCATCAACTACTTTTTAGACATTATCGATACTGTGTGAGCAGTTTTGGGTATGGAGGTTGCAGAATAGGCATAGGAACCAGTCATTTGTTAACTTCATGTTGCGGGCTATGAAAAACGTTACTCAAAGAACAAAATACAGAGGGATTTAAACTCACTTGGATCCAACTGTTGGGATTACAGCAAATAGGATCATAAGAATCAGCACGATAACGTACAAGGGGATTTCTGATACAAGTAAAAGCAACAAAATTAGAAGCAGTTTCTGTTAATAGTCACGTTGAGTATTTGTGTACTATGTTGGCAACACTGTGGGAAGTATCCTACAGAAAAGAGTAAAGAAAATGGTACATACATATACACAAAGGCCTTTGATTGTTCGTAAAGCAACATACCTGGAACAAATGGAAGTGGAACCAAACTGATTAGAGGGAGAGATTTCCGAAAATCTTGCGCCCACCATTCAGCACCTAGATTTTTGAATAGAAGTGCTTATAAATCAAGAATGTACTAACATAAACTCCAAAAAAAAAATGTACTAACATAAAGTAACAGAAATGTATGTACGCATCAAGTCTTGCTTAGGAAAATTACCAACAAAGAAGGTAAAAAGGTGGGAGACATAGATCAGCATCAGGCCTTCCGTTGGTCCATTGATTACAGGAAGAATGAGCGTATTTGTAAAGAAGCTGGCAGCATGAGAAATGCAAGTGTCAGTAAACAGCAATCAGCGCTTCAATATCAAACAACATAAAAGATAGCAGTTTGGCAGTTCAGGAAGCAAATGTCAAGCTTGACTGCTAAATTCCTTATATAAAATCAGTGGTCACCCGAAGAATAGACAGAACTAGAACGAAATATTAGAATAAACTGAGTGATAAGCAAATGGATGCATGTAATGTGCCAACTTGTAACTCAGTCGTGACGAAAACTACCAATAAGTCACTCATATATTTGGTGGCATATACTGGTACACAAAAGTTTACACAGAAAAAATTTCAGCTGTATTGTCCAGTAAAATCAATTTTCATGCTGCAGCATGTACGGCGACTAAACCCATTATTATGGAAGGAAAAATGCAAGATCATAATGAAATAACAAACAAAGGAACTTTTGGACAAGAGAGCAACTTTTTTTGCACAGATATGGAATATGGACACAACAAATGAGTTCCAAGGGCCTTACTGTTCCCATGTTGCCAGATAAAATGGGACAGCAGCAACCACCCAGTAACAGAATGTCAACCTTCCACACATCAAGGTGCTTCCAAGGGCCAAGGCTTCAAACTAACAATAGTATGAAGACAAACAGAATCAAGATAGATAAGACTATCTTTGGTGAATGGAGGATAAGGTGAAAGGTCTTTAAAAATCCTTACAGCGCAGGCAAGGGCATCACATCCTGCCAATTGACAAATTTGCATAGTGTAAGGTTGCAGTACTGAGAGAGAGAGAGAGAGAGAGAGAGAGAGAGAGAGAGAGAGAGAGAGAGAGCAGGACAAATACCATGATCAAAAAGTTCTCCTAGAGGACTTGATGAGCTGGTGCGCCTCGCTTGTTTACCATCAACAGCATCAAAAGTCTAGCAGGTACAATACAATCCATCAACTGAACCGATGAACTTAAATGGCATGATAATATCCAGTTTACCTAGACATGTAGATTGTAGATCAATGCATACAAGGAGGTAAAGAAACACAGTGCAATATGGCACATGAACATACATCAGATAAAAATGTCGTGGCTATCAAAAGAAATTATTTAAACATCGCCCATTGGGGGAAAACTCTAGAATACGCTGGCAGTTAATTACCACAGTTAAGATACTGACATTACGGGTGTGTTTCAGTTAGTTGCATCAGTCGAATAAACTAGTTTAAACCTCATAATTCATATTCACCAATGAATATTTGAGCAAATAATTCTTTTACAGAGGAATGACGGCCTTAATTTAAATCAGAACTGTGCACCAAGAGTGGTTCTCCCTCATTCTGCTACATTAAATAAGGGGTGTAATCTCAATTATACCTCAGTAGTTGGCATATAGCTCCAGATTCAACCACTTAACAAAATGTTACTTATATCATTGGGTGGCTATGGCTTGTTTTTCTTGATAATCAGCCATGAATACTGAATCCTAATATGAACAACAACACAAATTCCTTGTTTGCCGTAGACTGTACAAGTTAAACAGACGGATAGGCAACTATAACAAATATTTAGAGAAATTATCACATTGACCACTCTTCTTAAAGTATATATAATGATGCTCTTTGGTAACCAAACAGGAGAATTACACAGATTGGAACAAGGACTAGTTATCCATTAGGAATCTCAAGCTTAATTGCACACACCTGGTACAAGAAGAGAAGTACTCCATGGGCAAGATGGACCCACCGAGGGGGAGCTGTGTCAAGGCGGGGTGAATAGATCTGTGGAATTAGAGTTATAAGTGGGAATGAAGACATTACCGAAAAAGGAGCGGTGCATCGTAAGGTAAACAAACTAATCAACACACTCACATAGCTAAGCAGCGCAGATGTAAGTAGAAACATAAATCCCATGAGCGTGATCTGAAATTTTGGAAAGAATCACCACTGACTTCAACAAATAAAATGAACCCAAGGAAGAATTGACAGTATACAGATTAATCTCTTACCATATTTGGTCTACATGTTGGTCCATACATGCAAAATGTAGAAAAATATATAATTAGTGAAAGAGTTCTGGTGAACGGAATAGAAATGGAACTTGAAAGCATGTATTTTCTGTTTGCACAAGACTTTATTTCTTTTTACCATATAATAATAATATTAATATGTAGCACTATGAAGGTATAATATCAAAGGTTGGTGACCAACTGACCATCCTAACGATGTGGATACTACGGCGGCAAAGAAATGTAAGCATCTTTGATAACGAGTCCCCTGCTGCAAGGACCTGGACGACAAAATCCTAGCCGAGGCAGGTCAGTGGAGCTCTGAGGCCTGCTCCTGCGTGCCCACCCTCCTGATTCCACCCTTAGTCACCCATAGGCCCGTAATTTTGCTCCCTAGTAAGCTTTTGTATTTACCTTCTTTTGATTTTTTCTAAAATTTTAGTGTTTCGCTCAGTTTCAGTCTGTGACACAATGGTGGTTGTGTAGCTTTAGCACCACTTTGGCATACAAAAGAAGTGCATTCGTGTTCGAGGAAGGAAAAAAAAAGGCCTAGATCAGTGTTGCTAGTTCTTAATCCATAACATGGAAGCAAGAGCATAAAGTTTGCTTCTTTTCTCACCCAACTACAACTACAAGCGAACCAATAAATTAAGCCCAATTTACAGGTAAGCAAGCGTCCACTCTCTCTATATTGGGCAGGCATGCAATCGCAGTTCTTTCCCCGTTTAGAGCAAATAGCATGGCAAATCACTGACAACCAGTGAACCACGCAAGTTCAGGTAGTATGCAAACTAAATGGCACTCCATACAGCTTTAGTGAGTTTCAGATAACAACAAAAAATTGAGTCATATTAACCACAGCCATATATATACTCTAACCGGGTGTACAGAATGGAATCGAGCGAGGAGCAGAGTGAGGGGGGAGGGGGAAAGGGGACTCACGGCATCCATAGCGGGAAGAGGGTAACGCAGCGGCTCCAGAAGGGCTGGAGCACGTACTTGGCCACCACCGAGTGGTCCTGGCCGCTGTACCTGTAGCGCTTCAGCGTCTCCACGCCGTGCGCGCCGATGTACCCCATCTCCGCTCGGGCTGCCGGCGCGGCGGGGGCGCGGTCGTGGTCGGCGGCGGCGGGGGGAGGGGGGCGAGCGGAGCGGGGTTTGGGAGGCTCGAGAAGCTTCTGGAAGGATCGGGAGGGTACTAGGTCGCGATGCTGTATTGCTGTGGACCAGTTGGGGGCTTGTCGGCGAGATCGCGAGGCGGAGGGGAAGTTTCTGGGGGATCCAATGGCGTGGATATTCGACTCAACAGCAACACGACGACACCTCCGCACAGGGTGTGACACCTTTGATTGCAACACACGGGAGCCCTTTGTTTCGGCACGTGTCATGGCCATTTCTGTGAAAAATCACAAAAATAACCTTGGGGATAAACTTCAGCAAAAAATAAACTCAAAAGTAAAATAATTTCGTTTCTAACCCTTTCTTTATAGTAGCGCCCCACGGCGACGACGCGGTCCTCAGCACGGCAGCGTCGACGCTCCCAACGTTGTGGTTCCGCCACGTTGGCAAGCCAGGTCCATACGCGTTTGTGCAGCGCCCAAGGAGCCGGTGCAGTGCGTGAGAGGGCACCGCCCCCGCACACGGCGCGGTCTTCCTCTGCTTGCAAAAAAGGCCAAGGGCACGACACTGCCTCCTCCCATGAATTGGGCTACCCGTCTTCATGCCCATGCCCGCGTCCGCGTCGCGGCCTTTTGCGGCAGCGATGATGGCGGGTGTCGACCAGCAGCCCCTGCTGTCGAATATGCATCTCAACAAGTCCTTCAGGTGAACCGATAGGGTTTCGAGTAGGAGAACGAGTAAACGCGGATGACAATCGTCGGCTAACAAGGGCAAGATTTACCCAGGTTCGGGTCCCTCGTAGAGGTAAAACCCTTACTCCTGCTTCTGTCGATCTCTATTAGCGTGATAGATCGGTTACAGTGGGGGTGCTCAAGTCGAGAGTAGATCTCAATCTCAAGTCTTAGGTGGTGCGGTATTGCTTGGTCCCCCTCCCGGTGGTTCTCCTGGCCTTATATAGGCGGTCAGGTCTCAAACCGTCCCCGGGGGGTTACAAACCCTAACCTAAAGTCGGTTACAAGTTTTCTTTCTTAACCCGCAAGGATTTGCGTGTGGGCCTTGAATGGGCCTTCTAGAACTGTCTATGGTATCTCCCTTGGAGCTTGGGTCTTGGGCCTTGGACCGGGTAGGCTCACCCGATAGGTCCAGGATCCATCCCTTCGTCAGTAGCCCCCGAGCGTTTACTCGGCTGAGAATCCGTCGGGTAGACGCTCAAAGTTCGTCTTGATTTCTTTTCGATTGATGGCTTCGATCGCTTGAAGAGGGCGTGTACCCTGTGTGCGATGCGTTTCTTGTACTCGAGTATCGAGAAATAAAGGTGCATGTGTGTTGGCTGTTTTCGCAGAAGAATGTAGCTCAGTTGTTTGGCTCTCCCGAAAACTCAGGGCCAATTAATTGCATCTAGGCAAAAACAGTTCTGGCCTACGCAGACTCGAGACCTCCGACTCGAATCCGGCGAGGTGATCATTGCGACTGGGCCGTGGAGGTCTTACCGAGTCGAATATAACCTATAGGGGTACCCGGCGCGTCCGCTAGGATTTTTGTTCGTGTTGTTGACACGGAAATTTACCGGAGGACGCAGCTTGAGTGCGATTCCAGGCCCTCAAGAGGGATCTTTTGGGTCTTACCTTCGTATCCAGGAAAATACGACATCCGGATGTGACTAGTCGGCTGAATGATCCAGGGTAAAGATGTGTATACATCGTGTGTTAGAGTGGCAGGGACAGCTCACTCGCGAATATTGTCTCAAAAAATTTCGAGTAAAGAATTTTTCCTTGTTGTTTTTACACATAAGGTTTTTTGCATTTGTGCTTTCCTGTCCATACGAGAGAATCTTCGTGTCCGGAAGCCTTGTTGTGCCTATACGAAAGAAATTTCGTGTCAATGGCTTTTATGCGAAAGAGTTTTTGCGTCTTGATATGTCCATACGAAAGAAATTTCGTGCTATGGAGCTTATGCGAAAGAGTTTTCGCGTCTTGATATGTCCATACGAAATAAATTTCGTGTTATGGAGTTTATGCGAAAGAGTTTTCGCGTCTTCATATGTCCATACGAACGAAATTCCGTGTTATGGAGTTTAGGCGAAAGAGTTTTCGCGTCTTGATACGTCCATACGAAAGAAATTTCGTGTTATGGAGTTTAGGCGAAAGAGTTTTCGCGTCTTCATATGTCCACCCGAAAGAAATTTCGTGCCAGGGATCCTACCAGAGGGGATTTTCGAATTTGATGAGGTATGCAATGACGTCATTGCACACTTGTTTGTTCTGGCTCCTCCCGATGGGATGTGACAGAGCGGAGCAGAGCGTGGTGGCCCACCTTGTCAGCCTTTGACCGGAAACGAGAGGTCGTTTCCGGTTTCCCCGCGAGCCACACGCTGTAAATGCGCACGATCTGCTGTAAAGATCGTGGCAGCGTTAACTGTGTGGCGCCGCCTCGTTTCCTCTCCACGCGTGGCAGCCGCGATAGGTGTCACGTCACCAGATCTACGGCTGAGATCGATTTGGCTCGCATATAAGTAATTGTCCTTTGGTGGAAAGTAAATCTTCCTGGCCATTTGCTCTCCTTCTTCCACCTCGCGCACTCTTCCTTTCTCTGCAAGCACCCACGGGCTCCCACGGCTGGAGGAAAGAAACGCGGTGCTACCGCGTCGTCATCGAAAGCTGCTGAAGATGTCCCCGCGCCACCCACTGTGAGGACGGGCGACTAGCGCTCTGCCAGCACCACCAACAAGAGCATCAACGAGATGTAGAGGGAGGGGATGCTTCCCCCCCTAAGGCGACAAGCCGTTCGCCTGAGCAAGAAAGAGGAGGTACCAAATCCCCCGCGCGAACGAGCGCGTGATTTTCGCGGATCATGTCTCGCGCGGCCTCTCTCTCCCTCTCCATCCTTTCCTCCTTGGATTGTTGTATGTCTACGGCATACAGATCCATGATCTTCCTCCAAATGCGATTCAACACATCTCGTGCTTTATCGTACTTTGCGAGTGCTTCTTAGGCATTCGCCCGCACTGGGGCCTCTGGAAGGCCCTGTTTAAAGTGCAGGTCTTCCATACAAAGTCGCGGCTATGCGACCAGCTGGGAGAGCCACTCCGCACCGGCGGCTTCGGGATCCAGGCGAAGACGGACAACTCCTATCTGGAGATGCACTTCGTCGACTCCGCACAAGGATGCCGGAGGAAGTGGTTCTACATCGCCGAAAACAGCGCGGGTGGAGCCCACGAATTCCACCCGTTCGCTGTTTTAAAGCGAAGGAAGTCCTGGGCGCACAGGCTCACTGTTGAGGAGAGCCGGATCGTCTCCCCGCTACTCGCCAAGGTGGCGAACCTTCGCGATCAGACGATGGGAGTCGCGCTGAACGGCCTGCATCTGGCGAGCGTCTTTCTTCGGCGTAGGATTCAGCCTCTACAAGAGAGGTCGTCGACTATGTGGGAGTACCAGGGCGTTGAAGACACTAGCCGCGCCTGCCAAGATATCCTCTCGAATGCCGAATTCGAGAAGAAGATCGCGGCTATCACTAAGCTGAAGGTAGGCGAGCCCTTCGCCACCTGCTCTCTTGAGCCATTCGAGGCTTCAAAGCCCACTCCATCCGAGGTAAGTTTTTTTCTTGTCTCTTCTTTATTCTTTTTGTCACTCGAGAATCTATCGACTAAGTTTTCTCTTCTTTTCTTCTTCTTTTGTAGAGTCTGAAAATAGCAACGTGCTACCCGCCAGTCTCGGCTGAGGATGCCTCGGACCTCCTAGCGAGCAATGTTGAGGCCGCTCTCGACACCAGTGTTGTTGAGGCCGACTCGAGCTCCGAGCACGGCTCTTCAGACGACGTGGAAGAGTCGGGTAGCGATCAGCTCCATCACCGCAAGCTCCGCAGGCATGGGGACGATGAAGCTACCTCCAAAGACAGTTCTTTGGGTGGCGGATCCGGCAAGGCGACAGGGCCTCTCCTGGTGACGCCTCTGAATGTGCTTCCTCCTCTGGCCCCCAAGTCGAAGGTCACTACCGCCTGGAATGTGGACATCCTATATGACGACGACGAGGACGAGTAAGTTTGTTGTTCTTTAGTCGAGAATCTTTCCCCTTTTCTTTGTATCTTTGTTTGATAGTTCCAATTCTTCCGTAACAGCCTCCAAGCCATCAGCCCTGGCCAATACGCTTCTTCCGTTCCCTCTGTAAAGAGGAAAAAGGCAGTCGCGAGCGAAACTCCAGCTGTGGGGGCCATCCAAAAGTCCCCAAGTCCCGCACAAGCAGTCGCAGCTCCAGATTACGGGTTGCCTGGCTTCGCGGGTGGAGCCTCGGCGAGCAAAGAGATTTTGGGTAGCTCGGCGGACCCTCTGTCCATCACCCAAGGTCAGGTGATTTTTTTTGGCGTTCTCCGTATTTTCTGCTTTGCTTGATTATGATTTCTATCGGGTGCACGTCAGTGCTCCCGATGGGAGTAGCCCCCGAGGCCGTGGGTAATCGCTTGCGGTTGGCCACGGACTCAAGTCTAGGTTTTTTCCTTTCTTGCTTTTCTTGATTTTATCGGGTGCACGGCAGTGCTCCCGATGGGAGTAGCCCCCGAGGCTATACTCGACTGTGTATAGTCGTGAATAGGCTCAAGAGATTTTTTCCCCCTAACTCGAACTTTGTCTTGTACTTTTGCAGTCTCTTCTTGACTCCCTTGCTGCATTGGTCGTTGAGTGCTCTCGGCTGAGGCGGATTGCGCTTCCCTTCGGGTGGATCGTGATCGACTCGTCCAGGATGGCCAATCTCTTCAAGGTAGGTTAACCCACTCATTTTGTTCTTTCTGTTGATCACAAAAATTGCTTATGTTGTATCTGTTGCTTTGTAGTCCAAGTTACCCGCTTGAAGGCCGAGAAAGCTAAAGCTGTTGCTCGGGTGAAAACCCTTGAGGCTGAGCTGGATTCCTCCCGAAAGGAGCTGGATTCCACTCGCAAGCATTCAGCCGACTCCGAGGGTAAACTTGTAGAGGCTCAAGAGGTGTTGAAGCAGCTGGAGGAGGCAGGTGCCAAACACGACAGTGATCTTGTTGGCATCATCCGCCCCTTGGCGCAGAAGTTCGCGGGTAAGTCATTCTTTGACTATCTCTCTGCCGCAGTGTACTTTAATTTGATTTCTCGAGAACTGACGATATCCCCCTCTTTTTTTAGATGTCCTTGGGGTTGCATTGGAGCTGCCCGGGAGCCAGCGAGTAGATGTCGTGACGGATTCCTGCGCCCAACTCCAGGAGCATGCGATGGGATCTGCTCCCTCGTTGGTGAAGCCACCCGAGTGTTGACGCAGTTCCACGAGCGCCTTCTGGTGGATGCTGTGGTTCCGCCTATGCTGGGCGGCCTTCCGAAAGTTTTCCTGGAGGATGAAAATCTCCTCCAGACTTATTCAGTCGCCCAGTCTGAATGCGGGGCTAGGACTTCCATCCAGTTTGCGCTGGCGCACGGAGTCACGGACCTGGAGAAGGCATACTCGAGCCTTCCCTACGACGCTGTCACGAGCAGAAAGGTAGCGCTCCGTCCTTTTGGCGCTTAGGCTGAAGCCCTTGCCAAGAAGCTTTCTGAAGTGCTTGCTCGCGCTGGTCGCAAGGGGCAGGCTGCTGCGAGTGGCAATACTTCTGCGGCTCTGTAGGATAGTTTATATTTACTTTGTCCGTCGATGTAATGAACATTGGGATGTATTCCCGTATTTTGCTTTAATCGAAGTTATCCTTGATATCTTGAATGCCTGATTGTTGCGATTAGTTGTTACAAGCTCCCGATGGGAGTAGCCCCCGAGCACCTGTTAAATAGGTGGTGTATTTCTCGTGTGGGGTCTTGTGTTGTTTCTGAACTTGCTCCATTTTTTTAGGTAGTGGGTTCTAGCGCAGAGTCTTCGAGTGGATCTGCTGCGCGAGTGGATCCCCTTGTTGCTGCTGCTAGTACCTTTGCCTCGCTCCGCGATCGCGTTGCGGATGGCAAGCGCAAGATGAAAGCGCTGCGGGGCGTGGCCGATGTCGCCAAGTCAAAGGAGAGACTTGCGGCTGAGCGTGAAAAGTTTGTGATGGAGTAGCTGGCGGCCGTTGCGAAGGATATGTTGTGTAAGCCCGCAAGCCCCCGAGTGTTTGACTGCTTGCTTCCTTCTTTTGTTTTGACGTGTTTGCTAAATTTTGCAGTTGTTGAACCCGACGGTCCTTGCGAGACTCACTGGGTGGATAACCATATTTCTTATGAGGCGGGTAGCTCCAAACCACATGCAGCCAATTTTTTGTCAGACCGCAGTCGAGGATTTGTCTTGGCCACTTTGAAGTATCGAGCAAGCCAGGCGAAGGTTCTTCTGGAGTCATGTCGCGAAGCTCTTTCTGTTGTGCATCGGACGTTTTATCCATTGGGTACCGTTCCAGAAGGATGGAGCGGTTTGATAAGGGTCTTTAGTTGAGTAGGAGAGGTTCGGGAGTGCGTTCGCCAGCAGCTTTTCTGTGGAGCGCAGGTAGCACTCGCCTTTGTTCGGGTGTGGCATCCTTAGATCAACTTTAACTCGGTGGCGCGGCTTCCCGATTGTCCGATTGACTTTTCTCCTCACTACGCGGTCGTCCAGCCCGCAGCGGAGCAGATTATTCGACTGACTTCGGAGGAGATAGACCAAGTGTTGGCGGAGAGGACTGCTCACCGTCAGGTGTAATCGTGGGATGTAGAGATCCTATATTCTTGTATAGCTCACTCGAGGTTTTGTAAGGTTTTTTATAAGGTGTGAACCTTGTTGTACCTTGTGTTTGAAAATTTTCATATAATGCTTAGTTAGGCGTAGCCCCCGTGCGTTAGGGGTGTATACCTGTTTTTTAGCATGTAAAATGAAAAACGTGAATAGCTATGGTTGAAGAACCATGCGTTTTTATTGATATGGCTGAGAAGCCATGTATTTCCTCGAGCTACAAGATGGCTAGTATAGCCTTATTTTTGGCGAATAGAATAATCCTAAGGATAGAACTTGCGGAGATGCGCAACGTTCCATGGATTGGAGTAAATGCCACCGGTCTCTAGGTTTTTCAGTCGATACGCGCCGCCTGGGATAACTTCGTGTATTATGAAGGATCCTTCCCATGGTGGCTCGAGCTTGTATCCTTCCTTTTGCTTGAGCCGCAGCACCAGGTCTCCTACCACGAAAGATTTGTGGCGTATACGACGACTGTGGTAATTGCTGGTATACCACCGATCTCGCGAGTGCGATGTCGCGGATTTCATCGAGTGCGTCCACGTCTTCTGCGAGTGCCCTGTTCGAGGTTTCTTCGTTGTACGCGACGACTCGGGGATCGCTGAATTTGACGTCTTCGGGTAGGACGGCCTCGGCTCCGTAGACCATGAAGAATGGCGTATAGTTTGTTGACCGACTTGGCGTTGTGCGAAGGCTCCACAGTACTGATGGTAACTCCTCGGCCCAGTGCCCTGCTGCTGGGTTCAGGCGATCGAGTAGCCGCTTTTTTAGGCCAGCTGAGACTAATCGTTGGATCGCTCGACTTGACCGTTAGTTTGCGGGTGAGCCACCGAGGCGAAGCTGAGGGTGATTCCCTTTTTCTCGCAGAATTCCTGTGTTTCCTTTGTTGTGAAGTTGCTGCCGTTATCGGTGATGATGTTGTGCGGTATGCCAAATCGGCACACAATGGAGTCGAGGAATTTCACGGCACACTGGGAGCTGGCGGAGGTGACTGGCATAGCCTCGAACCACTTCGTGAATTTGTCAACTGCTACGAGCAGGTGCGTGTATCCTCCGGGTGTCGACTTGCGTAGCGGCCCTACCATGTCTAGCCCCCATTGTGCAAAGGGCCAGGCGATGGGGATCATGTGTAGTTCCGTGGCAGGGGTGTGTGGTTTCGGCGCGAATCTTTGGCAAGCATTGCATTTGTCGACTAGGTCCTTTGCATCTCTGGCCGTCGTGAGCTAGTAGAATCCTGCCCGGAAAGCTTTGCCCACGATTGCCTTCCAGCTGGCGTGGTGTCCGCAATCTCCTTGGTGTACGTCTCGTAGCAGCTCCTTGCCATCCTTGAGTGCTATGCATCTCTGCAATATTCCTGATATACTCTTTTTATATAACTCTCCGTTGAGCACCCGAAAGGTTTTGCTGCGTCGTACTATTTGTCGGGACTCGCAAACGTCTGCTAGGAGCTGTTTGTTGGACAAGTAGTCGAGGTATTTCTGCGTCCAGACTGGCTTGACCAGATGTCTGAGCTCGATAACAGCGGTTTGCGGACTGACCTCCGTCTCCAATGATGCGGGTGCTCCCGCTGGCTTTTTGACCTTGACTGAACGCTTGATCATCCGCTCAAAGTATATTCCAGGTGGTATGGGCGTGTTGGTAGACCCCATGTTTGCCAGTTTATCTGCTTCCTCGTTGCTGGATCGTGCGATGTGCTTTAGTTTGCACCCTTTGAAACTTCCTTCGAGCAGATTATACATATCTCGATAGGCGACCATGTTATCTGCAATAGCGTCGCACTCTTTCACCGTCTGCTGTACGATGAGGTTTGAATCTCCACAGATCATCAGTCGGGTGGCTTCGCAGGCGATCGCCATTTTCATGCCGTGAAGGAGGGTCTCGTATTCTGCATCGTTGTTGGATGTCGGGTCGTCGGGTGGGAAATCCAATCGCAGGACGTACTGCAGTTTGTCTCCTATGGGGGATATGAGGACAACCCTGGCTCTAGCTCCTTCGTTTCTCTTCGACCCGTTGAAGTACATTATCCAGTTGCTCGTGTATTCTGGTGGTCCTGGTGTTTGCAGTTCTGTCCACTCGATCAGGAATTCCACGAGTACTTGTGATTTCACAGATTTGTGCCCTGCATATATGATGTCCCAGGCGCCGAGCTCGATACTCCACTTTGCAATTCTTCCAGATGCCATGGGATTGTTCATGATAGTACCGAGTGATGCATCGTTTAGCACCGTGATGGTATGTTCTTGGAAGTAGTGCTTAAGTTTTCGACCTGTGAGTACCACGCCATACGCGAGTTTCTGGTAATGAGGGTATCGCGGTTTGCATGGTGAAAGCACCTCGCTGATGTAATATATGAAGGGAATATGCCCGAGAGGCAATAATAAAATGTTATTATCTTATTCCTTGTTTATGATGAATGTTTATTTCTCATGCTAGAATTGTATTAACCGGAAACGTTGATACATTTGTGCTTAATAAACAAACAATGGTTCCTAGTAAAGCCTCTCTTAACTAGCTCATTGATTAATAGATCAAGGTTTCCTGATCATGAACATTGGATGTTAATAACGGGGTCATCATTGATGATGAAATATACCCAAAGAGAATAGCAATGCGATCAAGTCATTTAGTTTACATTGTTATATCAAACATACGAAGTAACTTATTCCTTAGACCATGAGATCATGTCAATCGCTTATACCGGAAGAGTGCTTTGATGGCATCAAACGTCACACCGTAACAGGGTGACTATAAAGGTGTCGTTAAGTATTCGGAAAGTATTAGTTGAGGATCATGGATCAAGAGTGGGATTTGTCCATCCAAATGACGAAGAGATATACTCTGGGCCCTCTCGGTGATATCACATCGAAACCGCTTGCAAGCACGTGATATGATCACAAAGAGTTATATCACGGGAACGAGAAAGAGTACTTGTCGGTAACGATTGAACAAGGTATGGTTGATACCAATGATCGAATCTCGACAAGTAAAATATCGCGATACAAAGGGAATAGTCACGGCGTTGTTGTTCACACGATCACGAGAGTCATCGTTGAATATATAGGAGTCATCACGGATCTCCAATCCCGCTGTTGATTATTGATCGGAGAGGAGTCTCGATCATGTCTATCTTATTCGCGAACCGTAGGGTGACCACTTAAGGTTCGATGACGCGTTTGAGGGACGGAATATCGAAGAATATTTTGGGCAGCACCGAAATTGTTTCGGGGAAAATTGAAATTCAAGGGGTTTTTCGTCGAATGGTGTTAATAGAATTAACAAATGATTCGAGGTGCTATATGCAAAAGTTGTTAATAGAATTAACAAATGCTGAAATAAGAAATAAAAAGGTTTTATTTATTTATTAAAGAAAACCTTTGGATTTTCCAAGTGGGGAAATATGGGAGCATGAGTGGGTGTGAGTGGAGCTTCCACTCACATGAAGAGGGAATAGGGGGCACCACCATGGCTGGCCGCACCCCACCTTTGGGCTGCCTCCCTCTCCCTATAAAAGGAGGGTGGGGCTCCTCCTCATTCACACTTGCCCACTTCATTTTCCCTCCACCCCTGCTCCATTCCATGGTCTCCGGCTTGGCGAAGCCCTGACCGTGGGATTATTCTTCACCACCACGCCGTCATGCTGGAGTTCCGAGGGATCCTCTACTTCCGCCCCGCTGGAACGAGGAACGGAGGTCGTCATCAATCGTACGTGTGACCGATCACGGATGCACGGCCGGATTGCGGTGCTCATCTTCTCGCTATCGGGATCGGTGTGAGTACGACTACGCCAACAACGAGATTTGACTCGTACCACTTGAGTCTTCGAGGGTATGTGTCTCCTTAACCCTCGTTGCCCGTTGCACTTCGTCTCCTAGATTAGATCTTGGCATTTCGGGTGTCTCTCGCGTAGGAAAATTTTTGTTTTCTATGCAACGAACCCTTCAGTGGTATCAGAGCCGGTTCTATGCGTAGATGTTTTGTACGGGTAGAACACATATGAGTAGTGGGCGTTGATGATCATGTTATTGCCTCCTTGAGTATTTTATGACTTAGTGGCATAGTAGGATGAAGCTGCCCCAGACTAAGTTTACGTGTACTATGTACGCGAGAGTTGTCTCACTTGTGGCTAAGGGGGTGTCCGTTTCTCCTACTATAGTTAAGATCTAATCTACGAAGGGTTGCTAAAAATATGTTCATCAACGTTGGGTTGATGTTTGTAGGTATGAACGGTTCTATCCTCGAAATCCCTAAGCCACGTAAAATATGCAAAAATAAATTAGAAGCGTCTAACTTTTTTGCTGGGCTTGTGATGTGATATGGTCAATATTACAAATTTGATTATGAGATGATCTATTTGTAAATTATTGTTATACCGGAAGGTACCATATGGTTTGTCTTCTTATTGATGGACAATCAAGTTTGGGGTACCATGGTACTTGGTACCACGCCGGTGGAATGATTGAGATCATACCATAATGCACATGATGGAGATCAAGTGCAAGAAGGACCATATCATATCACGTTATCCTTTCATGTGATCTGTTAATCCTTTTATGCATCTTGTTGCTTAGATAACGATGGTAGCATTATAAGATGATCCCTCTCACTTAATATCAAGATAATAATGTGTTCCCTTAAAGTATGCACCGTTAAGAAAGTTCGTCGTTTCGAGACACCACGTGTTGATCGGGTGAGACTCAACGTTCGCATACAACGGGTGTTTTCAAGCCTAGCATGTACAGACATGGCCTTGAAACACACGCAATACTACGGTTCTACTTGGCGAGCCTAGCATGTACAGACATGGCCTCGGAACACGTAACCGAAAGGTAAAGCATGAGTCATATGGATGATATGATGAACATGTCGAGATGTTCGCCTTTGAAACTACATCATCTCACGTGATGATCGGTTTTGGTGTAGTGAATTTGGTTTGTGTAATCACTAAAGACGACTAAGAGGGATGTTGTTTTTGAGTGGGAGTTCATGGTTTAATTTTGAATTAACTTGAACTTATTATCATGAACAACAAATCAAAGTGAATTTGCACAAATTGTAGTATTCATTGGCATCCACATAACTACCTTACACTTAGATTGTTAATTGAGATATAACTGTTATGATCTGGTAAATACCATTTAAGATTGGTACCGTAATAGTGAAATTTAAAATTGAGTCCTATTGTAGATTTTTGGTATTTCCTATCTAGCTCCATATGGTTAATGATTAATTAATCTAGAGAGCAAATCATTCCTACTTAGAATCCAGAGTCATGGTTGCTTTCGTATTACTTTATCTTCAAAAGAATGTTTTGTTGATCAAGGTGATTTTGAAACTGAAAAGAGTTGTTTTCAGAAACAATCAAGTGAAAGATATATTGATATCTAGAAACTTAGTTGTAGCAACATGACTGAGTATAATTTAGCGTGACAATGTTTGCTTATATTATCTGAATATATGCAAATTTAGCGTGACAATGTTTGCTTATATTATCTGAATATATGCAATGATTGAAGATGCTAGGCGTTTGAATATTCCAAGAAATTGGGCGCTAAAAATTATCCTCTAAATCCCTTCCTTTGAGCTATAGTAGCTTAATCATAAAATTGTTATGATGGGATGGATTAAAAGTATGTGTAAAGTCGTTTACCTTACTTGGAGATTGCTAAGAGTGGAATCTAGAAGAATTCTATTAATATGGTGATATTAGTAGAACAATCAAACTCAAAGTATGACTCAATGGGTGATAGTATATGACTAACACGCCAAAGAAAATGAGCTAGTACGGCTAGCATTGTTTGATGTTGAATGATTCTTCTGTAAAGGAAAGGGAATATTGAAAATAGAATTGCAAATAGATATTTGGCAGAAAAGAAGATAACTGGAAAAGTCCAGCTCAGGAGTATATGCTTGATATACAAGTTATAGATGTATTACTAGTTAGCAAAGTTTTTTTGGGTATTTTGATACCACATTGGTTGGTATGTTGTCATACAAGCAACGCAATGCAAGAAATACAAGGGCCTAAAAGGAACTAGTAATAGATGTGGAATCGATTATGACAAGAACATAAATAAAGTGTTATTGTGTTCATTGTCGTATCGAACCAAACAGTCAAGATTTGAAGAACTTAATAATTTGTTATTTTGTTCTAGTCTTTTGTGAGAACAAATGAGATTGTTCAAACTATGACCATATTCCATAATTGATGGATATGTTAATATAAATCATGTTGGTAAAGTAAACATCTAAGACTAAATGCTAAATGTTGCAAGACGTAAAAGATTTTCACTTAAATTGTGACACCACCATTTTAGTTCATATCGGAAAGGAAAACATGAAGGAACTCCATATTGATGGACTTCCGGAGTCATTTTGTTTTGAATAAATTGACGCTTGTGAGACCTCTTCCAAAAGATGAATAGAATTCCGTTCTTAGGCCAAAGTAGAATGGACGACTAATTTAATGGAGATTATACATATTGATATATATAGTCCATTATGTGTAGTCATGTATGGTGGATTAATTTTTCCTTCATAAAATTCTCGATGACTTGAGTAGATATGTGAGTATATCTATTTAAAGGGAACAGAGTTTGACATTTGAATTGGTTCAAAAGGTTGTTAATATGAAGTTAAAATCAATGTAACAAGATAATCAAGTATTTATGATTGGATCATAAAGGATAAAGTTTGAGTTACAAGTTTAGCAAAACATCTGAGAAGTTGCAGAATTGTTCTACAACTTATACTTCTCGAATACCCCACATTATTGGAGTATTCAAAAGACAAAATCAAACCCTGTTTGACATGGTAAGATTAATAAAATTGCCATTTTTGTAGTTTATACATTAAGGACAACCGCTTTACACTGAAAAGAGCACCATCATGATCTGTTGAAATTGACAACATATAAGATATGGTTTGGGTAATGACCCGAATTGTCATTTTTCTTAAGTTTTGGTATGCATAGCATGTGTAAAATGTTTACAACCAAAATAGGATAAATATATGTTTATAAGGTTATCCCAAATAAAACATTGGGTATTTCTCCTATCACCGAATCAAAAGACAAATTGTTTGTCGGAAAGGGTTGATTTCTCGAGAAAGTAGTTCTTGCGAAACAAGTGAGTGGGAGCACAGTACAAACTCAACGAGATTAGAGAATCTTCGTTACCATGTCAAAAGTAGCGCAGCACTGGAAGTTGTTCCGGGGTTTACTATTACTAAGTAGAAGACACTACAAATGTTGTAGATACTTCAAAGTTTGCGAACTGTACCAGTAAAGTCCAAAAACTTTGTACTTAGAACAACTTGTGGTTTAAGTGTAAAAGTGTTGTTTTGACAACAAAAGGACCTGGACCTTATAAAGGAAGCAAATGATGGGCACTGACTTCGTAAAATTGACTATGAGTCATTATATCCGCCATAGTATCCTTGTATGAATATCAAGTATGTGACTTGGTAGTCCTTTCAATAGGCATGATGCCTAACGATAGCAAAAGGGTCTATATAGCGACAAAGACATGGATACTTATCGAAAAGTTGTTTTCGACGAAGTTCAAAGAGTTGACTACTACAAGATTCGATCTTCCGTAGCGATGCTTTAGTCTTTGCGGATAGTTCTAGCAAAAGGTTACATATTATGATAGGGCAGTTGAATAACAAAACCAACTCTCCTCTCGAGGAAGTTTGATCAAGGATGTGTACTTGACACAGTCTGAGAGTTTTGCAAAATTCAAAAGGTTGCTATAAAGGCATGCACACTTCAATGGTTGAAGTGAGCATAGCGAAGTTGAAATCTTTAGCTTAATGAAGTTATCAAAAGAGTTTGATTCCATCATGAATGATAAAGATGCTTGTAGAGTTACAAGAAATTAAGTGGGAGCGCTATGACATATTTCCAATACTTTATGTAGATGACATATGGTTGATTGGAAAATATGTATTTTAAATTAACACGGTTAATATTTTCGATTTCATATTGATGAAAGGCTTAGAAGATATTGGCATCGATATCTATAAAAGATGGATTGACGCACCTGATATGATTGAAGCCAAATTACATAGATGAAATATTGAAATAAGTCAATATGAAAATGACAAGAAGGAGTTCTTGTCACATGGAAAATAATTGAGCAAGATTCATGTGTTTTGACACATGATGAGCATCATTGAAATTGAGATTTCTAAGTCATGTTTCCATGCTATATACACAACCAGATGAGTCTTATGCTATAAAATGTTATAGTAGGATAATTCATATGATGATTAGACAACAGTGGGAGAGATCCTTGTGTCATTTTAGAAATGCTATGTTTTCCTATATAGTAATGACAACATATTAGTTGTAATATGTTACACTAATAGTCTTGTCATTTATTCAAGAAATTTTATCTCAATTAAAATATGTGATGAAGGGTAGCACAATAGGATGGAAGAAAGTTCCATGCTGGATTTGAAAGAGTTTCAAAATTAAAATATTGTGACAGATACTACAACAAAGGCTAAAGTATATCGTTGTGTTAACAACTGATTATAAGCGTATTTTGTGTCAAGGAGTTCTTTATTGAACTTGGTGAATTTTCAAGAATGCTGAAACTATGAAGCTACATTTTCACAATGTTAGTAACATCAGTTTAAGCTGAGGAATTAAGGTATCACCGGAACTTGGTCACAATGTTAGTGACATCAGTTTAAGCTGAGGAATTAAGTTTTCACCTATTGACCATATATATACAAAGCCATCTCATTAGAGAATGAGTGATGCGTGTAGACGCAAAGAACATGCAAATACAATAGGACCTGAACAGTTCAGATCTTTGATGATGTTTACCGCATGCGAAGCATGGTAATAACACTGGTACGCCATATGTGTTAAAGTGCTTACAGACTAGATTATTGACTCTAGTGCAAGTGGGAGACTGAAGGGAATATGCCCGAGAGGCAATAATAAAATGTTATTATCTTATTCCTTGTTTATGATGAATGTTTATTTCTCATGCTAGAATTGTATTAACCAGAAACGTTGATACATGTGTGCTTAATAAACAAACAATGGTTCCTAGTAAAGCCTCTCTTTTAACTAGCTCGTTGATTAATAGATGATCAAGTTTTCCTGATCATGAACATTGGATGTTATTAATAACGGGGTCGTGTCATTGGAAGAATGATGTGATGAACATATACCCAAAGAGAATATAGCAATGCGATCAAGTCATTTAGTTTACATTGTTACATCAAACATACGAAGTAACTTATTCCTTAGACCATGAGATCATGTCAATCGCTTATACCGGAAGAGTGCTTTGATGGCATCAAACGTCACACCGTAACAGGGTGACTATAAAGGTGTCGTTAAGTATTCGGAAAGTATTAGTTGAGGATCATGGATCAATTGTGGGATTTGTCCATCCAAATGACGGAGAGATATACTCTGGGCCCTCTCGGTGATATCACATCGAAACCGCTTGCAAGCACGTGATATGATCACAAAGGATGTTATATCACGGGAACGAGAAAAGAGTACTTGTCGGTAACGAGATTGAACAAGGTATGGTTGATACCAATGATCGAATTTCGGACAAGTAAAATATCGCGAGACAAAGGGAATAGTTCACGGCGTTGTTGGTTCACACGATCACGAGAGTCATCGTTGAATAATAGGAGTCATCACGGATCTCCAGATCCCGCTGTTGATTATTGATCGGAGAGTCTCGATCATGTCTATCTTATTCGCGAACCGTAGGGTGACACACTTAAGGTTCGATGACGCGTTTGAGAGGATATGGAATATCGAAGAATATTTTGGGCAGCACCGAAATTGTTTCGGGGAAAATTGAAATAGTTCAAGGGGTTTTTCGTCGAATGGTTGTTAATAGAATTAACAAATGATTCGAGGTGCTATATGCAAAAGTTATTAATAGAATTAACAAATGCTGAAATAAAGAAATAGGTTATTTATTTATTAAAAAAAACCTTTGGATTTTCCAAGTGGGAAATAATGGGACTCATGAGTGGGTGTGAGTGGAGCTTCCACTCACATGAAGAGGGAATAGGTGGGGGCACCACCATGGCTGGCCGCACCCCACCTTTGGGCTGCCTCCCTCTCCCTATAAAAGGAGGGTGAGGGCTCCTCTTCATTCACACACTTGCCCACTTCATTTTCCCTCCACCCGCTGCTCCATTCCACGGTCTCCGGCTTGGCAAAGCCCTGACCGTGGGATTCTTCTTCACCACCACGCCGTCGTGCTGCTGGAGTTCCGAGGGATCCTCTACTTCCGCGCCCCGCTGGAACGAGGGAACGGAGGTCGTCATCAACCGTACGTGTGACCGATCACGGATGCACCGCCGGATCGCGGTGCTCATCTTCTCGCTACCGGGATCGGTGAGAGTACGACTACGCCAACAACGAGATTTGATCTCGTACCACTTTGAGTCTTCGAGGGTATGTGTTCTCCTTAACCCTCTCGTTGCCCGTTGCACTTCGTCTCCTAGATTAGATCTTGGCATTTCGGGTGTCTCTCGCGTAGGAAAATTTTTGTTTTCTATGCAACGAACCCTTCAATAGATTGGTCTTTGGACGCCATACGTCTTGCAATCCTCCGGCCGCTCGACCACAATCGATGTGCTGATGAATTGATATGTTGCGGCTAGGTATAAGTATAGTGGCTCCCGTTCTTGTGGCGTTGCCAGAATACGCCTACTCTGTTGTGCTCGCTTGAGGTCTGCGAATGCTTTTTGTGCTTCGGGTGTCCACTCGAACTTATCCGTTTTCTTAAGTAGCTTGTAGAAGGGCAATGCTTGCTCGCCCAACCTCGCAATGAATCTGCTCAGGGCGGCTAATCGTCCTACGAGCTGCTACACACCGCGGAGATTGGTTGGCTCCTTCATTATCAGGATCGCTTGAATTTTCTCCGGGTTGACTTCGATTCCTCGAGCAGACACCAGATACCCTAGAAGTTGTCCTGCAGGGACGCCAAAGATGCACTTGGTCGGGTTGAGCTTGATCTTGTATGCGTTCAGAGCGTCGAATATTTCTCTGATGTCGTCGAGGAGCGTGTCCTCCACCAGATTCTTCATGACGATGTCGTCAACGTACACTTGTACATTCTTGCCAATGAGCTTGGCGAGGCATTTTTGCATGCAGCGCTGATATGTTGCACCTGCGTTCTTTAGCCCGAAGGGCATTGTCGTGTAGCAGTAGACAGCGTGAGATGTGATAAACGTTGTCTTCTCCTCGTCCTCCTTTTTCATCCTGATCTGATTATAGCCCGAGTAGGCGTCTAAGAAGGAGAGGCGCTGGCAGCCTGCTGTGGAGTCCACGATCTGGTTGATTCGTGGTAAGGGGAAGTTATCCTTGGGGCAGTGCTTGTTCAACGACGTGTAGTCGATGCACACGCGAAGGATGTCAGTATTTTTCTTTGGGACCAGCACCGGATTTGCTAGCCAGGTGGATATTTTTATCTCGCGGATGAACTTCGCAGCGAGTAATCTGTTCACTTCTTCTACAAGTGCTTTTTTCTTTGGCTCTGAAAACCGTCGGGTTGTTTGCTTGATAGGCTTGGCGTCTTTGTAAACTTTGAGTGAGTGCTCGGCGAACTCCCTGGGTATCCCTGGCATATCTGAGGGGTGCCAGGCGAAAATTTCCCAGTACTCACGGAGGAGTTCGACGAGCGCGCCTTCCTATGCTGGCGAGAGGGTGGTGGATACCATCGCCGTCTTCGTAGGCTCCGTCGGGTGCACTTGCTGTTTTCGGTTGTCGATGTTCGCGCTGAACTCGAACTCTGGGGCATTCTTTTTGGTGAGAGGCATCACGAAGTGATCCGTGGTTTTTGCTATCTCTTCTAGCTCCTCCTGCATTCCGAAGGATTTGGCGATCTCGTTGAACTCGATGTCGCACTTATTGGATTTTTGGAAATCGTCGTCGATGGTGATGGTGCCATGCTCCCCAGGTAGCTTGAGCTTCAGGTAGGCGTAATGTGGTACTGCCATGAATCTGGCGAACGCTGTTCGACCAAGAATAGCGTGGTACTGTGAAGACTAGTCGACTACTTCAAAGTCGAGGAATTCTCGTCTATAATTGCCGCGGTTGCCGAGCACCACCTCCAAGTTGATTGTTCCGAGTGGGCGGACTGCCTTCCCTGGTACTATCCCGTGAAAAGATGTTTCTGATTCCGTGAGTCCGTTCAGGTTCCTGTTCATCCTGCGGAGTGTGTCCGCGTAGATGATATTGATCCCGCTGCCTCCGTCCATGAACACTCGGGCAAGTTCGTAGTTGCCTATCTGCGCCGGGATGACGAGCGCCGCGTGTCCTGGTCGATAGACTCGGGGGGGATGGTCCTACTTGGAGAAAGTTATCGGCTGATCGACCATCTTCAGAAATTCGGGTTTGGATGGTGGGGCTTGGACAACCATGAATACTTGTCGAGTGTTTGTTTTCTGGGCCCTGCGGGACGGGCAGACTTTCTGTATCATTTCTAGGAGTCCTGCTGGGTTCGGGTACCCATTGCCTCCCTGGTTTGCGGCGGGCGGCGCTGGTAGCGCGGCTAACACCGTGTTTTGGTTTCCTGGTGGAGGTAGGGCTTGCGGCGGGTGGAATCCTTGGGTTCCCCCTCCCGGGAGCTGCGGGTAGCCCTGATTGACTGTCGCTCTGTTTTTCTTCGAGAAGGCCTCGTGTATGTCAGGGAACTTGCGGCAATCCTTGAGAAGGTGTGTTGCCTTGGTTTTGCCAGTGCGCTTATCTGTAAATAGATGTAGCGTGAAGTAACCATCGAGGTCCTCCTCGAGGGTTTTATCCTCAGGCTTCGGCTTCCATTCACGATTTCCGCGATGTCCGTTGTCGCGATTTCTTTTGAACTCTGCTGCCACCAGTTCCTCCCAATCGTCGTGATCGTAATGCTTTCTCCTCTTCTTTCGACCATGGCGGTCGTCTTCAGGTGCTGGTGAAGATGCTTTCTCATTGCGCACCGAGTCTTCTTCGTTGGCCCATCTGTCGGCTCTAGCCATCAGTTCTCCAATAGTTTTGGGTGCGGCCCGTCCCAGTTCTTCTCTGAAGGCGGTTCACCGAGCTCCTTTGGCAAAAGCGTCGTCTGCAACTTCTTCCGATATATTTTCCGCCGTATTCCTTAGTGTGGTCCATCACTGGATGTATTCGTGAGTAGACTCGCCACTTCTCTGCTTGCAGGCTCGCAGCTCCTCGATGGTTGCGGGCCTATTGTATGTCGCCTGGAAGTTCTTGCGGAAATCGAAGGTTAGATCGTCCCATGATCTGTAGCACGCCTTTGGTCTTCCTTCGAGCCAGCTGCGCGCAGCGCCTACAAGATGCAGGTTTAGGTACTGCATAGCTGTAGTCTTGTTCCCACGCTGGCATTTTACTGCCGTGAGGTAATCCGACAGCCAGGACTTAGGCTCCAGCGAACCGTCGTATTTCGGCAGTTCCGTAGTAAGTTTAAACCTTTTGGGCATTGGTGCCTCGCGGATGTCGCGAGTGAAGCATAGTGCACCACAGGTTTCTTCGTCAGAAGAGGTGGATGGGGAGCGTGCGCGGTTTCTGGCTACTCGGGCCTTGTCGACTTTGTTTTGCGCGATGTCAGATCGCGCGTTGTATCCAGGCTGGTCGCGATCGACCTCCTTCCGCTGCTCCCTGATGCGGTGTCGCGAGCGGTTGCTGTGGTGCCGCGGGCTGCGATCTCGATCCCTCGGGCTGCAATCTCGATCCCTCGGGCTGTCATCGCTGCTACTCGGGCTGTCACCGTGTCGTCGAGCTTCCTTTCCTCGGGCGCGCCGGGGTGACTTCTCTCTTCTGGGCGATGTACTCCCGCGTCCGCGGTGCGTTCCTTTGTCTTTCCGGGGGGTTTTCTCGGCCTCCTTTTCAGTCGCGTTCCTGCGGTTTTGAGCCGCGAGTCTTGCGGCTGCCATGCCCAACCCCTTCTGGACTTGTCTGTATTGCTCCGCGCGGGGGTCGTTCTCCCCTGGCTGGTTCGCCTGCAGGTAAGTGGCTGCGGCTAGAACCGCGGCGGCAGGAGTTGTCGGGTGCATGTTGCCGTCATCGTCGACACGCATGAGGGAGGTTTCAAGTGTCTTGCTGATCCCGCTCAGAGATTCGCCATCCATTGCTGCGGTCTTCGAGACGTGTATTTTCCTTCCGGGATGGTTCCCTACAGAATAGGTCTTGGAGAGTGCCGCACGGCGCTGACTTGATTCATCCGCTAGTTTTTTTCGCTCGGCCAGATCCTTGCGAGCTTCTTTGATCAATGTTGCCGCTTTCACTAGATGGTAGTGGTATGCGATTAGATTCTCCTGAGGGGATCCTTCTTCAATCGGTTTGGCTGAGTGTACGGCCGCTTTCGCCTTGAGCCAGGCTGCTCGCGATACTTTGATGTGCTCGCGTTCCTTCGCGCTTTCTTTCGTCTCTTCGGGTGGGTCAGTTGATCCTGCCATGTAGACCTGAGCCAGATATGGCCCGTGAGTCCTAGGCGTAGATTGGAGAGCTTTCCCAACCCGAGAGGGTTCTTCTGCAGGGATGGTGTGGAAGTTGCGAGTGTCGAGGCGGATGGATTCGCCGCTTTTTGCTAGGTCGTGACTCGTGTAGTTGGGTAGCGAGTCGATGGCTTCAGGCTTCGAGAACGACTCAGAGTCTGATCCTTCGAGATCGGTTTTCTCGGGGAAGTGCAGGATCCCCGCTTTGTTGGCATAGAATTGGAAGCTCCCGAATGTCAGGGTGACGCTTTTCTCCAGATCGCTCAACGCCGGGCGCGATTCCGGCGAGTGGGGCGCGACGATGACTGACCCGATTCGGATCGGATCGGTTGGAGTTGAAGTTCCGAGGCTCCAGCTAAATTTTGGCGATGATGAGGCCGAAGATGTCGTAGATCCAGCGCCCGCCGTTCCCACAGACGGTGCCAATTGTCGAATATGCATCTCAACAAGTCCCTCAGGTGAACCGATAGGGTTTCGAGTAGGAGAACAAGTAAGCGCTGGTGACAATCGTGGGCTAACAGGGGGCAAGATTTACCCAGGTTCGGGGCCCTCGTAGAGGTAAAACCCTTACTCCTGCTTATGTCGATATGTATTAGCGTGATAGATCAATTACAGTGGGGGTGCTCAAGTCGAGAGTAGATCTCAATCTCAAGGCTTAGGTGGTGCGGTATTGCTTGGTCCCCCTCCCGGTGGTTCTCCTAGCCTTATATAGGCGGTCAGGTCTCAAACCGTCCTCGGGGGGGGGGGGGGGGGGTTACAAACCCTAACCTAAAGTCGGTTACAAGTTTACTTTCTGAACCCGCAAGGCTTTGCGTGTGGGCCTTGAATGGGGCCTTCTAGAACTATCTATGGTATCTCCCTTGGAGCTTGGGTCTTGGGCCTTGGACCGGGTATGCTCACCCGATAGGTCCAAGATCCATCCCTTCGTCACCTGCCTTGCTCCTGCGGCCGGTCCTCCTCCACGGTTTGGGCGCCAGGGCCCATCTGAAAGTGCTTTTTCGATATCTCTATGTTTTATGTCTTTGTTAACAACATAAATGAGTTTTAACCGTGTGTGCTATTTGTTGAAAAGGTTATAGCCAATATTAGCACATAAACGGTGTCAAAGAAATGGTGAAGAAGATAAAAGTTCGGCGGACGTTTTTCACGCTCGAAGAAGAAGTTTTCAGTGCAATCCGTAATTATTCCGGATGGGTCCGGAATAATTCCGGACCATTCCAGAACGATTCCAACATGACCGCGAAAACCTCTGTTGCCATACGGAATCATTCCGGACCAATTCGGAGCGATTCCGACTTGAACGTGAATTCTTCTGTTACAATCCGGATTGCTCTGGATTATTCCGGGTGCCCGGAATTATTCCGGAAGTTCCGGAATTATTCCGGATTAAACTTCGACTGCGCAGAAAACGGCTAGTTTCTTGGTGGAGCTATAAATAGATGCTCCCCTTCTTCCCCAAGGGGCAGCTCATCTAGATTTAAAGTCCCCATTGATGGAGCTCACCCACCAAGATAGATCTCCCATCTCCTCCACCCAAACTTGTTGAAAATTGGAGGATTGAAGGAGAAGCCCCGGATCTACATCTTCACCAACCGGATTTAATTTACCCTGTTATTTGCTTGAGGGATCTTTGCCTAGGGTTTCCTCTTGTGGAGAACCTTGGCTTCTTGCTACTCTTGGTGATTTAAGATTGTTGGGAGCCCCCAATTTGGTTGTGGGTGTGTGCCCCAAGCTTGTTTGTAAGGATTCGGTTCCCGCCTCAAACGGGATCAATAGTGGAATATGGACTAGGCCTTTGTGGCGGGGTTCATCCGAGAATAGGGTGAGGCCTTTGTGGCGTTGAGTAGGCCTTTGTGGCGAGCTCACACCCCTCCAACGAGACGTACTCCCTTAACAAGGAGGAACTCGGGAATACATCGTGTATCCGTGTGCTTCATATCAGTTACCTCGTTCCCTTCCTCCTTTACTTGTGCTTGTATTGTTATTGAGCTTGTTCTGGTCATATAGGTAAATTCATCATAGTTGCATCATCTAGAGAATTTACCTTTGTGTCAAGCCTAATTGTGAAAGAAAAATTAAAATTGATCGTACCACCTATCCCCCCCCTCTAGGTGCCCATGCTATACTTTCAATTGGTATCAGAGCCTCAGCTCTTCTATCGGGATTAACCGCCTAAGAGTTTAACTATGGTCGATGAGACGGAGACCGCCGGTTCCGAGGCGCCGGTCTCTATGAATGATCTCAATGATTTGAAAAATTCATTGACCTCATCCATGGAGACCAAAATCGATGAGTTGCGTCAAGTATTGATGCAACTCTTGAAAGCCAAAGGACCAGAGGTCACCGGTTCATCTCCTCCAGTTGAAAATACGGAGGGCGCCAATAAAGGGGATGATGGTGATCCATCTAAAAATGCTTCCGCCGAAAACTCCACCAATAAGGGTACGGATGGAGAGGAAGAATATTACTCCGTCAAAGGACGTTATTCTCCCGATCCTCCCGTCCCACATCCTAATATAATTCCTAGGGGAGATCCACCTAAAATTGATGCATTTTCTTTTCGTGAATGGCAATATTACATGGAGAATCACTTGAACTCTTCTTGTATAGAGCTTTGGAGGGTCACTCATGATGGATACAAGCCTCATGACCCCAATAACTTAACAAGAAGAGAAGCCGTAGATTGTCAACTCAACTACACCGCCTTGTCAATTCTTCAACAAGCCGTGGGTCCTAACCACATGCCGCATCTTCAGCAATATTCCACCGCCAAGGAAACATGGGACGCTCTCGTCGTCATGTTTGTGGGCAATGAGAGCATGCAAAGGAATAGGTATGATGCCTTGAGAAATGAGACCGAAGGGTTCTATATGCATGATGGAGAGAACCTTGAAGACATGTACCGAAGGCTCAAGACTCTTGCCACCGCATTCTCCAATGTTGGTGCCAAGTACATTGATGATGCTTGGATCAAAAGGAAGTACATGATTGCTCTCATTCCATTTGATCCCACGGACTTGAAGAGCATTCAAGGAAGACATAACTTTGCTTCTTTGACCTCAACCCAAGTTATGCAAGAGATGTGCTCCTATCAAGTGCAAACCAAGAATGCTCTTGACAACCATGCTAGGGCCATAGGAATGCACAAAGGGGTATCGGTTGCTTTGAAGGCCAAGGTTGTGTCAAAAGAGTTTGAGTATGAAGAAGAGGGCCATGCGGAGTTGGCTCCATTGAAGGATCAAGAATATGATACCGTGCTCAAGGATATCATTGCTCTCACCATGCAAAAGTTTTGGAGGAATCCCCCCAAGGCCAAGAAATATGTTGAGAAGAAGACCAAGTCTCGCTATGGCAATGATGAGACTCAACGAGTGAGGTCTTGCTTCAATTGTCAAGATAAGCACCATTTCATTGCGGAGTGTCCCTATGAAAACAGAGAACTCCATGGTGGCAAGCTCATTAGCAAGGACAAGTCCAAGGTTGACTACAAGAAACCTCACTTAAAGAAGAAACCATTCAACAAGAAGTCTCCCACAAAGTTTGTGCTAGTGACTTAAGAGGAATATGATTCTGGAAGTGATGAAGAAGAAGAAACCACAAGTGAAGTGGCCTCTCTTGCTATTGCTTCTACTCCGTCATGTTCATCTCTATTTGAATCCCCCAATGAGAATCATCCTCACCCAAAAGCCAAGTGATTCATGGCTAAGGCCTCGGAGGTATCACCTTCTCCCAACTCTAAGACCCCAAGTGAACTTGAAAATCTTGCTAGTCTTAGAGTAGAAGATGAAATTCTCTCTTTAGAACGTTTTATGTCTAACATACAAGGGGAGACCAATAAGTACTTTGATCATCTCATGAGCCAATTGGGAGATGCCCATGAAGCTCTTGAGAATAAAAGTGAGATTGAAAGAAGCGATGCAGATGAGATAGCATCCCTCTCTATGACTCTTGAAGAAGAGCATGATGGGAGAGTTTCTCTTGAGGAGGAACTTGAATCTATTGAAGAGTCACATAATGAACTTGTCTCTAATTTCACTAAGGAACGTGACCTTGCAATTGCTAAATATAAAAAGGCTAAAGGATAAGGTTGAGTTTGATGTTGGTCATGGTAAACTAACCGAGGAGTTTGAAAAACTAACCAAGGCTCACAAAGCTTTGGAGAGTCAACATTCTTCCCTCAAAGAGTTGCATGAACAACTTCAAACTCAACTTAATCAACTTAACAACCCTAGAACCTCTACTTCTTCTTGTGATCATGCAAATATTATTGAGGAAAATGCTAGGTTGAAGGATGAGCTAGCAAGGCTAAAGGGCAAAGGCCCTCAAGTTGAGAAGGTTGTGGTCTCTACCCCACAAGTGGTGGCCCCTAGTCCTCATGTGGTTGTTGCTAGACCACAATTGAGTGCTCCAAGGCCACAAGTGGGAAAGCAAGGTCTTGGCTATGTTGCCAATAAGAAGAAGAACAAGAAGAAGGCCAACATTGGTGCCTCGAGTAGTATTGTCATTAGGGACAACACTACTCGTAGCACTCCCGCACAAGAAAGCAATGTTGCTTCGAGTAGTAGTGTCATGAGGGACAACACTACTCGTAGCATCTCCACGGGAACTAACAATCCACACCATTTCTTATATGTTGATTATTATGGTGTTTTGCAAGCTAAATATTTTGGTCCTATTGAGGTTTACATTGACTATACCATTTAGGTTCCAAAGACCCTTGTTGCTAACATGAAGGGACCCTCCTCGGGTCCTAACTCTAGTCAATATCTCTTGCACGACTACGCTTCCGGTGGGTCTAAATGGATAATTGATAGTGGATGCACTAGTCATATGACCGGAAGCAAAAAACTTGTGACGGAATTGCGCCCAAATGACATTCAAGCAACCATCACTTATGGAGACTCGTCCTCGTCTAAGGTATCGGGGTTCGGCAAGGTTGTGATTGATCCCGATATCACTATCGTGAACGTCATGCTTGTCGAATCCCTTGGTTTCAATTTACTTTTGGTCCGCTCTATTGGAAAGATGGGTTTCTCCGTCTTTTTTGATGAATATATTGTGGTCCTTTTGAGGAGCAAGACTCTTGACGTCGCATACGTGGGACATGTTGAAAATGAGTTGTTCATGGTGGATTTTTCGAAGTCTACCAACTCTCAATCAATGTGTCTTTTCGGAAAGGCGGACGTGGGATGGTTGTGGCATTGCCGCTTATCCCATGTCAATATGAGAACTTTGCAAAGTCTTCACAAAGGTGGCCTTATTGTCGGACTAAAAGAAAATGTTTCCTTTTCCAAAGATCGCGTTTGTAGGTCGTGTGTTGAAGGAAAGATGCATGATATCTCGCACAAGGCCAAGACTACTATTTCATCAAAGAGGATCAAGGAGCTTCTCCATGTTGATCTCTTTGGTGCCGTGCCCGAGGCAATTCTTCGTGGCAAGAAGTATTGCTTGGTGATTGTCGATGATTATTCAAGATACACTTGGGTTTATTTCTTCAAGTGCAAGAGTGATACTCAACAAACCATCATCAACTTCTCCAACCAAGTGCAACGTCAACACAATGTGCAAATCATGGCTATTAGGAGTGACAATGGTTCGGAGTTCAAGAACTACACTTTGAATGAATTCCTTAGTGAAGAGGAAATTCGTCATCAATACTCTGCCACTTACACTCCTCAACAAAATGGTGTTGCCGAAAGGAAGAATCACGCTCTCTTGGATATGGCAAGGACCATGTTGGCGGAGTATTCGTCTCCCCAATATTTATGGGCCGAGGCCATATCCACCGCATGCCACTCCTCCAACCGCCTCTACATCCGCAAGGGCTTGTACAAGACTCCGTATGAGATCCTCACCGACAAAAATCCCAACGTCTCCTACTTCTGTGTATTCGGTTGTAAGTGCTTTTATTTGATCAAGGGTGTTAGGTTGTCTAAATTTCAATCCAAAACTATTGAGGGTATATTTGTTGGTTATGGTGCCGAATCCCACACTCATAGAGTCTTTGGCAAAGCCTCACAGATTGTCATATAATCTTGTAGTGTGGTTTTCGAGGAAAATGATGGCTCCCAAGTGGCGCAATTTCATGTTTCTAATATAGATGTTGAAATGCCTCAAGAAGCCATAGGAAGTATGGGTGTGGGATTTTTCGTCCCATTGAGGGACACCTTATGGAGACTCGAGAAGGACTATGCTCTATCCAAGTGGAGCCCTCCTCTACAATAGAAGAGCAAGCCAAGGAGCCAAATGATGCACCTACCCAAGAACATGTTGAAGACCCTCCTCTTATTGACCAAGTTACTACGCAAGATGCAACCACTCCTATCATTCATGCTAGTCAAGGTCAAGGCCAAGATCAACCATCCCCACCCTCCTCTCCTCAAGTTGAAGCTAGTGTTGAAGAAGTTGTTGAGGATGATGATGATGATAAAGGCCAAGTTGGTCAAGACGGGGACCCAAATGATCAAGATGATCAAGTGATCCCTCCTCACAATAATGAGGAGATCGAAGCCTGTCGTGCTAGAAGGATAAGAAGAGTTTTGAAGCAAATTGATTCCCAAGACAACAAGGTCTTGGAAGATATTCAAGCTAGAAGACACACAAGAAGGCAATTGGCACATTTTAGTGAGCATCAAACTCACATATCTATGGTGGAACCAAAGAAAGTGTTTGAAGCTCTTGAGGACTCCGATTGGTTTGAAGCTATGCATGATGAGATCAACAAGGTTTGGAGATTAGTTGAGAAGCCCAAAGATTGCCACAATGTTATTGGCACAAAGTGGATATTCAAGAACAAGCAAGATGAGCATGGCATTGTTATAAGGAACAAGGCAAGATTGGTAGATCAAGGTTACACTCAAGTTGAAGGCATTGACTTTGATGAAACCTATGCTCCCGTGGCTCGCCTTGAGTCCATCCGTATCCTTCTTGCTTATGCATCTTCGCATAATTTAAGATTGCAACAAATGGATGTTAAAAGTGCTTTCTTGAATGGTCCAAACAGGAGGTATATGTTAAGCAACCTCCGGGGTTTGAGAACCTCAACTTTCCTAACAATGTCTACAAGCTCGATAAGGCGCTCTATGGACTTAAACAAGCACCACTTGCGTGGTATGAGCACCTTAGAGAGTTGTTGGATGACCGTGGTTTCGAAGTTGGGAAGATCGACCCCACTCTCTTCACAAAGAGAGTAAAGGTATAGCTTTTCATATGCCAACTCTATGTGGACGATATTATCTTTGGCTCAACTAACCAAGATTTCAATGATGAGTTCTCAAAGCTTATGACTGACAGGTTTGAGATGTCTATGATGGGAGAGCTTAAATTCTTCCTTGGCTTTGAGATCAACAATTGGCTCGTGGGACTTTCATGTCTCAAGCCAAGTATTCCCAAGACATGATCAAGAGGTTTAATTTCCAAAATGCAAAGATCAAGCCATCTCCTATGCAAGTCAAGTGCCACCTCAAGCGTAACCCGGATGGTAAAGATGTGGAACAAAAGTTGTATCGTTCTATGATTGGTTCTTTGCTTTACCTTTGTGCATCTAGGCCCGATATCGTTTTGAGTGTAGGTGTGTGTGCAACGTATCAAGCGGATCCTAAGGAAAGCCACTTAGTGGCGGTTCATAGGATATTTTGGTATTTGGTTCACACCTCAAGGTTTGGTTTGTGGTACCCAAAGGGGGCACAATTCTCTCTCAAGGGCTACACGGATTCCGATTGGGTGGGTGATCAAGATGATAGGAAGTACACTTCCGGGGCTTGCCAATTTCTTGGTAGGTCTTTGGTGAGTTGGTCTTCCAAGAAGCAAAATTGCATATCACTCTCCACCGCCGAAGCCGAGTATGTAGCCACCGCAAGTGCTTGCACCCAATTGCTATGGATGAGGCAAACTCTCAAGGAATATGACGTTCATTTGGATAAGGTGCCTCTCATGTGTGACAATGAAAGTGCCATCAAGATCGCCTACAACCCCGTGCAACATACAAGAACGAAGCATATTGAGATTCGCCATCATTTCATCCGAGACCATGTGGCAAGAGGTGATATTGCACTAGCTTATGTGCCCACCAAGGACAATCTCGCGGATATCTTCACGAAGCCACTTGATGATGCAAGATTCATGTTCATGAGGAATGAACTAAACATCATTGATTCTAGGAGTTTGACTTGAGGATCTTGCACATACCCCTATAGATGAAACGTGTTTGGGTTTAGGTGTGGGCATGGACATAGGGGGAGTGTTATCCTAATACATTGGGTTCTCCCTCCCCCCATTATTCCCAAAGCAAAAAATTCATTGTTATCTCTCTTTTTATAATGTTGAATTGTTAGCGTCAATGTTGAGTAATGGTAATGCCCCCAAGATATATCTTCGCGGTTGCATACCATGATCTCTTACATGGTGTCTTAGGCTACCAACCTCTTCTTATTTGAAGAGTTGGTTCTTAGTTAGTTGCATTTGAGTTGTTAAGTTTTTTTTTTCCAAATACTACTCCTTGTTGCTATTTGCATATTATTTGTATCTTTCCCAAGGAGTAAGACTAGGAATTTCTAACCCCTTGTGTTGCCTTGCCCATTTTCCTTCTCCTATATTCATCTACATGCATATGCCTTACTCCACACTAAGTCACGCAGTTCCTAGTCATTTCCACTGCCATTTTCTGGTCTAGTTCGGAACAAATCCGGAGTAGGTCGGAATTAATCCAGAAGTGCTCGAATTCCGACCCAGTCGGAATAATTTCGGGACTTCCGGAATAATTCCGGACCAACCGGATTCATTTCGGGCCATTCCGGGCCTGACAGTTTTTCCGCCTATAAAAGGACAAGCACACACGGGAGAGGGTTTTCTTCCCACTTTTACCCTCCTCTCGTGCCCTAGCCACCAAAACTGCTCTGCATTCGTCCCGTTGCCCCTAGGGAGGATTTTTTATCCCCCCCTTGGACAAGGACATCCCCCATGGAAGGTATTTTGATTGGCCTCTCTTCTTTTTCGATTTTGTTGGTTGGTTTTTGTTCTAGATGAAATCTCCACATAGGGTTTGATCTAGTTCCGAGTTCCTCTCAACTTATTCATCTTTGGCTAATTTCCTTACCCTAGTTTCCATGACATCTTAGATATAGTCTAACCAACTTCCAATCTATATCTAAATCTATCTCATACATGTCTTTCCATGTTTCCCTGCACATTAGTTCAATTCTAGGATCAGTCCAAGGTCTTCCTTAAGTTTGGTGCAGTCTATAAGCCAAGAAATCAAAATTTTGGGAAAATCTCGAGTCAAATCGAGGGTCCCGGAAAAATTTCAGACCATGTCGGAATAATTCTGGACCCATCCGGAATAATTCCGGACCCTGCCAGAAATTCTAAAAACTTGCACTACATAAAACTTTATGGAGTTTTGTTTTCCGCTTGGCATATGCAATCATCTCCTGCTATCTCTATTTCCTCTATTCATAGGTGGCGGCTCTCGTGTGGGTACCAAGAGGAAGTCCTCCGCTGGAAGGGGTTCTCGCTCTCAAAGGGGTCGCACTTCCGGTAGTCGTGCCGGGAATCGTGAGGATGATCAGGTTGAGAAGCTGCTCGAAGGAAATCTAAAATATATCTCCGTGACTCAGTGGAAAGCTATTAAGAGGAGGAACCCATACCGTTTTGCCGAGCCCACTTGTCAAGATCCATGTTTTTGGACTAACCTTCAGCAAAAGGCATGGGATGAGTTCTATTCCACACAGGATCCTCCTGTCCGTGAGCAGGTTCAGGTTGATATGTAGTTCTATCATAGGCACAAGAATGGTGATCTCCGTCATGTTCATGATTGCTTGATGAAGCTTAATGTGGCACCACTTCTGGATATTGAGTGTGAGTATTGTCCGTACTTTGTGGCTCAGTTCTATTGCACTCTGCACTGCACGGGTGATGCCGTGCGCACTATGACTTGGATGTCTGGGGAGGAGAAGATCACTAGCAACTTGTGTGACTTTGCTGATGCTCTGGGTTACAAATGGAAGGCTACTTATGGTCATCATGGTTTCAAGGTACAAGACAACTGAGAATATGACAACTCCATCTTGGATTTCTGCTATCCTCCTGATGTTCAGGGCAAGACTAGGCCATTCAACTCCAACATGTACCCATACTACAATCTTGTGTCCAAGATCTTCCGTTCCACTATTGTTGTCAAGGCTGGTGACTACTCAGCCATTAGGGCCCATATGGTGAATCTCATGTTGCTCACTAAGCCCCATAATCAGAGGAGGATAGATGTGATGGATTTGATGTACCGTGAGATATGTATTGGTGTGATGGAGAAGAGGAAGCCTGCTTTGGCCCCCTGATTCAGAGGTTTATCAATGCCAAGTTGGGAGTTGAGATCATGGAGGAATTTCCAGTGGTCAGGGGCAAGAAGATGGTGCCTACCCTCATTCGTGGTGTTGAGATTCCTAAGTACACCAAGGCCAAGTCCAAGATGTATCAAGCTACTCCTTCTGCTTCTTCGAGTGGTGCTTCTCAGCGTCAGCCCTCTAGTGGCATTTCCAAGTTCTTCAAGGCAATGTTTAGTATGTGCAATGACACTAGGGTGATTGCCCATGAGGCTAGGGAGTTGGACAAGGAGAATCGCCGCATTCAGAACCCTGACCATCGAGCTGTTGGGATCAATGTGCCTGAAGATCCTCCATATCTCACTGCTGCTACCTATGTTCCTACTGAGATGCCCGAGATTCATGATGATGATTTCTACTTTGGAGTGCTGATGTCTACGCACGCTTCTATTCTTGTAGACAATGTTGGGCCTCCAAGTGCAGAGGTTTGTAGAACAGCATCAAGTTTCCCTAAGTGGATCACCCAAAGTTTATCGAACTCAGGGAGGTAGAGGTCAAAGATATCCCTCTCAAGCAACCCTGCAATTAATATACAAGAAGAATCTTATGTCCCCAACACACCCAATATACTTGTCAGGTATATAAGTGCACTAGTTCGGCGAAGAGATAGTGAAATGCGAGTAATATGGATGGTTATAAGTAATAATAGCAATCTAAAATAAATATGGCAGCAAGCAAACATGTAGCAGAACAGGCGAAAAACGGTGTTTCAATGCTTGGAAACAAGGTCTAGGGATCCTACTTTCACTAGTGGACACTCTCAACAATGATCACATAATTGAATAACTAAATATCTTCTCTTCACTATGCTACTCTTAACCCTCTCCGGTTGGATAACGAACACTAATCATTGCGTAGGGCTGCAAAAAGCATTCCTTAAAGTAAGCATTCCCATGTCTAGTTAACCCCACGCTGTCACTATGAGCGCCCTAGAAGGTACTAGACAAACACAACAATTCATAGAGGAGACACACACAGTGTGCACACTGTCACTTCACACCGCGGGACAAGGTGACTCCAAAGTTCATATTAATAAAACACTGTAGTAGCACAAGATGAAGAGTAACATCTACTTATTAAACTAGATTAGAAAGCTCACGATCATATATAGATCACACCATGGGAGATAGAGAGATGAACCACATAGCTACCGGTAGAGCCCTCAGCCTCGGGGGGGAACTACTCCCTCCTCATCATAGGAGACAACAACGGCGATGGAGATGGCGGTGGAGTCGATGGAGATGGGTTCCGGGGACACTTCCCCGTCCCGGCAGGGTGCCAGAATAAAGATCTGTCCCCCGAAACTTGTCGGCGGCGGTGACAGAGCTACAGATGTATTTTGTGGAAAAGGTCGATTCCCCTAGGGTTTATGCATCTGGGAGTATATATAGACGAAAGGGCGATGCCAGGGGGTGGCCAGGGGGGCCACACCACCTGGTGGCGCGGCCAGGGGGTGGTGGCGCCACCCTATGGTGTGGCCACCCTGTGGCCCCCCTCCGGGGCTCTTCGAGACTTCTCGATGCTTCCGGGACTTCTAAGACTTCTGGCTTTCGAATCGTCCGATTCCGAGAATATTTCCAGAACAACTTTTCTGAAACTAAAAACAGCAGAAAACAGGAAATGGCTCTGTGGCATCTTGTCAATAGGTTAGTCCCAGGAAATCGATAAAAATGACATAAAGTGTAAGGTAAACATGTGGGAAACTGCATGAAAACAACATGGACCATCGGAAATTAAGGATACGTTTATGACGTACCAAGCATCCCCAAGCTTAGTTCCTACTCGTCCTCGAGTAGGTAAACGATAAAACAATAATTTCTAAGGTGACATGCTACTAACATAAACATGATCATAAAAATGTAAAAGCATATGTAAGATGAGATCATAGAACTTCAAACACAAACATGATAAATAGAACTTTAATAATAAAGTATAACAATCAATTTTCATCATGAAGAGTATCTCAAATAAAGGATCACAAAATAATAATGCAAAGAAAGATAAACGTTTGTTTCATATATAGAGAAAGCATGGCAAAGTGATATTTCGCTAGTCCTTAAGAGTGGGGAAAAACATAAATGCCAGGACACCTTCAAAGTTCCTGAGGAAGACTAGAGCAAATAATTTAAGAACAAAAAATATCACATCATAAAGTAATTATTGATGTTTATGGGACAATGCACGTAGAACTAAGAATGGAAAAAATGCTCTCTCAACTGTGCATAAAGTTAGAAGATGGAGACTCAACATACAAGTAAAAGAAAGGCCCTTCGCGGAGGGAAGCAGGGATCACTCATGTGCTAGAGCTTTTTATTTTATTAAACATAGGTATTAAAATTTTGACACTCCTCCCATCCATTTTTCACAAACCATGGCTAACCGAATCCTCGGGTGTCTGCCAACAATCACATACCGTGGAGGAGTGTCTATATTTTGGGAGATGTATGCTAATGTCAACGAATGGTAAACAGAAAATACAGTACGTCACAAGCCAACTGGATTCACAAGAGCGGCTCCCATGTGAAGGACGCATCTGGGTAGAAGGTCATCCCTCTTTCTCTTTTGTTTACACAATTATGCTTTGACTGATAAATCAGGGGCAAAAATAGTGAAGAGATTTTGTGTGTATTAATTTGGGGCTGGGCACCCTGCTGCCAGCTCTTCTATCATTTGGATAAACGGATGAAGCCACTACTCTAGGGTGTGAAATCCAATCAACAAGTGAGATAAAGATTTTCTATTGACGTCCTCATGAGCAAAAACAGGGACATAAAGCAGGAGTAATTTTGAAGGTTTTAAAGGTAACACATGAGCAATTTACTTGGAGTGGCAGTTAAACACCACATGTAGGTAGGTATGGTGGACACAATGGGAAAACTTGGTTTTAGGGAGTTGGATGCACGAGTAGAGCTCATACTCAGTACAGGTGGAGGCTAGCAAAAGACTGGGAGCGACAAATCAAGAGAGCATACGAGCCATAATCATGCATAGCGACATAAACATCATTAACTAAAGCATAAGCGGTATCATAGTTCAAAAACTAAGTGGTCATGAAGGCTATTCATGACTGGTTTATAGCCATAAATATGGTGTGAGCATGCGCCAAGTCAACCAAATAAAACATTCGAAAGAGAATACCATAAATTTATGCTTCCTTATGACAAGAACAACTCATGAATCTTTCAATGACATATTAAACACTCTCAACAATTTGAGGCTATTCATGCTACTCAACATCACAAAGATTTAGAACTAAAATAACATTTAGCATGGCATGAAAAAGTTCTAGTCACAGTCTATACAAGATTCTACTTGCACTCTTATAAATTCTACTTCAAGCGGGAGTTTCTTTTCCCAACAAGCACCATACAAGATATGTTTTAACAAAAATACTCTTGATGATAAAGCAAGCAATCATGAGAGTACTCACATAACACTACTGAAACTAACAACTCTGAATAAGAGATGCATGAAAACAAAGGCTAAGCGCAGTACTAGCAAAAAGTGAACACTCACAGAACAATAAGAATGAAAACTAGAGTGTTCTAAGCAATGAAAACGGAGCGTGTCTCTCTCCCACACAAGTATGATAAGATCCAACCATTTATTACAGCAAAGAAAACCAAACAAACTGAAAACAAAAATAAAAGACGCTCCAAGTAAAGCACATAATATGTGACTGGATAAAAATATAGTTTCACTAGAAGTGACCTGATAATTTGTCGATGAAGAAGGGGATGCCTTGGGCATCCCCAAGATTAGACGCTTGAGTCTTCTTGGAATTTGCTGGGATGTACCACCGGGGTATCCCCAAGCTTAGTCTCTTCACTCTTTTTGATCACGTCATATCATCCTCTTCTCTTGACCCTTGAAAACTTCCTTCACACCAAACTTCTCACAATCTTCATTAGCAACGTTAGTGCAATTGAAATAATAAATTCACTGGTTCAGTTTCAACATAATCCTAACACTAATAAACACATTATATACTGTCACAACTTCTTTTAAAAACTCTTTTTCTCAAAAGAACACCAAAAGAAAGAGATTAAGAGGCAAATGCAATTATTTGCAGAAATGTGTCAAAACATGACAACAGGTAAAGATGCTTTTTTTTGAAAATCTTCTGTTGCCCAAATCAAAAAGTGGTCAACTAAGAAAAGTTCCGTATAAAGCCCAGGATTGGGCACAAAAAAACTCAGGTCATTTTGAATTCCGTGTGATTTTATACGATTTTAACAGTGGACAGAAGAAATCTGTTTCCTGCACAGAAATCCGAAATATAGTCTCAACTTTCCACTAGAGACTTCACTTGGCTCAAAAAAAACACAAAAGAAAAGATACAGAAGGGTTGCTAAGGAAATATACAACACCCAGGTTCAAAGAAAACAAAATAAAACGAAGGAAAACGGGTTGAAAACGGAGAAATAAAACGGGTTGTAAACAGAGAAATAAGACGGATTGTCTCCCGGAAGCGCTTTTCTTTTAATGCCTTTCAGCTAGGCATAATGATTTTTAAAAATATTAAGAATAAGAGTTGAAGCACAATAAGATAGCATCAAGAAGCAAATATAAAACACATTTAAGTCTAACCCATTTCCTATGAAAAAGAATCTTGTAGAAAAACAAGTCAACGAAGCACAAAGTGACTAGCATAGGAAGGCAAAATAAGTGCAACTTCAAAAATTTCAACATAAAGAGGGGAAACTTAATATTGTTGAGATGCATAAAACAATGTTTCCCTCTCTCATAATAACTTTCAGTAGCATCATGAATAAAATTAACAATATAGGTATCACAAAAAACATTCTTATCACGAGCCACATGCATAAACGTATTAATACTCTCCATTAATAGCAGTGGGAGCAAATTCAACAAAATATCTATCATTATCATTCTCATCACCATAATCATCAAACATAGGAGACTTATTGTAATCATAATTAATTTTTTCCTCAATAGTAGGTGGACTGAAAATATCATATTCATCATTGTAAACAGGTGGAACTAGAATACCACAATCATTATAATCATCATATATTGGAGGCAAGGTATCATCAAAGAAAATTTCCTCCTCAAAACTTGGGGGACTAAAAATATTATATTCATCAAAACTAGCTTCCCTAAGCTTAGAATTTTCCATAGCATTAGCAATAATGGTGTTCAAAGAATTCATACTAATAACATTGCTACTAGCATGCAAATAAAGCTCCATAGGTCTTTTAATTTTCTCTTCAAACACTTCATGTCCTAACTCAAGATAAATATTATAAAGCTCTCTCATTTTTTTTGTTTTCCATTAAGTCTAACTAGTAAATATAAAACAAGCAACAAGTAAAAATAAGCCTAACTAGTGAAAACAAAAACAAGAAACAAAAAGATATAATTGCAGAATCTAAAGGAAATAAATTCGAGCACTCACACCCGAGGATGTGAGTACCTTTTACCTTACCTCCCCGGCAACGATGCCAGAAAATATCTTGATGTCTACGCACGCTTCTATTCTTGTAGACAATGTTGGGACTTTAAGTGCAGAGGTTTGTAGAACATCAGCAAGTTTCCCTTAAGTGGATCACCCAAGGTTTATCGAACTCATGGAGGTAGAGGTGAAAGATATCCCTCTCAAGCAACTCTGCAATTAAGATACAAGAAGTCTCTTGTGTCCCCAACACACCCAATATACTTGTCAGGTATATAGGTGCACTAGTTTGGCGAAGAGATAGTGAAATGCGAGTAATATGGATGGTTATAAGTAATAATAGCAATCTGAAATAAATATGGCAGCAAGCAAACATGTAGCAGATAAGGAAGAAAACGGTGTTTCAATGCTTGGAAACAAGGCATAGGGATCCTACTTTCACTAGTGGACACTCTCAACAATGATCACATAATTGAATAACTAAATATCTTCTCTTCGCTATGCTACTCTTAACCCTCTCCGGTTGGATAATGAACACTAATCATTGTGTAGGGCTGCAAAACCATTCCTTAAAGTAAGCATTCCCATGTCTAATTAACCCCACGCTGTCACTATGAGCACCCTAGAAGGTACTAGACAAACACCACAATTCATAGAGGAAACACACACAGTGTGCACACTGTCACCTTCACACCGCGGGACAAGGTGACTCCAAAGTTCATATTAATAAAACACTTGAGTAGCACAAGATGAATAGTAACATCTACTTATTCAACTAGATTACAAAGCTCACGATCACATATAGATCACACCATGGTAGAGAGAGATGAACCACATAGCTACCGGTAGAGCCCTCAGCTTCGGGGGAGAACTACTCCCTCCTCATCATAGGAGACAACAACGGCGATGGAGATGGCGGTGGAGTCGATGGAGATGGGTTCCGGGGGGCACTTCCCCGTCGCGTCAGGGTGCCAGAACAGATATTTGTCCCCCGAAACTTGTCGGCGGCGGCGGCGGAGCTACGGAGTCGATTCCCCTAGGTTTTATGCATCGGGGAGTATATAGGCAAAAGGGCGGTGTCGCGGGGTGGCCAGGGGGCCCACACCACCTGGTGGCTCGGCTGGGGGGTGGTGGCGCCACCCTATGGTGTGGCCACCCTGTGGCCCCCTCCGGGGCTCTTCGGGACTTCTGGATGCTTCCGGGACTTCTAAGACTTCTGGCTTTCGAATCGTCCAATTCCGAGAATATTTCCAGAACAACTTTTCTGAAACTAAAAACAACAGAAAACATGAACTGGCTCTGTGGCATCTTGTCAATAGGTTAGTCCCGGGAAATCGATAAAAATGAGATAACGTGTATGGAAAACATGTGGGAAACAACATGAAAACAACATGGAACATCGGAAATTAATGATACGTTTATGACGTACTAGGTGCTTCCGACTGATGTTGATGATGAAGAGGAATCTGCTGAGGATGATTTTGATGATGCTGGCAACCATGGAGATCATGAGTATGAAGAGGAAGAAGATGAAGAGGAGCACCCCTGAGGAGATGACGACGTCGAGTGATCTCTTGGGACGCTAGTTGGACTCGTTTTCCCTTTTTGGCGCCTTAATTCCAAAGGGGGAGAAGGAGTCCCTATTAGGATATCACGGGCTTTGCAAGGGTGGGGGCACAAGTCTTATTTGCCTTTTGTTTCGATCTTATAGGCTTGTGCTCCAGTTTCTTTAGTTTTTTCGTCTTTGCAAGCTTTTTATTATCCGTGTGGAACCTTGTGACTTGGTTGTGTCACCCTACCCGTGGTTATGCTACTATCATGCTTGCTTACATTATTGTTATATCTTTGCATGTTTTATGAACTTGCTTAGTTTGCTTGGTGTCTGAAACATAGGGGGAGCAAAGCCTATGAAATGTGTGCCTCACGGGACACATATCAAGGGGGATCTCCGTCTATATTTTGGAGACCATTTCTTTATGTTCACCTTGTTTATCCCCGTGAATCTTTATGTTGTCATCAAACACCAGAAAGAGGGAGATTGAAAGTGCTTTTTCGATATCTCTATGTTTTGTGTGTTTGTTAACAACATAAATGAGTTTTAACCGTGTGTGCTATTTGTTGAAAAGGTTATAGCCAATATCAGCACATAAACAATGTCAAAGAAATGGTGAAGAATATAAAAGTTCGGCGGACGTTTTTCAGGCTCGAAGAAGAAGTTTTGAGTGCAATCCAGAATTATTCTGGACCCATCCGGAATTATTCCGGACCATTCCGGAACGATTCCGACATGACCACGAAAACCTCTGTTGCCATCCGGAATCATTCCAGACCGATCCGGAGCGGTTCCGACTTGAACGTGAATTATTTTGTCACAATCCGGATTGCTCCGGATTATTCCGGAAGTTCCGGAATTATTCCGGATTGCACTTCGACTGCGCCGAAAACGGCTAGTTTCTTGGTGGAGCTATAAATAGATGCTCCTCTTCTTCCCCAAGGGGCAACTCGTCCAGAATTAAAGTCCCCATTGATGGAGCTCAGCCACCAAGCTAGATCTCCCATCTCCTCCACCCAAACTTGATGAAACTTGGAGAATTGAAGGAGAAGCCCCGGATCTACATCTTCACCAACCGGATTTAATTTACCCTGTTATTTTCTTGAGGGATCTTTGCCTAGGGTTTCCTCTTGTGGAGAACCTTGGCTTCTTGCTACTCTTGGTGATTTAAGATTGTTGGGAGCCCCCAATTTGGTTGTGGGTGTGTGCCCCAAGCTTGTTTGTAAGGATTCGGTTCCCGGCTCAAACGGGATCAATAGTGGAATATGGACTAGGCCTTTGTGGCGGGGTTCATCCGAGAATAGGGTGAGGCATTTGTGGAGTTTAGTAGGCCTTTGTGGCGAGCTCACACCCCTCCAACGAGACGTACTCCCTTAACAAAGGAGGAACTCGGGAATACATCATGTCTTCCTGTGCTTCATATCGGTTACCTCGTTCCCTTCTTCCTTTACTTGTGCTTGTATTGTTATTGAGCTTGTTCTTGTCATATAGGTAAATTCACCATAGTTGCATCATCTAGAGAATTACCTTTGTGTCAAGTCTAATTGTGAAAGAAAAATTAAAATTGGTCGTAGCACCTATTTACCCCCCTCTAGGTGCCCATACTATACTTTCACCATCTCCTACTCGCACTCGCCGTTCTGGGACGGCTCCTCTTCGCCACCTGCAGCCGCCGCGGCAAGGAACTGGCTGCCGAGGGGAGAGGCGGCCCCGTGTTCGGGTTTCCTTGTGCGCCAGCTCGGGAAATTCAAAACCACTCGTATGTTAGCTCTCCCTCACCGCGTACTCCCTGGTCCCGCTCGTGGTACGGTGACAACAACAGTGGCTGCGGGGCCGGGTGGGGGGCGCCCGACGCGGTGGTGGAACACGCGAACACCGCGGCCCGCGCGCTGGCATGGCTGCTGCTCGCGGCATACCTACAACTGCAGTACGGACGGCGCGGAGATGAGACGTTCCCAACACTGCTCAGGCTCTGGTGGCATCAGCCACGAACTAGCAGCACACGCGGCTCCATCTAGCTAGAGCGAGACAAAACGAGCGACCGGTGAGAGAAAGGGCGTTTCACGAACCCATCTGATCTATCGTTGGACAACGCCTCCGCCACCAGTGTAGAGCGCGAGCGAAGCACCAGCCGGCTTTAGAATCTAGATCAATCCTGGGTTTCCGACACAGCATGCACCGCTCTTTGCCCATATGAATCTTGCCAAAACCGTCTGGGTGTGCTACTGTGCTAGTTCGTGCTCGTCTTTTTCTCCTGCTGCAACGGCCATGCCACCATGGACTCTCCAGCGGGGTTGACTTGGACTGATGCTAGATGCTTAGCTGCTTCTCATCAACACCGTTGTTGCTTCGAGTGGTTCAGGACGCCCTCATGGTGGATGGCAGCAGTGCCGAGGGTGAGGAGGTGGATGAATCAAAGCTAGTGCCCGGGGTGGTTCAAGACGCGCTCATCTGAGAGGAGGGTCGCGGTGGGCTGCTGTGCATCCGAGGAGCCTCTGCTCAATGACACGAGCAAAATGGCCGGCAAGAACGGCAGAGATGCCATCGTCGATGCCTGCCTCCTGGGCTGTGTCGTGGCGTTCCGCGCATCCGGGCGGCAGGTGGACGCCATCACCGACTCTAACGCGCGCTCGCGATCGACCCAGCGTTCATCCCGGCGCTGCACCAGAGCGAGATCGCGAGGCACACGGGGAGCTCGTGGCCCACATCCAGGAACTTTGCGACTGCGTGGCTGCTGACGACGGGTGCAACGTAGACTAGTACGGGCTCCTCGTCGTGCGGCGGGGATGCACGCGGTCGGAGCTCGTGCGCGCGCACCTCCTGCTGACAGATTTGAGAGTGGAGAGATGGGGTCGGGCCATTTTTACACGCAGAGGAAGACCGTGCCGTGTGCGTTGGCAGTGCCCTCCCACGCACTGCGCCGGCTCCTTGGGCACTGCACAAACGCGTATGGACCTGCCTTGCTGACGTGGCGGAACCACCATGCCGGGAGCATCGGCGCTGCCGTGCCGAGGACCACACCGTCGCTGTGGGTGCTACTAGAAAGCGTTAGAAACGAAATTATTTTATTTTTGAGTTTATTTTTTTGCTGAAGTTTATCGCCAGGATTATGTTTGTGATTTTTCACGCCATTTTTGTTCCATTTTTTCCCCTATGGCATCTGTGATCTTTCCTAGCTTAGACTTAGAGCATCTCCGGTCGCGTCCCCTTGTTGCCTTTCGGATCGGCGTTCGGAGAGGCCATTTAGAGGCTCGTCCGGACGGCGCGGCACCACGGGGGCGCCTCTTCCCCACTCGGCGCCCCCAAGCAAAACCCCAAAATCAATTTTGCACCAAATTTTTAATTGTGCAAATACAAAAATATTTAAATTCTTGCAGAATTATGCCTGTTAGGCCATAATTTAAAGTTTTAGGCATTACAAAAGATACGAATTCGTCATGCGCTAGTATTAATCGACGTTGACAGCGTTGTTGGCGCCGAGGAATCCGAGTTCGGGGGTGGAGCCGAGGAAGCCGTCGCCGCCGAACTCGGCGCCCTAGGTGTCTCCCGACGTTTCTTTGTTGCCGCCGCTCGGGGTCGCCGCGTGGCGTTCCGTGGGCGCCGAGGATGTCGTCGCATTGGTCGCCGTGGGCGCCATGGACATCGATCCGTCCGCACCGAGGCCCATCTCGGCGTAGATTTGCGCACGCAGACTCTCACACGCCGTCATCGCCCGCGAATCAAGGTTGGACATATCCGATGTGAGTATCATGAAGTCCCCTTGCCTCTTTTTGGACGCCTCCTTGCCGGCCTCGATCTTAATTTTCTTTTCCGTCTTTTTCGAGAACTCCGCCCTGTTGGCCTCGGTTGCGGCACGTCTCTTGGCCGAGTTCTTGGTGACGTTCTCCATGATCTTGTTAATGGTGGCATGCACTCGCTCCGAGTTGGCCGCCGCCGCAACGGTCGCCTTTGCTTTCTTGTTTCCCATTGGCCTTTCTGAATTGATCACCACATCATTAATTTGAGCATCGCTGGGCTTTTGCTTCAATTGGAGTCTTTGTCTCTTCCATTTCTCATTGTTTTGAAGCTTGTTGAAGCAATAAAGGAACGCAAAGTCCTTGTCATCGTTGAGCGCCTTGAACAAGAGAGCACCCACAATCTAGCAACACGAGAATTCAAGATGTTAGACAAAATGCATGACGTTATCATAGCATAGGACAAGATGAGACACACAAACTTACTTGGTCCCTCGGAGTATTGCCACTCTCCAGCCTCGCTGTAATGTTCTCAAAGGTTCCTTGAAACTTGTTCACCGATTTTGGATTGTGGACCATCTATGGGCTAGCTCACTTTGATTGCGATCCATAACAAACTCCACATATGGTGGGTGATACTTGCGCTCATCAAACTCCGACATGATCCGCTTCCAATAGGAGTCGCTTGTTTGGTTGGCTCCCGTGATCACGTCATGGGTAATGGCACTCCACGAGTCAATCAAGCACTCGTCCTCTTTGACGGTCCACGCTATGCCACGACTTCCACCCTTCTTCTCCTTTTTCTTCCCATCCTTGCCGACTTCTTGCACATCGTCACCGGCGCCATCACCATCTTGGTCGTCGTCATCATCATCGGTGTTCTCGACGTCTTGCTCCTCATCGACAATGGCTCCCGCCACCATCTTGTGTCTACACCAACGGCGAACAAACATTGGGATGGTGGGTCGGCGCAAAACAATGGAGCATTGGTGCTGGGCCGTCGCGGGGCGTACCTGAGTGCCGAAGGACGCCTAGGAGCCGAAATCGTAGCCGCCAGAGAGCGCCTGGTCGCCGAAAAAAGTGCGGAGACCGACGTTGAACACGTTGCGGGAGTCGTCGTCGAACGATGGGGTGCGTCCGGACTAGGGCTGCCCGGACACCACGCCGTCCTGGCGCATACCCGAGGACACCTCGTACACCTCATTGAGGTCGAGGTTCATCCCGGCGCCGCCGGGCGCCCCCCCGCCGAACGGGGTGTTTGGATCGAACCCGCTGTAGCCGTACGCGTAGCCGCCGGGCTCGTTGAAGTTGGGGGAGAGGCTCAGGCTAGGACAGAGCCTCGACTGGGAATGCAGCGTGCTCGTGGCGTCTAAGGGGAACGGCGACCCCGAAGTCGACGAGCTCGAGCCACCTCCCGGGCTTCCTCTGACGGAGCCGACCAGCAACTCGAGGTTCGCCGCCGCGTTCCGGGCCTCCGTCTTCTCGCGCCGCTGCCGATGCTCCTTCGTGGTGATGTCGCGTCGGTGTTAGCCGACCGCCCACTCAGCGTTGGTCATGCCCTCCGGCCACTCCTTCGGGGGGCGCGGCTGCAGCACGCGGCGCTTGACGCCGAGCTGCCGTCCTTCGTGTTCTTCGGCAGCGGCCTTGGTGGTCCTTTCGGAGGCATGGCGCCAACGGCGAGGGAGGCGGGAAGGGGCGGGAAGATGGAGGCGGCGGCGGGGAAGGAAATGGCGGGGCGCGTCGGGCTCTGGGAGGGTTTTGGTGGGCGTCCTGTGTCGCTGGCAAGGAGGGCCCGCGGTGCGGTACGACTGGTCCGGAGCCCCACGGGGTTGGGCTAGATTTGCCGGACGGGAACAAAGGAGCGTCCGGACGGGAAGGCCCAATGTGGCGCGCGAGTGGGCGCGTTCGAGGGCCGTCCAAACGGAAAGGATGTTGGGGGCGTCCTTTGGGGGCGCAACTGGAGATGCTCTTATTATTCCACACAGCTTTTATCTGCACCTACCAACTAGAGGTATAGCCTACATGTATTTTACGAGGTATGGCTATTGTTTTGTTTCGATGATGCTCAAGGGGATGCAACTTTTTGGCTCCGGTCAGAGTCAGTTTCCAATTAGGTATTTAGGCATTCCGATTCATTTTAGGAGGCTTACGATTGTTCAGTTGAAACATGTGAAGAAAGGCTTCAAGCGAGGTTGAGTAGTTGGAAAGGAAAACTACTATCTTTGGATGGATGTTTGGTTCTCATAAATTCAGTCCTATCTAATATGGTATTGTATATGATTTCCTTCTTCCAATTAACAAAATGGGTCTTGAATCGATTAGATTATTTTCGATCAAGATTTTTTGGCAAGGGATGGTGAAAAGAATAAATATCGATTTGCTAAATGAAATATGGTGTGCCACCCTAAAGATCATGGTGGTCTGGAGATTCATGACCTTCATGTCAAGAATATAGCCCTTCTTGGTAAATGGTTGTTTAAGATCCTTACGGAAGATGGGATTTCGTGAACTATTCTTAGGAGAAAGTACATAGGCTGTAGAGAGATTTATCTGGTTTCATGAAAATCAGGGGACTCCCACTTTTGGGCTGGACTAATGGCGACGGAGAAATTCTTCTTCCCATTTGGTTATTTCTCCATTAAAGATGGCTCGGAGATAAAATTCTAGGAGCATAGGTGGTTAGGTAATAACAAACTCCGAGAATAATATCCAGCTTTATACAACATATTTCTTGAATGAAACAAAAGCTATACTATTGCTACGGTGTTGGAAAATTTCCCGCCAAATGTGACGTTTAGGAGAGACCTCATTGGTACGTGTCTTGAATCTTGGAATGAACCTGATGGTAGTGAATCTGACAGAGGGTAGAGATGAGTTCCGATGGAATTTATACTCGAATGGTAAATTCTCGGTAAGCTCAATGTATGAAGCGTTACTTCAACCAGATATGGCCAATAGATAATAATAAGAAAATTTGGAAGATGAAGATTTCCCTAAAAATATAGGGTTTTTGTCGTGGTATCTTCGTCGAGTTATAATATTAACTAAAGATAACTTTGAAAAAATGCAATTGTCATGGAAATAAACAGTGTGTCTTCTATCACAAAGATGAGACAATTAAACATTTGTTTTTCGACTGTAATAGTGCTACTTCTGTATGGTCAATCATTCAGATAGCCTCTACATTATATCCACAAACAAGCATTGCCAATATTTTCGGAAATTGGCATAATGGAGTGGATAAAAGGTTTAAAAGACTTATTAGGGTGACAATGTTTGTCGTTATTTGGTCGTTGTGGCTATGTAGAAATGAAAAGATTTTTTATGATAAAAATTGTCCTATTATGCAGATTATGTTCAGGACTACAGCTATACTGCGTATTTGGTTTCCGCTGTAGCGTGTGGAACACCAGAACCTATTTTTGGAGGTGTGTACCAGACTGGAGGTTACAGCGAGGGACTTTTTATCCCAACATGGATGGCAGCATAATTTGCGGATCGGTCCTCCACCTCCCTAGGCGTTTTTTTACTTTTCGGTAATGCGACTTACTTTTGCTCGTTGTTTTTCAGTTGTGTGCATCTTAGTTATGCAGAGGATAGGTGTAATATTTATTATTAAGTAATAAAAACTCCCTTTATAAAAAAATTGAACTCGAAGAAGTTTTTTTACAGGTAATAACACTAGACATACAACAACTTGCGTGGTGCGTGCAAATTCATACAACAGCTTGATAATAGGGGTGAACCAATACACTATCTTGTGACGCGGGTGCAAATTTGGTCCAAATTGCTCTAGTGATGACATGTGGCCTTGTTCTTTTTGCAAAATACCCCCTAGTTTGACAGAAATCCGGGTGAGTCACTGCAGGACCCATGTCCCATATTATTTTGGTTGTCTAGCTTGGTGTGGTTATATTTTCTCTCTCGCCGCCCCCTTTGCTCGTGGTCGTGGGATAATGGCTGCATCCGGACGCCGCTAACTCGAGCTCATTTGCACCGTCACCCCTCGTGGCTACTCCACATCGATGCTGACTGTTGATTCATCCGTTACCTTCGCCTGGCCGTGACAAAAGGCATGGTAGCAGAGTAGGTCCAAACTGACGCTACCCATGTTTGGTGAGTGGCTTGATATCCACCTTTCTAAAGTCTGCATCCAAAAAAAGTGGCGTCCAACAAACTCAACCCGATGAACAGATACACATGTCAGATTCATTTTTTTTAAATCAAATCAATCACGAAGCTATGTGAGTTTGCTTCTTCACGTTCCTCGACCACAGGAGTGAAGCCCCAAACCAGATCATGCAGTTTCATCGGACAACACCACATGCACGCTCATGCTCGAGGTATTCACTATCGTTGTCAGGTAAACGCGATGAGGACCGGTGTGCGCCCTTGAACACCGCCAGCACACCACCAAGACGTGCTCAGCCAGGTTGTGCGCTTGCGCGCCTCCGTGCATCTTAGGTGACTAAGTTTTCTTGTCATGAATTGATCACAAGGGTAAGATTTAAGTAGGTTATGTTTACTAGGTTACTATTAGGTGTTAACAAGCACGAACAACAAACCACACATGGTCAATCAAGGCAATGTGAAGTGAAACACAAGTATTAGTGAATCATTTCAAAAAAAAAAATTGTTGGCCCTGATTTTTGTCTTTCCCGCGTCTATGCGTTTCCTAGCTCCAAAAATTGCGGTGTTACAGTTGCTCTCATGGCATGACCTAAAATCTGATATGAAATTCCTAAGTTCACTACAACCTTACATGAGTTCATAAGTAAGCTCACATATTACATCCACTAATCATTCCGTGAGATGTAAACTTTGAATGATGATACTTTGCAAAATAAAACGGATACGGGTAAAACGTAAAAGGCACCGGTTTGATCAATTTAGTACAAATAAAAATACACCAAATCCATCGGTTTACGTGCACCAATTGTTCAACTTGAAATCTCATCACTCCTCATTAGCAAACTACGAATTGCTGGACCGGACACAAAGAAAAGACGAACTCAAACACAAAAAGGAGAAAGAGAGGGGGGGGGGGGGGGAGGGGGATAGCGCCTTCTTGGTATGGTCCGAAATAACCGCTGGCGCCCGTGGCCACCATATATAGCTATATATATGCAAATTAAAAATTCGGTTAGACGAAATGATTCACCCCGATGGAAGCCACATAGTAAGTAGCTCGAGGAAGTTGTTTCTCAGGTGAGATCAAAGATACTTTGTGAAATCATGGTGTGCTTATGCCAGGAGGTGGTCGTCATCCCACTCGTCTCGATAGCTATCGAGCCGACTTGTCACTTTCGTTCTTGCGGCAATGAATATCAATTTCCTCCAGTCCTCGAACTTCTCTAGCCCGCATTGCTCCGCCAACCAGTCCTCGTACTCAAACTGGAATGTCAAAATAAGCTTGGTAGTGAAGTTATAACAATAAGTACCAAACATGTTTAACTGACGATGTATGAACATCATCAATGACATAGGTACAAGGGAAGAGCTTTACAGAGGGGGGCAAAAGGTGTCAAATGAAAGTAGAGGGGGCTAATTTGAAATGTGTTGTCATATTTATGGTAAATAAGTGCTAAATACTATATAATAGTATTCTGAAATTTTATTGAGTGCGACCAAGTAAGCTTCGCTACGGCATATGTAAACATGTACCCACCGTGAATACTCCAAGGTCATGAGTGTATCTTTTGGGGCACCCGCGAGATTCAAAATCCAAGTAAAATGCTGCCACATCCCGGATCATCTCCTCTTGTGATGGGAGCTGAATCCTCCCGGATAGAACCTCCGCCACCCAATTGCTTTGGAGTTGAAACAATGGTAATAGAATGAACCGGAGAGAAAGATCTTAATTCACATGCATGAATGTGTCGATCAAACAGCTAGATATATAATGAACGATCGAGCTCAAAACATGCTTGCAAATTATGCTGACCCTAGAGTTCAGTCCGATAAAGGAGATGTGAGGAGCCAGTTGTGGCGAGAACACATGCTTGTACAACGGGGCTACACGGTTGTCGTCCACACTGATACCAGCAGCCTCGTCGCCGTCAGTTAGGAACGAAAAGTTGTACTTGTATCTAGAGACGAACAAAGGAAACTCGGTTCACAGAAGATAGCTCTTTTAATCAAGCATAGACCCCAACCACATCGGCTAAATTCAAGATGTACTATACTAAGTTCGTATGACCCCAATTACATCGGCTAAGTTTTGCTTTCTTTAACATCATGAGGCATAACCTTTATTTTAAGAAGATCAACATCAAGAGTAAGTCTATCAACTTTAGAAGCAAGAATATCAATTTTTCCAAACTTTTCCTCAACAGATTTATTAAAAACAGTTTGTGTAGTTATAAAATTATTAAGCATGTTTTCAAGATCAGAGGGTACACTTCTATTGTTCTTATAGGAGTTACCATAAGAGTTGGCATAACCATTACCATTATTAGAAGAATATGACATATAATTATTGCTACCAAAATTATTCCTATAAGCATTGTTGTTGAAATTATTATTTTTAATGAAGTTCACGTCAACATGTTCTTCTTGAGCAACCAAAGAGGCCAAAGGAACATTGTTTGGATCAACAGGAGCATGGCCATTAACAAGCATAGACATAATAGCATCAAGCCTATCACTCAAAGAAGAGGTTTCTTTAACAAAATTTAGCTTCTTACCTGATGGAGCTCTCTTAGTGTGTCATTCAGAATAATTTAGCATTATATCATCAAGAAGTTTTGTTACAACACCCAAAGTGATGGACATAAAGGTTCCTCCAGCAGCTGAATCCAGAAAGTTTCTTGTAGAAAAATCCAGACATGCATAAAAAGTTTGGATGATCATCCAAGTAGTCAGTCCATAAGTGGTACAATTCTTTACCAAAGATTTCATTCTTTCCCAAGATTTAGCAACATGCTCATTATCAAGTTGCTTAAAATTCATAATGCAACTTCTTAAGGATATAATCTTAGCAGGAGGATAATATTTTCCAATGAAAGCATCTTTACATTTAGTACATGAATCAATATTATTTCTAGACAAAGATAGCAACCAGTCTTTAGCTCTTCCTCTCAAAGAGAAAGAAAATAATTTCAGTTTAATAATATCTCCATCTACATCATTTTATATTTGCATCTCACAGAGTTCAACAAAATTATTAAGATGGGAAGCAACATCATCAGTACTAACACCAGAAAATTGCTCTATCATAACAAGATTTAACAGAGCAAACTTCATCTCATAAAAATCAGCAGTAGGAGCAGGTGGAGCAATAGGTGTGATAATAAAATCATTGTTGTTTGTGCTAGTGAAGTAACACAACTTAGTGTTCTCAGGAATACTCATTTTAACGAGATTAAAAACAAGATCAAAATAACAACTAGAATAAGAACTATTTTTTTGTGTGTTTTTGATAAAGAGAAGCATACAAGACAAAATAAAATAAACTAAGCAAAACAAAAACAAAGTAAAGATATTGGAGATGAGAGACTCCCCTTGCATAAATCCTCTTCCTCCCCGGCAACGGCGCCAGAAAAGAGCTTGATGGCGTGTAACACACGTTCGCTGGGAGACCCCAAGAGCAAGGTATGAAGAGTACAGTAGTAAGTTTCCCTCAAAAAGAAACCAAGGTTGAATCGACCAGTAGAAGAAAGAAATCACTTCTGAAGGTTGATGCAAATGATGTTGGTAGGGCGCACTATCGGTTCAGCAGAAACGTGGAATCTACACAACAAAATCAAAGTACTTTGCCCCAACGAATCAGTGAGGTTGCCAATCTCACCGGTTTTGCTGAAACAAAGGATTAGACGTATAGTGTGGAAAGTAGTACTTGTTTGCAGTAGATGAAAGAGAACAATAAATGTACTAGGAAAACAGTGGTTACAGTGGTTGTATATCAGTGTAACAAAACGGACCGGGGTCCACAGTTCACTAGAGGTGTCTCTCCAAAATAGATAGATAACATGCTGGGTAAACAAATTACAGCAGGTAAATGGACACATATAAAAGCTCCACCGTAGTGCATATGCATGACATGATGATTACTATGTGATTCATGCGGGCATTACAACAAGATACATAGACCATTATCCAATTGCATATATGACTAATAATCCAGCCTCAGAGTGTCATCCGAGCAAACCTTTGGTATTAAGTTGCAAGCAACAGATAATTGCATTAAGAAAAGCGTGTAATGTAAACAATAAAATGATACTTTGACAAAGCATTGTTGTTTTCTCCCTAATGGCAACATCACATCCCCCACCTGTTACGTTTCTGACACTCGAGTGTGAGTGAAAGGGAGGCATGAACCCACTATCGAGCATAAATACTCTCTCTTAGAGTTACAAGCATCAACTTGGCCAGAGCATCTACTAGTAACGAAGAGCATGTAAGATCATAATAACATAAACATGAAATAACATGATAGATTGATAATCACTGGACATAGCATTCAATATTCATCAGATCCCAGCAAACACAACATATATCATTACAATAAGATGATGTTGATCATGTTAGGAAGCTCGCAAGATCTAAACATGAGGCATAAAGAGGAGAGAACAACCATCTAGCTACTTCTATGGACCCGTAGTACAAGGATGAAGTACTCACGTATCACTCCCAAGGCAGGCATGGTGACGAAGAGCCCTCCGGTGATGATTCCCCCTCCCGGCAGGGTGTCGGGGAGAGCTCCAGAACCCTCCCGAACTAGGCTTGACAATGACGGTGGCTATGGATATTTTTGGTGGAAAAGGCTCGAGTGTTTAGGGTTAACCCGTGGAGGAGCTTAAATAGGCGAGCTAGCGGCGTCGGTGGGTGGCCAGTTGGCCCACACCACCCCCAGGCGCGGCCAGAGGGGGGGGTGTAACATCCCAAAACTTGCTAACAAAAGTGTGTGGTGTTGTGTTCATCTCATACATGCATGAATCAAAAATTTAAACCATGTTTTAAACAATTTGGTTTGTGAATTCAAATGGTTTGAGAAAAATCCCACAAAAAGCTCTTATTTTGGTTCCCAAAATCTTGTTCTGAAAAATATTTCAATTACACCAAAGTGACACATGGTGTTGTTGGAAATTTCATGAGCTTTTCAAAGATAATTTTTGCCAATTTTTATTCTTACAAAAAGGCCCTCAAAGCAAGGTTTTCTGTTCTGTTTTATAAAAGAAAAGAACCTTGTTGCTTTTTCCCAAAACTTCAGGGGGTTTCTTGAAAACTCCCTTTTCTTTCTACTTCCTTTGGACAGAAATCACAACTAGCTGCGTGGCCGAGCCCCATGGTCGATTGCCACCTCATGCTCCTTCCCCTCGCTTCAGATAACGCCGAGGAAACGTCCAGACCGAGAAGAGCTCGCAGAACCCCCCCTCCTTGCGCGCCCTCCATCCCGCTCTCTGTACAAGCCTGGGCGGACGCCGTACTGTCCAGTCGGCCGCCGCCTCTCCCCGCCGTCTCCGGCCATCCCTGTGCAGATGGAGATCACGAGGAGCTCCACCGGCCTCCCCTTTACCTTCCCGTGGAGAGAATCGAGCCGGGACAGCCCGCAGACGCCGCGCCGACCTCTTCTTCTCCAAGTCCGGCCGGTGGTCGCCGCGGTCGATGCCGCCGCCTCCAACCTTTCCTCGCCACCTCGACCACTCCCCCAGACTCCACGCGTTGTGGTGAGCTTCGTGGTGCCCTCGCCTTAACACCTCCCCCTCTGTATCGCGTTGCCTCCGTGCGCCGCCGAGCGCCGCTGCGGATGCTCGCCGCCGGCGAGGATTCCGGTGGCCATTAGGCCCTCCGCTGGCATCCCCCAACTCCCCATGTCCTCCTCTCTCTAATGGTATAGTTCAATTCCTGAACCGCACGCGAATTTGATCGGATTTGAATCCATCTGTGAAGAACCAAGAACAGTGATGTCACCATTGCCTCACTGTGACGTCATAAGTTCCCTGTTTTTAATAATTCCAGAAAATGGATAACATTTGAGTAATTAATATCTTTTTATCTGTTACTCAGAAAAATAAAATAAAAATATGGTTATGCTCAGAAAAATGTAATCTACCCAATTATGTCATTTTCATGTATGTTTGACAAAGTTGAATTTTGGACATTATTTAATGCTGTTTAAATCATTTTAAAATAGAAAAATAAGTTTTTATTCAATAAAATTAGAAAATTAAAAGTTATATACCAAATTGCTCAAAATGACAAATGCAACCTGTTTATGATGTTTTCAAACCCATTTGGGCAAATAAAATGGTATTCACCTTCATAATCGTCCGAAACCCCCTCCGGGGTCTATTTTCGGGGTAATTTCAGTAAAATTGCTTAACCAACATCCAAACCCTAGCAACCCATCGAACCTGTCTAGGGCTTTATTTCAGTGCATTAAATTGCTCATGCATACATGTTGTGCATTGCATCGATGCCATGTGTTGATTGTTTTTCTCCTTCGGTGTTTGTTCCCCCTCGGTAGAACGTGACTCCGAAGAGAAGTCCATCAGTCCAATGACGAATACTTGATCTTAACCGACCAGTCAAGCACTTATTCCAGAAGATCTTTATCTGGTTTTCTTATGACCAAGGCAAGCATAACCTCTTATCTGCTCATATATGGTTTTCAAAGTGATTTGAATCTCGTACTTGCATTCGGTTCCAAACTATTTGATGTCAGTAGATAGAGTTCTCCTATACTTACTGCATAACCTAGATATCCTGATCCACTGCACCTAGCAGCTATAGGTTTGTTTGTGCGCGCTCCGCTAAACCCTGTGAGTCTTGCTTAGTCATGCCTAGTTGTGATCTGATCCATCCGGTTGATGAATCTGGTCAATACGTGAATCTATTATGTCATGTTGTTATGATTTGAATTACCTTTGATAACTTGACTAAATACTGGCATGGATGTGAGGCCACAATGGGTTGTGGCGTTTTGTCCTGTTCATGCCCCTAGGAGCGAGTTCTCGCCTTCGAAGCCAAGACTGAGCGTGCAACCACACGCGGGGCCTAACAGACCGCGCTCGACTAACTAACTTGTTTGGCCACGTCCATGAGTCACGTAGTTTGATCTTTCCATCTGCGTGTGAGTCAGAAAACAATTTGGAGAAAACTTAGGGCGTGACTGGGACAAGTGATGGACGTACACGGATCTTGTTCCTGACTCACAGAACAGGTGCCGTCAGGAGGTGGCCAACTCCCTGTTGACGGGGTGGCCCTGTTTGGGTTGACTCATGGATAGGGTCGAGCAAGGTAAATGTCGTGGCCAGCCACCCTCTGCCGCTCTCCATGGACGAGCGTACATGTGGCGTTAAGAGTCGGATGGTACGTGTGGGTAAAGTGTACCCCCTGCAGGGATGAATCTCCTCGAGAAGCCGTGTCCACGGTTACGGACGACTTGGCAACGGATTCTGTGATCATAGATAACTTCAACGGAATGACTAAAACTTGTTAACCATGATTGAAGGGTGCCTCCTCGGAGATGCCGAGAGGGGTGATCCTTGTAGCATAAGATAGTGTGGGAATGAGAAGGGCTTGGTGGAATACAAGAAGATGATGATCTTAGTAGTTGAGTAGTTTTCTCATCTGTTTTGAAAACATTCTATGAGACGTGCTATTCCTTCCTCAACTTGCAAAACAAAGATTGCTTTACGCAAATCAGCCTTCATAAAACCCTTTCTGAAGTTAGCAGATATATAATAGGTTAACTAAGTCTTGTTGAGTACCTCCCGTACTCAGGTTTGCTTAATTTTGGTTCAGGAGAAGAACTCCATCGGTGGTGTTTCAACGAGGACATCGACGAGTAGTTTGGGGTTCCCAGGTAGCAGCCTGGAATCTATGGGCTGGGACGTCGCCTTATGTTGCGGCCTCTTAGGCCTTTTTGGTTCTTGTTGATTAGCAACATAATTTGCCTTCCGTTGTCTGATGTAATGTTGGGTCGTGTGACCTCTGCTTGTAAGCTATACTCTAGTAACACCTGTTTAATACAACTTCACTGTTTAGAGTACTGCTTTGATCGGTTGTTGGTTTCGAGCTCATGGTTATACAGTTTTGGCTATGCCTGCATAGTTGTCGCAGTCGAGGGGTTGTGGAGCCGATGATCCATGTCCGAGCCCGCCTGTCGATATGATCGGCCTGGGGCGAGGTAACCCCAGTAACCCTCGATTGTTGTTGCACTTTCTGGACACATAGCATCTCTGTATAGCTTTGGTCCCGTTTCCTTCAGTTTCATTCGATTCGTGGACGCTTTGATATGCGTAGTTGGTTATGACTAGCATGGATACAAGGAGTAGTAGACTGGGGATCCGGACTACGTGCCGATGAATCCAGTCTGCCTGCCGTTGTTTGTTGCGGCCAGGGCTGGTAACCCTGAAGCCCTTGTGAGTCCATGGCTAGGAGCACGTAACAATATGTATATCTCTGGGTCTGGGGTCGTGACAGAGGGTGCCCTATGGTGTGGGGCCCCTGAGGCCCCCCTCCAGGTCCCCTCCGGACTCCGTGTACGTGACTACTTTCTAAGGCTCTAGGATTTTGTTTCGTCCAATTTCTAGAATATTTCTAGAACAACTTTTCTGAAGCCAAAAACAACAGAAAACAAGAAGTGGCTCTGTGGCATCTTGTCAATAGGTTACTTCCAGAAAATTCATAAAAATGACATAAAGTGTATAAGAAATATGTAGCATATGGCATGAAAATAACATGGAACATCAGAAATTATGGATACGTTTGAGACGTATCAGTCAGTCGTGAGGGACGCTTTGGGTGGGTCTGCCACTTTGTCTTCGTCTTCGCTTTCTGAAGATGACGAGTGGGTAAGTCTCGCCATGGTGACGAAGTGCACGTGAGGATTAGCCGGGTAATAGTACTCGGGACTTTCTTTCTCTGAAGGCAACGAGAACTCTGGTACGACTATCTCTTCCTGATGGACTTGGGAAGAATCTTCTAGACGTATGACCCCCATGCGGCCAGCACGGGAGTTTAAGTCGCCGATCTTTAGATCGATACTCGCGTCGAGACGGTCAAATACCGGGCGTGATGCCGGTGAGTGCCTGGTGAAGTTGATCGAACCGAAGCGGATTGAGTCCGCCCAAATCGCCGAGTCGTGGTTGGTTGACGATGAGGTCGAAGAAGCCACGATTCCAGCGCCCCGTATTCCCACAAACGGCACCAATGTCGAGGGGGTGACCTCAACAATCTCCATGGACAGGGACTTGGGGTTTCGTGAAGGAAGAAGACACTGGTGGACTACTTGACTTGACGGGTTACTGCCCGCCGGTGTTTATTTCGATAAGGTGGCAAAAAGCATCGATTACAGGGTGAATCTGATGTAGTTCTGAATCTAATGTTTTCTGTCCGTTCGTGACCCTCTCCCATGCTTTATATATGTAGCCGGGTCCTGAGAGGTCGTACATGAGTAGGATTCGTTCTTGAGTCGGTTCTCAACGTTCGTACTCTTGCTGTTCAATTATTTTTCCTTCCTTTGTTACCTTGCAAGCTTCTGTCGTGGGTCTTCGTGCATCCACTCGTGGGCTTTATGAAGATACTCCCCTATGGACCGTACCGGGTAGGACTATGGTGAGGGGTCTTTCGGGTATCCCCACCTCACTAGGTTACTATTAGGTGTTAACAAACACGAGCAACAAACCACACATGGTCAATCAGAGCAATGTGAAGTGAAACACAAGTATTAGTGAAGAATTTCAAAAAGTTTCTGTTGACCCTGATTTTTGTCTTTCATGCGTATGCGTTCCTAGCTCCCCAAATTGGGGTGTTACAGTTGCTCTCATGGCATGCCCTAGAATCTGACATGAAATTCCTAAGTTCACTACAACATTGCATGAGTTCATAAGTAAGCTCAAACATTACATCCACTAATCATTCCCTTGAGATGTAAACTTTGAATGATGATACTTTGCAAAATAAAACGGGTGCAGAAGTCGGGGCTATGTTCTCCTTGCAAAAATGGGTAAAACCTAAAAGGCACCGGTTTGATCAATTTAGTACAAACAAAAATACACCAAATTTTACATCGACCAATTGTTCAGCTTGAAATCTCATCACTCCTCATTAGCAAAGTATGAATTGCTGGACCGGACACAAAGCAAAGCCAGACTCAAACACAAAAGGAGAGGGGGGGGGGGGGGGGATAGCGCCTTCTTGGTGTGGTCCGAAATAACCGCTGGCACCCGTGGCCACCACATAGTCATATATATGCAAATTAAAAATTCAGTGAGACAAAATGATTCACCCCCTAATGGAAGCCAAATAGTAATTAGTTGGAGGGAGTTTTGCTCAGGTCAGATCAAAGATACTTTGTGAAATCATGGTATGCTTGTGCCAGGAGGTGGTCGTCATCCCACTCGTCTCGGTAGCTATCAAGCCGACTTGTCACTTTCGTTCTTGCGGCTATGTATATCAATTTTCTCCACTCCTCGAACTTCTCTAGCCCGCATTGCTCCGCCAGCCAGTCCTCGTACTCAAACTGGAATGTCAAAATAAGCTTGGTAGTGAAGTTATAACAATAAGTACCAAACACGTTTAAGTGACGATGTACGAACACCATCAATGACATAGGTACAATGGAAGAGCTTTACTGTAATTAGAGAGGGGGACAAAAGGTGTCAAATGAAAGCAGAGGGGGCTAATTTGAAATGTGTTGTCATATTTATGGTAAATAAGTGCTAAATACTATATAACAGTATTCTGAAATTTTATTGAGTACGGCTAAGTAAGCTTCGTTGCGGCATATGTACAACAGGTACGCACCGTGAATACTCCTATGTCATGAGTGTATCTTTTGGGGCACCCGCGAGATTGCAGCTCCAAGTAAAATGCTGCCACATCCCGGATCATCTCCTCTTGTGATGGGAGCTGAATCCTCCCGGATAGAACCCCGGCCACCCAGTTGCTTTGGAGTTGAAACAATGGGAATAGAATGACCTGGAGAGAAAGATCTTAATTCACACGCATGAATGCATCGATCAAACAGCTAGGTACATAATGAACGATCGAACTCAAAACTTGCTTGCAAATTAAGCTGACCCTGGAGTTTAGTCCGATAAAGGAGATGTGAGGTGCCAGTTGTGGTGGGAACACATGCTTGTACAACGGGGCCACGCGGTTGTCGTCCACACAGATACCAGCAGCCTCGTCGCCGTAGGCCAGGAACGGAAAGCTGTACTTGTATCTAGAGACGAACGAAGGAAACTCGGTTCACAGAAGATAGATCTTTTAATCAAGCATAGACCCCAGCCACATCGGCCAAATTCAAGATGTACTGTACTACTACAGCTACAGGTACATACCCAGTACAGTGCACGATGGCATCCGCTTTGACCCGACTGCCGTCTTGAAACACCACGGTCCCATCTTCCTCGGCACGCTCGATCTGCGACAAACATGTGGATATTTACCACTGCCATCTCGATGTGGTGACGGAATTTGGATTTGGGTGTACCGTGGAATGTAACCACAAGTTGGCATGGGCCGTGGTACTCTGCACTTCACTGGGCGATCGAATGGCAACATGGACCTCCTTGGCAACATCGGCAATGTCCCTCGAAATGTCTACGCCGCTGGGATGGTATCCGATTATCACCACAACCTAGCTACCAATAAGATATACAGTACTCCATATGATTCAAATGTTGAGGCAGCACGTCGACTAAGAATCACGGTGATGGACGACGCACCTGGCCGTGAAATGGGTCGGGCACACGGTAATTGTGGCTGTGCAACTGCTTCCCGGGCCAATTATCTATGCCTGCAAATCATTGTTATCGGTCACCGTGCAAATTGTTCTACGGAGTAGCAGCTTCACTTTAGGCACACATATACCGGCGATGTCGGCGATGCGCGGCTCGGTGAAGTGGCCGTTGCAGACGACGACGGCGTCGAACGTCTCCTCCTCCTCCTCTGGTTCTTCGCTGGCGGCAGCAGCGAGCTTCCTCGAGCAGTACGACACCCTCCAGCTCCCCGCGCTGGCGTCCCTGCGGACGCGGACCACCTCCGTCCCGAGCCGTACCAGCCTGTGGAGATCGAACCGCCGCGCGAACTCCTGGAGGTACCGGAGCACCTCCGCATGCCCGGGATACCTGCGCGGGTCGCCGGCGCCCTCATCTGCGACGAACGGAAAGTCGAGGAAGCCCATGATCTCGCGTGGGAGGTTGGTGCGGAGGGACGCATACAGGCTCGAGTGGACACCGCCGGCGCGGAGCGGGTCCTCCGCCGCCGCCGGGTCGTACAGCCAGGTGCCGCCCACGCCGGCACCGCGCTCGAAGACGACGGGGTTGTGGCCCTCGCGCTGCAGCTCGCGGGCCGCCACCAGGCCGGCGGCGCCCGCGCCGATCACGGCAACGCGCGATGGCATCCCAGCAGCAGGCTTGGGAAAGTGTCGAGCTAATCGACCTGCTGCTCTCCTCGTCGCGTTGCGTGCGTTTGTGGTTGCTTCAGGTGGAGTAGTTGTCCATATCAATTTTCAATGCGGACTTCCGTTAGTCGTCCGTTTTTCGTGGTTCAGTCGCCGTCACACCCTTTGAGATGTGGACGGTGCGTAGCAGACTCAGATGATGATCAGCGGTACGGATGGCAATGGCCCCGAAACCCGCTAACCCGACGGATACCCGCTTTAAATGGGGAGGGTTTGATAAAATGTCGAACCCGCCAGGTCTAATGGGGCGGGTATGGGGTGGCATACCCGTACCCGCATACCTGCTCTAAGTCCTAATCATATCCCTAATAATCCTATGCATAACCACACGTCCACGAACTATGTACCACAAACCTCACACATCACATGGGCGAGATGGAATCTACAATCCCAGAGACAACACACGTACACACGTGTCTATTCCCACCAACCTCAACCCAATATTTCGTTGTTTTATTCCTCATATGTGTTGGTGTCGCTCCTTAAATGGGTACCCGTTGGGGTCCCGAACCCGTCCGGGTCGTGGGTATGGTAAAAATGAGACCCGACAAGTTAAATGGGGCGGGTATGGGGGGCGCCGACCCGGCCCCGAACGCGGTGGGTGCCATCCGGAATCAGCGGGCCGGAAAACGCAAATTGGAATATTTAGGCGTTTGTCGATGTGATCCGCTTCGGTGCTGTGTTGTAAGTGTCNNTTTTTGACGGGAATGCCTCGTGGCTAGCTTTATTAACCCAAACTAGCATTTGCGAGAGCATAATCTTTATTTTACTTACATGAATGATAATTGCCTGCAGTTTGTTGATATTGATCGGGAAATACAATCATTGATTTTCGAACATTGACATTATGTGCAAGAGTAGCCACAATTCATGCTAAATATAATGATCGTCTCTCTAGAGAGAAATCTTTGTGATGATCGGCTATTAGTCATTTTCACTTACATAAATTCCATATTTGTAATTTTATGCAATAAAATATTTATCTATTTCATTAAAGTTAAAATTTTATCTAGGTGGTAGTTTCTAGATGGATTTTTTTTTGAATTTTCAAATATATATATAAAGCAAGCAAGCCCGCCTCATTAAAAACCTTCCAGTCCCCTTGGGTAGCCTGGTAAGGAAAAGAGCGCGTCTGAAAACTTGCTGCTGTCCGGACATCAAGTTCCCTCAAAGAGGGTTACATCATTTGCTAACAGACTATGAATGAAAAGGGGAGGGTCCTCAATCCAGCATACTGAATCAGGTCCATCCGCTCTATCAGCTAAGCAATGGGCAACAGTATTACACTCTCTAGGGCAATGAGAAAAAGTAATGTGAGTAAAATTCCTAACTAGGAATGTGCATTCTTCAAAGATGGCAGCAGCACCGCCTAGAGAATTGCCTCCATCAGTCATGATGTTTACGACCTCCATGCAATCGCTGTTCACTTCAATTCTATTGCATCCCATTTGACCTGCAAGTATAAGACCATCACGAAGTGCCCAAGCCTCCGCGCTCACAGCATCGCCCAAATTGGGGATAGATCGTGAGCTAGCCGCCACAAATATCTCCCGATCATCTCTAATCACCACTCCTGTTGCTCCCGAAGCAAATTGGGGCTTAAAGGAGGCATCAATATTTAGCTTTACATAGTCTGCTGCTGGTTTCTCCCATCCCTTTGTTTTAATAATTTTCTTCCTTGAGAGAGCTCTTGAATAATTAAGAGTTGGCGCCAATATAGCTTGCGTGGAGTGTGCCAGTTTTGAAACTTGTTCTTCACGCGCAATTTTCCTGCGCTCCCACCACATGTACCAGCATGCGGTAATGATTAGCTCCTTTAGCTCAAAACCCTCAACGACATGATCCTGTTGTCCATTAGAACGTAAAAGAAACTCAAGAATCGCTGAACCCTCCCTGTCCATTCCGCATGCCTAAGTTATGATAGGGAGAAGGCCAAGATTTTCCCAAATTTCCTTGACTCGATGACATTCGAAGAAAGCGTGTTTGGTGTCCTCGCAGTGAATATTGCATATGGGGCATATACTATCCGAGGTAATATGTCTGTTTGCGAGGATGCTCTTGTACGGTATAGTACCATGAAGGAGACGCCACGCAATTTTTTTTATCTTCGCTGGTGATTTGAGTCTCCACAATTTCTCCCAAACTGGGTTCACATCTGAAGTTCCCGGACCACTAGTATGGATCAGTTTCCTTCCATGCTGAAAATCCCACTCCGTATAATACGCTGACCGCACTGTGAAAATCCCGTTTCTTGTGTTGTTCCAGGAGACAAAATCATCCATCATGTTGAATACTAGAGGGATACGGAGGATCCTGTTCACATCCACCGAGAAGAAAAGCAAACGGAGCAAGTTTTCATCCCAGCACCGACCCTCAAAATCAATCAATTCCGAAACCTTAGTGTAGACAATGTTGTTTCTTGGAGTAATAACCTTCCTAGACGGGCTGCTCGGTATCCATGGATCCTCCCATATATCAATATTTTCTCCGTTCCCAACTCTCCAAATACAACCTTTCTTAAAGGATTGGACTCCTGCCCATATGCTTTGCCAAGTGAAGGATGATCCCTTTTTCAATTGTGCATTAAGAAGATCACCTGAAGGATAATATTTTGCATGTAAAACTTGAGCGCATAATGACTCAGGCTCACACAAAAGTCTCCATGCTTGGCGGGCCAGCATTGCAAGATTAAAACAGTGTAGATCTCTAAATCCCATACCTCCTCTTTTTTTCGGGACACATAACTTCCACCAAGCGAACCAATGCATATGTCTTTGTCCATCTTCATCTCCCCACCAGTAACGGATCATAGCATCTGTGATCCCCTTGATTACTTGCTTTGGGAGTTTGAAAACGGACATTGCATACGTTGGGATGGCTTGGGCCACCGCCTTCAAAAGAACCTCTTTCCCTCCATAGGAGAGTAGTTTTTCTTTGTACCCTCTCAGCCTTTTCACTACTCTCTCAATAATATGGACAAAACAATCTGTACGGTCCACTCCTACTTGGGTAGGTAATCCCAAATAGGTATCAGTAATAGCTTCTGTAAGAATATTTAATTCCAAACATATTGTTTCTCTTGTCTCAGCCGGTGTGCACAGACTGAAGAATATACTGGATTTTGATTCACTTACCAACTGTCCCGAGGATGAACAATAAGCATGCAGAATATCCCTCACAGTTCTTGCATTTGAGATATCAGCCTTCATTAAGATTAGAGAATCATCCGCAAAAAGGAGGTGAGAGACCCTGGGTGCATTCCGACACACTTGTACCCCAATTAAAGATCCTCTATCTTCCGCATCTTGAAGTAAATTGGTTAACCCTTCCGCGCATAATAAAAATAAGTACGGGGAGAGGGGGTCTCCCTGCCTTAAGCCCCTGGAGGGCGAGAAACCATCCGTTTCTTGACCATTAAAAGCTTCTAGATGGATTTAGATCAATGAGAAAGCTTAAAAGTCCTATTGTATAGTAACTAGGGGATGCATGAGCAATACACGTATTTATATACTCCCTCCGTTCCTTAATATAGGATGTTATAGCTATTGCTCATGTTGTCTAGATACATGCTAATATGAGTGAACATGTGCACTAAAATTGTCAAGATACATGTAGACATGTGTGTATATGGAAAAGGACTAAAACATCTTACATTTAGGAACTTACATTTAGGAACGCAGTGTCGGATATATACCGATTAGGGGTATATCCGGCATTGTCCTAAAGAGCCGGATTACCAGGGTAGGCTGATTGGTAATGGACCACAGTCCATTAGGCGGCCCAGTAAGCTGACGCGCAAAACCCGGATTCTAGAAGAACCCGGACCACGACCCAAAGTGGTGCGGCTTGGAGTAGAAGGCGGATTCTTACTTTCTAAGTTAGATACTTTCCGTAGTCTTCTAGGTTTCCTTTCTGTAAGCCCTAACCCGGCTATTTATATAAATCCGGACGGGGGAGAAGAAAGATATAGACAATTAGCTAGAAGCCAACTCGCCGGGAAGTTGATCCTCACCGAGTTAGCGAAACCCTACTCACATTGTACTTTGTATACCTCAGACTTCAGCCCTGATTTAGTGAGATTGCAGGAATAGGAACGCCGCCTAGTTGCGACGTACCGAACCTGGGTAAATTTGGTGTTCCTGGTTGTCGTACTACCACGTCCCCCCACGTCTCTACCCGTAGGCTCATGGCACCCCCGTCTATGAACTCTACTACGATGTCACGACAGTTGGCGCCCACCGTGGGGCCAGCGACGTCAGGAGTTATGTTTCGATCGGGGATACTCGACGGAATCGGCAGTACCATAACTGTCCGAAGCTTGGAATTCGACAACGACGTTGGGTGCTTCCTCGACAATGGATCGTACATGCCAACACGGAATCATCTGGTAAGTGCCTGCGTTTTACCGATTGGATCTGTAAACATCTTTATCAGATTAATTGCAGAAGCAATGGGATTCTGTGGTGGAAGTAAATTTATCCCACCCGCCCTATACCCAGTTCAAGAAAACTATGATACCGGATTTTGCTCAGATCGTCAAAACCCTGAATTTGCTGCCTCTTCGGAGATGCCTGCAATCAGATCTCACTTCATTGGCATGGTGCAATCCGAGGTTGCTGAAAACACGGAAGTATGTAATCCCGTGGAAGAATTAGAAAATAACAATCCCACAGAGCTAGTGGAAGATCCGACACCCACCAACATAACGGTGAACTCGGAAGCCGACTCCGTACTAGCTGCCATAGAGGCAAGGTTGGAGTCGGAACCTGGATCTGAAGACATAGATTCAGAAGATGAAGATGAAGACGCTTTCGAAAGAAAAGTTAAATCTATTTAGAGGGGCTTCCATGAAGTACTTATGGCAAAACCGACTGATAACTCGGATGCCGAAGACGATGAAAACCCTAGAACACCTCCACCAGATAACGAAAGAGAGGACGGCGAAACCAGTCCCATCTATCCTGATGTCAAGGAATTGACAGAAGAAGAACCTGGCAAAAAGCCTCCTTCTTCCAAGAAGAAAAAGAAGACTGCCAAGAAACTCCAGAAGAAAAAGTTGGCAGATAATGCTAACCAAAATCTGGAAGCCACAGGAGCAAGCGGGGTCACACCTGTGGAGAAGAAAAGGAAAGAAATCCACGTTCCTGAATTGTCGGAGCAGGACGAGATCAATCTGATCCAAACCCCGGTCGGACCATATGAGCCCCCGGAAGTGATGGAAGCCAGAAGGCAGGCCATTATGCGGCAACAACACCAACTATTCCGATCGCAAGAAAATCTCCTCAAAGCCCAAGCTACTGTAAAAGAAAAGCAAGAGGAAATTGAAGAATTCGAAAGACAGAATATGTCCGGGATAAAACCCACGAGATTACACGGAATCGCAAGGCCGGATGTACTGCCAGCAAAAGAACGGTTGCAAAACCCTTCCTGGCAACGACAGGTGGACGACGTAAACGCTAAGGGCAAACACATCTATAAGACCGCAGCCGAAAATGCAGAAGCCGCGTTCGCCATACTTAATGACGATCTGTATTCCAAAGACGAAAAGCTCCAAGGAGTGTACGCTTTCCTGGGTAAAGCACTGCAACAACAACAACGAGGTCAGGCAAGATCAGGGAAGTTGCATGACGACTCGGCCATATGCAAAACTGCCACTTGCGCCGCTGGAGCACCTGGACCTGGAGAACCTGGAGATTCGGGCGATTCTAAGGACAAACAGGGAGATCCTAAGAAGGATAAGAAAATCTCGGACAATAGGGATGAAGCTTCCAGAACGGGATCCCATATGCCGAAAGGCGGAAATATACCCCGTGATCATAAAGATCAGGAGGAACAAAACCAGAAAGACGGAAAAATGATGCCTCCTCCGAGACGCCCAGCTGAAAAAGCTGGAAGACATGAAAATCCTCACAGGCGTGAGAGGTCCCGTACTCCTCCTAGGAATAAAGAAAGGCCAAGGAGTAGAACTCCGCCTCATTCCAAAGGACACGATAACGGAAGAAATAGGGATAATCCCGAAAGAGCGCATTCGCGCAACAATGGGCCAGAAAGGAGCAGATCCCCTTCTGTCCATTCAGCCGGCAGATATTCCGCACACGTCGATAAGGCGGAAAGAGATGATCTATACTTTGGACCTAAGTGTTTCACTGATACGATCCGAAGAATAACCCTACATTCTAGCTTTGCAAAAGTTGGTCCAACTTACCAAAAGTATACTAGAAGTACAAACCCGGATACATGGCTTTCAGATTACTATACTGCCGTTTAGATCAACAAAGGGACATAACTGGAATCTGTAAAATTTCACCCCCTAATGTTACTGGATGGAGCCAGAGATTGGATTAACGGGTCTCCATCAAGAACAGTGGATAGCTGGGATGATATGGTTAGAGTATTCGCTCAACACTTCCGGGGTACGTACAAACGCCCTAAGAGCATCAACCAGCTAAACCGTTGCGTCCAATTTGTAGACGAGTCATATGTCGACTTTATATCAAGATGGACAGCAATGAAAAACAACTGCTCTGGAGTAAGTGATGTACAAGAAATGCATACTTTCATCAATGGACTAAAACCCGGCCTCGTACCGTTCATGGTTGGTTCAAAGGAGCACACAGATCTCGGATCTGTGCTTACTACCGCCAATGAGCACGCAGCGGCCGAAGGGTACATCAGAGCGAGAGGTGGAAATATTGATGTTTTGGTTCAGGCCAAAAACACGCCTCGTTCTGAAAAGAAGACTACTCCGGAAGCGCAGACAAAACCCAAAGAAGTAAATTCAACCTTTGGAAAGGATACTGGCGGCAAATGGAAAGGAATGAGCACAGAACCTATCTCCTATTCTAAGGAAGAGTGGGAAAAAATTAAGTCGGAAAACTGTGTCCACCATTCGCAATTTGGGAAGCCTACCCATACAAATGCGTAGTGTCGCCTTAACAAGCATATGAAGGGCACTACAGGATCCGGGAACAAAGGAAAGAACTCCAAGAGGAAATTCTCCAAGCAAAAGCGAGAAGCTGAAGAAGAAGACAGTGAATCGAACACTGATGAAAAAATCCAGGAACAACAGCGAAAAGGCGAACCAAAATTCCCGAGAGTTGATGGAGAATGCAACCTAACTTTCTTGGCAAATCCCTCAGCAAAACAGGCAAAGGGAACACTTCGAGAAATAAACGCGGTTGTCCCACCAACGCCCAAATTCTTGAAGTACTCGAATACGCCAATAACCTGGGATCAATCTGATCATCCCGGAAATATCCCAGAACCCGGCACACAAGCTCTAATTGTAAGCCCTATTGTTCAAAACACTAGGCTAAAGAGAGTACTGATGGATGGAGGATCCAGTATCAATATTTTGTATCTGTATACACCGAAGCATCTGCGAATCTCCGAGACCCAGCTCAAACACAGCAACATACGTTTCCACGACATCGTTCCTGGCAGACAAGCACATGCCCTAGGAGAAATTTCCCTAGATGTAAACTTCGGAGAAAGAGAACATTTTCGATAGGAAAAAATCTCATTCGAGGTGGTGCCGTTCAAAAGTGTATACCATGCAATACTCGGACGTCTAGCTTTCGCCAAATTCATGGCAAGATCATGTTATATTTATAACAAGCTGAAGATGCCATGGCCAAAAGGAGGAGTAATCACCATATCGGAAGACTTCAAATTGGCAAACGATCTGGAAAAAGGAAACACCCTTTGCACCGAAAAAGTAACATCAGAGGAAGAATTGAAAGAGCTGGCAAAGGAAGTATCGCCGATGGAAATGCCGGCAGGAAAAGAAAGCCGGAAGCCAGCAGATAACTTCAAAGCTTCCGAGAATACAAGACAGGTTATCCTAGACCCCAAAGATCCGACAAAATTTGTCGTAGTGGGGACAGGGATGACCGACAAATAGGAAAGCGCGCTCATCGAGTTCCTCCGTGAGAACTGGGATATTTTTGCCTGGTGTCCCGCGGACATGCCGGGAGTACCCAGGGAACTTTCTGAGCATCAATTGAAGGTAATTCCAGGATCAAAACCCGTCAAACAAGGTCTCCGTCGTTTTGATGGAAGAAGACGGAAGGCTATAGGCAAGGAAATTATCCGGCTTTTAGCAGCTGATTTTATCCGGGAAGTTATACATACTGATTGGTCTGCGAACCCAGTATTAGTCGCGAAGAAAGGCAGTACTATTCTTAGGATGTGTATAGATTACACCGGCTTGAACAAATTGTGTCCAAAAGATAGGTTTCCGTTACCGTGAATCGACCAAATAATAGATGCCACTGCTGGCTCTGAGCTTTTATGCTTTTAAGATACTTATTCCGTGTACCATCAAATACGTATGAAGGAGGAAGATCAAATCAAAACTTCCTTCATAACCCCGTATGGAACATACTATTACATAACCATGCCTTTTGGCCTGAAGAACGCAGGTGCTACATACCAGTGTTGCATGCAACGTTGCTTGCATAGTCAAATCGGCAAAAATGTTCACGTTTACGTGGATGACATTGCCGTAGTTTCCAAGGAAAAGGACACACTCCTTGAAGATCTACGAGAAACCTTCGAAAATTTGCGCACTTACAAAATGAAGTTGAATCCATTAAAGTGCATATTCGGGGTTCCCTCTGGAAAGCTTCTGGGTTTTATCGTTTCTCACAGAGGAATAGAAGTAAACCCGGAAAAGATCAAGGCAATCTTGAACATCACAAAGCCTACGTGTTTAAAAGATGTCCAAAGATTGATGGGTTTTACAGCCGCAGCCAGCAGGTTTATAAGACGGCTAGGAGATAAAGCTCTGCCATTATACAAATTATTGAAGAAATCCGACAAATTTGAGTGGATAGAAGAGGCGGACAAAGCATTAACCCAGCTGAAAGAAACCTTGATGAAAGCACCGATTTTGGCATCCCCAAAAGACGAAGAACCTATGTTGTTGTATCTTACAGCAACAAACAGGGTTATCAGCGCTGTGATAATTGTGGAAAGGCGGAAAGAAGAACAAAGTATACCGGATCAGCATCCCGTATACTATGTTAGCGAAGTTTTCTCCGAGTCAAAGCAAAGGTACCCACATTATCAAAAGCTGACATATGGCGTGTTTTTCGCATCTAGAAAACTCCGCCATTATTTCCAAGGACATTCCATAACAGTGGTAAGCAAAGCACCACTAGGGGATATCATCGACAATGTGGACGCAACATGCCGAGTAGCCAAATAGGACATTGAGCTAGCTGCGTTCGACATTAAGTACCAACCCCGGGCAGCAATTAAATCCCAGTCGTTGGCAGATTTTGTCGCTGATTGGACAGAAGCAATGGAGAACACACCAATGCCGGAGTCGGAATACTGGGTCATGCATTTTGATGGATCCAAGATGAGAGAAGGCGCTGGAGCTGGTGTAGTGCTCAAATCCCCAAAAGGTGACATTATGGAGTATGTATTACAGATACACTTCAATGCCAGTAACAACGTGGTAGAATACGAAGCATTGCTTCATGGCTTGCACATTGCAAAAAAAATAGGTGTCAAACGCATACTATGCTATGGTGACTCGGATTTGGTACAACATGAGCTAAACCAAACATGGGACGCCAAAAGCCCCATCATGGCCGAATATCAGAGAACGGTGGAGGATTTTTCCATTTGCTTCCTTGGATTTGAAGTACTTCATATCAAAAGGGAAGAAAATTGGAACGTGGATGCATTAGCCCGCATGGGGTCGGAAAGAGTGAGAACCTTACCACCTAGTGTGTTTGTCCAACACTTGCACGAACCATCGATCAAAGGTGGTTGATTATCCTCTCGTTTCCGAGTCAATTGAAGTTTTGCTCCTTAACCCGGATTGGACGATTCCATACTTAAACTTCTTAGTTGATCAGAAGTTCCCGGATGGAGCAGACGAGGTCTTGCAAAGGCAGATACAACGCCGATGCAAAGCATATACGGTAATCAATGGTTGCCTGTATAAACGCAACACTACCGTAATTTTTCAGCGATGTATTTCGCAAGAGGAAGGACGAGAAATCTTGCAAGAAATCCACGCAGGGGATTACGAACATCATGCTCAATCAAAAAGCATAGTCAAAAAAGTATTCCGCGCAGGGTTTTTGTGGCTCACAGCCAAGACAGATGCTGAACACATAGTAAACACATGTGTAGCCCCCAGTATTATGCCAAGCAGACGAATATGCCAGCTCAAGGACTCAAAACTATCCCTATAACATGGCCGTTCGCGGTCTGGGGGCTAGATATGATGGGACCATTCAAAACTGCAAGAGGCGGACTTACATATCTACTTGTTGCAGTGGATAAGTATACCAAGTGGGTGGAAGCGAAACCCATCAAGAAGCTTTACGGTGTGACTGCCAGAAACTTCATCATTGACATAGTCATGAGATACGGCGTTCCACATAGCATAATCACAGACAACGGGACAAATTTCTTAATTGGAGAGTTGGCAAAATATTGCCGACAAACGGGAATACGCTTAGATCTTGCATTTGTGGCTCACCCACAATCCAATGGGCAGGTTGAAAGAATGAATAGATCAATCCTGCAGGGAATACGCCCAAGACTCGAATCTCCTCTTCATAGAGCAGCTGGAGCATGGGTAGAGGAATTGCCTTCTGTGCATTGGAGTACTATTTTCGAACGACGCCAAATAGATCAAGGGGGCAAACCCCGTTTTTCTTTGTCTATGGCGCAAAAGCAATGCTTCCAACGGACATGCTCCATGATAGCCCAAGAGTGCAGGTTTACGATGACTCGGATGCCGAAAGCGCACGACAGGATGCCGTCGATCTTTTAGAAGAAGAACGAGACCTTGTGCTTCAAAGATCCGCCATTTATCAGCAAGGATTACGATGCTACCATAGTCGGAAAATCAGGCATCGATCTTTCAAAGAAGGTGACTGTCGGATATATACTGAATAGGGGTATATCCGGCATTGTCCTAAGAGCCAGATTACCAGGGTGGCCTGTTGGTAATGGATGACAGTCCATTAGGCGGCCCAGTAAGCTGATGCGCAGAAGCCGGATTCTAGAAGAACCCGGACCACGGCCCAAAGTGGTGCGGCTTGGAGTAGAAGACAGATTCCTTCCTTTCCAAGTTAGATACTTTCCGTAGTCTTCTAGGCTTCTTTTCTGTAAGCCCTAACCCGGCTATCTATATAATGCCGGACGGGAGAGAAGAACAGGGAGAAATTTAGCTAGAAGCCAACTCTCCGACAAGTTGATCCTCGCCGAGTTAGCGAAACTCTACTCACACTGTACCTTGTATACTTCAGGCTTAAGCCCTGATTTAGTGAGATTGCAGGAGTAGGAACGCCGCCTAGTTGCGACGTACCGAACCTAGGTAAATTTGGTGTTCCTGGTTATTATGCTACCACGTCCCCCCACGTATCTACCCATAGGCTCATGGCACCCCAGTCTATGAATTCTACTACGATATCTTGACAGTTGGCGCCCACCGTGGGGCCCGCGACGTCAGGCGTTATGTTTGGATTGGGGATACTCGGCGGAATCGGCAGTACCATAACTGTCGGAAGCTTGGAATTCGACAACGACGTCGGGCGCTTCCTCGACAATGGATCGTACATGCCAACACGGAATCATCTGGTAAGTGCCTGCGTTTTACCGATTGGATCTGCAAACATCTTTATCGGATTAACTTCAGAATCAATGAGATTCTGTGGTGGAACTAAATTTATCCCACCTGCCCTATACCCAGTTGAAGAAAACTATGATACTGGATTTTGCTCAGATCGCCAAAAACCTGAATTTGCTGCCTCTTCGGAGATGTCTGCAATCATATCTCACTTCATTGGCATGGTGCAATCCGAGGTCGCTGAAAACACGGAAGTAAGTAATCCCGTGGAGGAAGCAGAAAACAATAATCCCACAGAACTAGTAGAAGATCCAACACCCGCCAACGAAACGGTGAACTCGGAAGCCGACTCCGTACTAGCTGCCATAGAGGCAAGATTGGAGTCGGAACCTGGATCTGAAGACATAGATTCAGAAGATGAAGATGAAGACGCTTTCGAAAGAAAGGTTAAGTCCATGCAGGGGGCTTCCATGAAGTTCTTATGGCAAAACCTACTGATAACTCGGATGCCTAAGACGATGAAGATCTCAAAACACCTCCACCAGATGAGGAAAGAGAGGATGGTGAAACCAGCCCTATTTACCCCGATGTCAAGGAATTGACAGAGGAAGAACCTGGTAAAAAATCTCCCTCTTCCAAGAAGAAAAAGAAGACTGCCAAGAAACTCCAGTACAAACTCCAGAAGAAAAAGTTACCAGATAAAACTAGCCAAAACCTGGAAGCCAGAGGAGCAAGCGGGGTCACACCTGTGGAGAAGAATAAGAATGAAATCCCTGTTCCTGAATTGTCGGAGCAGGACGAGATCAATCTAATCCAAACTCCGGTCGGACCATACGAGCCACCAGAAGTGCTGGAAGCCAGAAGACATGCCATTATGCGGCAACAACAACAACTATTCCGATCGCAAGAAAATCTCCTCAAAGCCCAAGCTACTGTAAAAGCAAAACAAGAGGAAATTGAAGAATTCGAAATACGGAATATGTCCGGGATAAAACCCACGAGACTACCCGGAATCGCAAGGCCGGATGTACTGCCAGCAAAGGAACGGTTCCAAAACCCTTCCTGCAATGACAGGTTGACGGCGTAAACTAAGGGCGAACGCATTTATAAGACCGCAGCTGAAAACGCGGAGGCCGCGTTCGCCATCCTTAATGACGATTTGTACTCCAAAGAAGAAAAGTTGCAAGGAGTGTATGCTTTCCTGGGTAAAGCAGTGGAACAGCAACAGCGAGGTCAGGCAAGATCAGGGAAGTTGCATGACGACTCGGCCCTATGCAAAACTGTAACTTGCATCGCTGGGGCACCTGGACCCGGAGAACCTGGAGATTCAGGCGATTCTAAGGACAAAAAGGGAGACCCTAAAAAGGACAAGAAAATCCCGGACAATAGGGATGAAGCGTCCAGAACGGGATCCCATATGGCGAAAGGCGGAAATATACCCCGCGATCATAAAGACCGGGAGGAACAAAACCGGAAGGACGGAAAAATGATGCCGCCTCCGAGACGCCCCGCTGAAACAGCCGGAAGACATGAAAATCGTCACAGACGTGAAAGGTCCCGTACTCCTTCTAGGAATAAGGAAAGGCCAAGGATTAGAACTCCGCCTCATTCCAAAGGACACGATAACGGACGAAACAGGGATAATCCCGGAAGAGAACATTCGCGCAACAATGGGCCAGAAAGGAGCAGATCCCCCTCTGTCCATTCAGCCGGCAGATATTCCGCACACGCCGATAAGGCGGAAAGAGATGATCTATACTTTGGACCTAAGTGTTTCACCGACTCTACATTCTGGCTTTGCCAAAGTTGGTCCAACTTACCAAAAGTATACCAGAAGTACAAACCCGGATACATGGCTTTCAGATTACTATACTGCCGTCCAGATCAACAAGGGAACAGACTTGGAAGCAGTAAAATTCCTCCCCTAATGTTGATGGACGGAGCCAGAGATTGGATTAACGGGCTTCCGTCAAGAACAGTGGATAGCTTGGATGATATGGCTAAAGTGTTCGCTCAGCACTTCCGGGGTACGTACAAACGCCCTAAGAGCATCAACCAGCTAAATCGCTGCGTCCAATTTGAAGATGAGTCGTATGTCGACTTTATATCAAGATGGACAACAATGAAAAACAGCTGCTCTGGAGTAAGTGATGTACAAGCAATGCATGCTTTCATCAATGGATTAAAACCCGGCCTCGTACCGTTCATGGTTGGTTCAAAGGATCACAAAGATCTCGGATCTATGCTTACTACAGCCAATGAACAGGCAGCGGCCGAAGATGACATCAGAGCAAGAAGTGGAAATATTGATGCTTTGGTTCAAGACAAAGAGACGCCTTGTTCTGAATAGAAGATCACTCCAGAAGCATAGACAAAACCCAAAGAAGTAAACTTAACCTTTGGAAAGGATACCGGCGGCAAATGGAAAGGAAGAAGCACATAACATATCTCCTATTCTAAGGAAGAGTGGGAAAAAATTGAGTCGGAAAACTGTGTCCACCATTTGGAATTTGGGAAACCTACCCATACAAATGCGCAGTGTCGCCTCAATAAGCACATGAAGGGCACTGCAGGATCCGGGAATAAAGAAAAGAACTCCAAGAGGAAATTCTCCATGCAAAAGCCAGAAGCTGAAAAAGAAGACAGTGAATCAGACACTGATGAAAAAATCCAGGAACAGCAGCAAAAAGGCGAACCAAAATTCCCGAGAGTCGATGGAGAATGCAATTTAACTTTCCTGGCAACTCCCTCAGCAAAACAGGCAAAGCGAACACTTCGAGAAATAAACGTGGTTGTCCCACCAACGCCAAAATTCTTGAAGTATTCCAATACGCCAATTACCTGGGATCAGTCAGATCATCTCGGAAATATCCCAGAACCCGGCACACAAGCTCTAATTGTAAGCCCAATTGTTCAAAACACTAGGCTAAAAAGAGTGCTGATGGATGGAGGATCCAGTATCAATATTATATACTTGGATACACTGAAGCATCTGCGAATCTCCGAGACCCAGCTCAAGCATAGCAACATACGTTTCCACGGCATCGTTCCTGGCAGGCAAGCACATTCCCTAGGAGAAATTTCCCTAGATGTAACCTTCGGAGAAAGAGAACATTTCCGACAGGAAAAAATCTCATTCGAGGTGGTGCCGTTCGAAAGTGTATACCATGCAATACTCGGACGTCCAACTTTTGCTAAATTCATGGCAAGATCATGTTATATTTATAACAATATGAAGATGCCAGGGCCAAAAGAAGGAGTAATCACCATATCGGGAGACTTCAAACTGGCTAACGAGCTCGAAAAAGAAAACGCCCTTTGTGCTGAAAAAGTAATAGCAAAGGAAGGAGTAAAACAGCTGGCAAAGGAAGTATCGCCGATGGAAATGCTGGCAGGAAAAGAAAGCCGGAAGCCGGGAGATAGCTTCAAAGCTTCCGAGAATACAAGATAGGTTATCCTCGATCCCAAAGACCCGAGAAAATTTGTCATAGTGGGGACATGGATGACCGACAAATAGGAAAGCGCGCTCATCAAGTTCCTCCGTGAGAACTGGGATATTTTTGCCTAGTGTCCTGCGGACATGCCGAGAGTACCCAGGGAACTTGCTGAGCATCAATTGAAGGCAATTCCAGGCTCAAAACCCGTCAAACAAGGTCTCCGTCGTTTTGATGGAAGAAGACGGAAGGCTATAGGCAAGGAAATTATCCGGCTTTTAGCAGCTGATTTTATCCGGGAGGTTATACATACTGAATGGTCTGCGAACCCAGTATTAGTCCCGAAAAAAGATAGTACTGTTCTTAGGATGTGTATAGATTACACCGGCCTGAACAAACTGTGTCCAAAAGATAGGTTTGCATTACCGCGAATCGATCAGATAATAGATGCCACTGCTAGCTCTGAGCTTTTATGCTTTTTGGATGTTTATTCCGGGTACCATCAAATACGTATGAGGGAAGAGGCTCAAATCAAAACTTCCTTCATAACCCCACACGGAACATAATATTTTGTAACCATGCCTTTTGGCCTAAATGTTCAACTTACCAGCGTTGCATGCAACTTACCAGCGTTGCATGCAACGTTGTTTGCATAGTCAGATTGGCAAAAATGTTCACATTTACGTGGACGCCATTGCCGTCGTTTCCAAGGAAAAAGATACACTCCTTGAGGATCTACAAGAAACTTTCAAAAATTTGCGCACTTACAAAATGAAGTTGAATCCATTAAAGTGCGTATTCGGGGTTCCTTCGGGAAAGCTTCTGGGTTTTATCGTTGCTCACAGAGGAATAGAAGTAAACCAGGAAAAGATCAAGGCAATCTTGAACATCACAAAGCCTACGTGCTTAAAAGATGTACAAAGATTGACGGGTTCTTCAGCCGCAGTCAGCAGATTTATAAGCCGGCTAGGAGACAAAGCTCTGCCATTATAAAAATTGTTGAAGAAATCCGACAAATTTGAGTGGACAGAAGAGGCGGACAAAGCATTAACCCAGCTAAAAGAAACCTTGATGAAAGCACCGATTTTGGTATCGCCAAAAGACGAAGAACCTATGTTGCTGTATCTTACAACAACAAACAGGGTTATTAGTGCTGTGATAATCGTGGAAAGGCGGAAAGCAGAACAAAGTATACCGGATCAGCATCCCGTATACTATGCTAGTGAAGTTTTCTCCGAGTCAAAGCGAAGGTATCCACATTATCAAAAGCTGGCATATGGCGTGTTTTTTGCATCTAGAAAACTCTACCATTATTTCCAAGGACATTCCATAACAGTGGTAAGCAAAGCACCACTATGGGATATCATTAACAATGCGGACGCAAGAGGACGAGTAGCAAATGGGGCATTGAGCTAGCCACGTTCGACATTAAATACCAACCCCGTACGGCAATTAAATCCCAGGTGTTGGCAGATTTTATCGCTGATTGGACAGAAGCAATGGAGAACACACCAATGCCGGAGTCGGAATACTAGATCATGCACTTTGATGGATCCAAGATGAAAGAAGGCGCTGGAGCTGGTGTAGTGCAAAAATCCCCAAAAGGTGACATTATGGAGTATGTATTGCAGATACACTTTAACGCCAGTAATAACATGGCAGAATACGAAGCATTGCTTCATGGCTTGCATATTGCAAAACAAATAGGCGTCAAACGCATACTTTACTATGGTGACTCAGATTTGGTACAACATCAGCTAAACCAAACATGGGACGCCAAAAGCCCCATCATGGCCGAATATCAGAGTACGGTGGACGAATTTGCCATTTGCTTCCTTGGATTTGAAGTACTTCACATCAAAAGGAAGAGAATTGGAACACAGATGCATTAGCCCGCATGGGATCGGAAAGAGTGAGAACCCTACCACCTGCTGTGTTTGTCCAACAATTGCACGAACCATCAATCAAAGGAGGAGATGTTGATTATCCTCTCATTTCCGAGTCAATTGAAGTTCTGCTCATTAACCCGGATTGGACAATTCCATACTTAAACTTATTAGTTCATCAGAAGTTCCCGTATGGAGCAGACGAGGTCTTGCTAAGACAGATACAACATCGATGCAAAGGATACATGGTAATTAATGGTTGCTTGTATAAGCGCAGCACTATCGGAATTTTTCAGCGATGTATTTCGCCAGAAGAAGGACGAGAAATCTTACAAGAAATCCATGCAGGAGATTGCGTACATCATGCTCAATCAAAAAGCATAGTCAAAAAAGCATTCCGTGCAGGGTTTTTCTGGCTCACAGCCAAGACAGATGCCGAACACATAGTAAACACATGTGCCAGATGCCAGTATTACGCCAAGCAGATGAATATGCCAACTCAAGCACTCAAAACTATCCCTATAACATGGCCGTTCGCGGTCTGGGGGATAGATATGATGGGACCATTCAAAACAGTAAGAGGCAGATTTACACATCTACTCGTTGCAGTGGATAAGTACACCAAGTGGGTGGAGGCAAAACCCATCAAGAAACTTGACGGTGTGACTGCCAGAAACTTCATCATTGACGTATTAATGAGATATGGCGTCCCACACAGTATAATCACTGACAACGGGACAAATTTCTCTATTGGAGAGTTGGCAAAATATTGCCGACAAACGGGAATAAGCCTAGACCTTGCATGTATGTCTCACCCACAATCCAATGGGCAGGTTGAAAGAATGAATAGCTCAATCCTGCAAGGAATACGCCCAAGACTCGAATCTCCTCTTCATAGAGCAACTGGAGCATGGGTAGAAGAATTACCTTCCGTGCTTTGGAGTATTCGAACGACGCCAAATAGATCAACAGGGCAAACCCGGTTTTTCTTGGTTTACGGTGCAGAAGCAATGCTTCCAACGGACATGCTCCATGATATCCCAAGAGTGCAGGCTTACGATGACTCGGATGCCGAATGTGCTCGACAGGATGCCGTCGATCTTACAGAAGAAGAACGAGACCTTGTTCTTCAAAGTTCCGCCATTTATCAGCAAGGATTGAGACGATACCATAGTCGGAAAATCAGGCATCAATCTTTCAAAGAAGGTGACCTAGTGCTAAGATTGGTGCAAGAAAGAAAGCACAAGTTAGCCCAAGTCTGGGAGGGACCATTTGTCATTAGCAAGGCTATGAAAATGGATCTTATTATCTTGTAGATATTCGATACACGGAAGATGATCCCAAGCGTCCGAATCGCAAAATAAAGATAAAGATAGATGTTGAGCTAAGAGAGACGAAAAGGCCCTGGAGCATCCAGCAGTTACGCCCCTTCTACACTTAGTTCAATTTCTATGTCAACATCTTTGATATCATGAAATAAAGTTGTCGGAATTCATGTATCACTGTTTTATCTGTTTTCATACAAAGCATAAGTCCATTTTATCTATTTCCCAATGATCTTTCAAAATACTCAATGTTAACCCGAATTATGCCTGCGTGCTCGGAGTTATAAAAACTGAATGCTACTCAGCCTAAGGAGACTTAAGGAAACCCAGATTATGCCTGCGTGCCTGAGTTTCATACCTTTTCACAATTCCTTACTTTTTATCTAAGTATTATCTGATTGTTTTTATGTTGGGTCACTGGAACTAGTCAGTAAAAATGCATTCAGTATGATCCATGTTATCGAGTTTCGACTGATTGGTTGTACCCAGTCACTTGGCATGAAGATTATGTACTATCGAGTCATTTCAAACACTAAGGACAGTTAAGACATACAAACCAGAGAACTTAAAAGATAGAGGAATTAAAACCCGAAAAACTTGCAAAGACTTAATAATTTAACTGCAAAAGTGGAGTACTTGTTTATAAAAAAGAATAGATAACATTAAAATAAGTGTTACATTATAAGATCAGTAATGGTTCTATTGTCCTATCTTCTACCCAGGACCAAGCAGTTTCCTTAGGCATTCGAGTCTTCTTCTTCACTGCTGGATTCCTCAGGAGTTGGCAGGATTTCCTCGTCGGGGTAGAAGGTAGAGATGTTCACCATATTGGCGATCTTGATGGAGTGACCCGTGATTTCATCAAAGATGCTGGTACGCTGAGCATCCGTGTATCCTTGTGGGATGCCGGACGCCATGCGCCAAGATTTGGCAGTGGGGTAGTGCATACGCATGAGCCCAAGGGCCATGCGTGCACCACCACGAGCCGCGGAGCGGAGCCACGACTCCTTGCGGTTCGCCACCTCCACGATAGCCTCAGGAAGTTTGCTCACTTCTGAGAACTCCCCAGATTTCTCGGGAATGTACTCATTAATAAGTAGCATCACCGCGGCCTTGACCGCGGTGAAGATTTTCCCGAAAAGCCCGGATTCTCTCAATCCGGGTAAGCTGGAGGCTACCTTCTGTTTCAATCAACAAACAAATGTTAGGAAAAACAGGAGAAGGGCAACAAGGAAAATCCGGTAAAAGACAAGTTACTTACCGAGAATCCAATCCATCTCGGTGCCTTCTTCCAGGCGCTGGTTCAGGGCGTTTTCCAGGTCCTTGATTGTAACTTTGTCTTTTTCGGCCTGGCTGGAGGCCTTAGATTCGGCAATGCCAATAGCTAGTTGGTTGGCCTCCAGTTCCTTCTGGAGCTTCACAGTCATCTTGTGAAGATCCAGGTTCTCGTGGCGGAGGTTCTCGGCATTGCCGGTATCTTCAGCAATTTGTTTGGCTTTCGCCAAAGAAGCTGAAAAGCAAGTACAAAGAAGAGTTAAAAAACTCGGAAAATTACTTAGAAAAAATCACAACTGAAAGCAGAGAAATATTTTACTGCTGATTCACTCAGCTGTTACTGAATGGATGCCAGTTCAGCCACCTTATCTTCAAGAATTTTAAGAAGGGTTTTCACCTCCTTGTTCTTGATGGTAAGTTTGTTGAAAACTTCCATGTTGATGTTTTCAGCAGTTTGATGAAACACGGAAAAGAGACAAAAAATGCTTAATTTAAAAACAAGCATAATAATGAAAAAAACACTAAGACAAAAGTATACATTTGACTTATTGCTTGGGGGCTAGAGATATTACTTGGCTCATCTTGGTCAGGTTTGCCAAGTTTTCATCAAATTCTTTTGCATAGTCTGCAAAAAGAATCCCAACATGGCAAAGGCCGTCCTGGATAACCTGCCGAGGTGAAAACACGAAGTTATTCCTTACAATAAGCCCGCCTTGCGGCCAAGGACGGATTAGAGGTGCTGGAGCGAAGAATTTGGTCGCCCACGGATGCATATATCCGTGTTCGTCAAACGGTTCTTCCTTTACCTTGAACTCCTTGTCAAAAGTTGGAATGGGTTCCTCCTCAGCTGTACGAGAAGGGCCGCCCATTTCCGGCACCGCCCTTTCCTTCGCGACCGCCTCAGACGCAATAGGCTGGCTGGTCGGCAAGGGATATTCTTCCTCCATGGTAGACTAGTTCTCTCCTCCTGTGGCAGTTGGGGTAGCGGGATCTGCAGCAAGGGATGGATGCACCCCTCTGCTAGCAACTGCCTTGTGTTTCTTCAGCTTTTTTGGCCTCAGAGAAGTAGAAGCAAGGCTGAAAAAGAAAGGAAAGGTAAGAAATTCCGAGAAATTAGAATTTTGAGAAAAAGAAAAACAATTCTTGCGATAAAAAGCAAAGAAAACCCGGATGAATTACCTAGAAGTAACGACGGGAATTCCGTCAAGTTCCACCACTTCTTCAGCAGTTGATGACTGCTTGCGCTTCCGGCTGCCAGAAAAGTTGGCACACATTGCGTCCAGCTCGACATCGGTTGCAAGATCCTTGTCGGCGAGATCAACAAACTATGGAAAAAATTGCAAAGTCCAACTAAGTTAGAAATCTGAGAAAGATAAAAATTCGAGAAACTGCCCAAAGAGGAAAAAATATTACCTTTGGAGCCGGGTTTCCTTTGTGGTACATCTCTCGGCTTTCTTCATATTGGTCGCGAGTGGCGACCATATGATTAACCCGCTTCTTGAAATCCCTTTTGGAGAACGCTTTGTCCGTTCCCCTCATTGGATCCTCTCGACCCTTGTATTCGCATAGAAGACGGGTTCCGTGATAAGCCAAAGACTGGATGCGTCTACCGAACCAACACAGAACTGTGTCGGTTCCAGTGAGAGGAGGAGTGGAGGAGACAAGTTTTGCGATGCGCCGTTTGATTTTCATTAGATCTTCGGGCAAGGTTTGAACTGCGTCCACTGCCCAGTTGTCTTGGGGAGTGGAAGCGTAGTTGGCGAAAGGTGGAATCCCCGTTTCCTTTCCAGGGAACATGATGTCTTGGTGGTAGAAAAAGGAACCCGTCCAAAACTTGACGGATTCCGAGGTTTTGATCTTGGGGAAGCAATCCTCCCTAAATCTACGTAGGGTGAAGGATATGGTCCCGCAAGTCGGGAGTGCACCCTCAGACGGGTTTCGCTTAACCCCGAAACAGTACTGCCAAAAGTCTAACCTAGGCTCTAATCCTAGATACTCTTCAAAGATGGCCTGGAACCCGGCTAGATATAGAATGGAGTTTGGAGGAAGGTTGTGGGGCTGGATGTTGTAGTGGTTTAAAACCTGGAGGAAAAAGGCAGAAAGTGGAAAGCCCATACCCCCGCTGATGTGCGAGGTGAGGAGAACCCTTTCCCCGGCTCTTGGCAAGGGCTCAGAGTCGTCCTCCTCGTGCCGCCATTTGCCATTTACAATCAACCCTTCCTTCTCCATTGTCAAACGGAGGGAAGGAGCCAAGTTTCATCGGCTCAAGTTCCCGGACATCTCGCCTTCGTCTTCCGCTCCGGCGGCGGCAGCAGCGGCGAGCTCCTCGCCGACGAGGACAATCTTTTCTTACGCCGTTTTGGCGGTGAAGGGCGGAGGCGGAGCAGAAGACGATGCCGCCAAGTTTTCGGCCGCGAGAAGAGAATCCTCGCGGGCCGGATTTTTATGAAATTCGAGTTATGTCTTATGAAGTTTTGGGAAAAAGAAGAATCGAGACAAAGAGCCAACATTTCTCGGAGCAGAATGCGAGTTGACGAGAGGTGGCAGAATCAAGTCTCAATCCTTCTTGGGGGCTACTGTCGGATATATACTGAATAGGGGTATATCCGGCATTGTCCTAAGAGCCGGATTACCAGGGTGGCCTGTTGGTAATGGATCACAGTCCATTAGGCGGCCCAGTAAGCTGATGCGCAGAAGCCGGATTCTAGAAGAACCCGGACCACGTCCCAAAGTGGTGCGGCTTGGAGTAGAAGACGAATTCCTTCCTTCCCAAGTTCGATACTTTACATATTATTCTAGGTTTCCTTTCTGTAAGCCCTAACCCGGCTATCTATATGAAGCCGGACGGGAGAGAAGAACAGGGAGAAATTTATCTGGAAGCCAACTCGCCGAGAAGTTGATCCTCGCCGAGTTAGCGAAACCCTACTCACATTGTGCCTTGTATACTTCAGGCTTCAACCCTGATTTAGTGAGATTGCAGGAGTAGGAACGCCGCCTAGTTGCGACGTACCGAACCTGGGTAAATTTGGTGTTCCTGGTTGTTGTGCTACCACGTCCCCCCATGTTTCTACCCGTAGGCTCATTGCACCCCAGTCTATGAATTCTACTACGATGTCTCGACAGTGACCTAGTGCTAAGATTGGTGCAAGAAAGGAAGCACAAGTTAGCCCCAGTCATTAGCAAGACTATGAAAAATGGATCTATTATCTTGTAGATATTCGAGACACGGAAGATGATCCCAACGGTCCGAATCGCAAAAGAAAGAGGAAGCTAGATGTCGAACTAGGAGAGACAAAAAGACCCTGGAGCATCCAGCAGTTACGTCCCTTCTACACTTAGTTCAATTTCTATGTAAACATCTTTGAGATCATGAAATAAAGTTGTCGGAATTCATGCATTTATGTTTTACATGTTTATTATAGTATAAAGCATAAGTCCGTCTTATCTATTTCCCAATGATCTTTCAAAATACTCAATTTCAACCCGAATTGTGCCTGCGTGCTCGGAGTTAAAAAACTAAATAATTTTTGGCCTAAGGAGGCTTAAGGAAACCCATATTGTGCCTGCATGTCTGAGTTTCATACAAATTTCAAAATTACTTATTTTTTCTGTAAGTATTATCTGATTGTTTTTATGTTGGGTCACATAAGTTAGTAAGTAAAAAGGCCTTTACTACGATCCATGTTTCCGAGTTTCAAATTATCAGTTATACCCAGTCACTTGGTGCGAAGATTATGTACTATCGAGCCATTTCAAACACTAAGGACAGTTAAGACATATAAACCAGAGAATTTAGAAGATAAAGGAATTGAAACCCGAAAAACTTGCAAAGACTTATAATTTAAACTGCAAAAAGAGGAGTACTTGTTTATACAAATGATAGATAGCATTACAATGAATATTACATTGTGACAATGGTAATGCTTCTATTTTTGCCTACCTTCTACCCAGGACTTAAGCAGCATCTTCCGGATCCGAGTCTTTGTCCTCGCTGCTGGATTCCTCCGGAGTTGTCGGAATCTCCTCCTCGGGTTAGAAGGTGGAGATGTTCACCACGTTGGCAATCTTGGTGGCATGGCCTTTGATAGCATCAAAGATGCTGGCCCGCTGAGCGTCCGTGTATCCTTGAGGGATACCTGATGCTGCGCGTCAAGACTTGGTGGTGGTATAATGCATACGCATGAGCCCAAGGGCCATGCGCGCACCAGCGCGAGCCGCGGAGCGGAACCAAGACTCCTTGCGGTTCGCCACCTCGATGATCGCCTCCGGAAGCTTACTGACTTCCGAGAACTCTCCTGCTTTGTTGGGAATGTACTTATTAATAAGTAACATCCCCGCAAAGTTATTCCTAACAATAAGTCCGCCTTGCGGCCAAGAACGGATTAAAGGAGCCGAGGAAAAATACTTTGTCGCCCATGAATGTCCATGTTCGTCAAAGTGTTCTTCTTTTACCTTGAATTGCGGGTCATAGTTCGGGATTGGCTCCTCCTGTGGTACACTGGACGAACCCCCAACTTCCGGCTCCACCACCCTTTCCCTCGCGTCCGTTTCCGACGCAATGGGCTGGCTGGTCTGCAGGGTTTCCTCCTCCCTGGCAGCCACGTTTTCCTCTGCAGCTGCGACCGGAGTGTCAGGAGCAGCACCAGGAGACGGCTGTGTCCCTCTCCGGGAAACAAACTTAATTTTCTTCCGGCCTTTTGGCTTCAATGTTGTTGGAGCCAAGCTACAAAGTGAAAATCCGAGAAGTTAGAATTCCGAGAAAGAAAAGAGATTCCTGCGACAAAAAGCAGAGAAAAAAGAAACCCAGATGATTTACCTGGATGTAGCGACGGGAATTCCGTCAAGTTCAGCAACTTCTTGAGCAGCGGATGGCTTCTTGCATTTCCGTCCGCCTGCAAAGTTGCCACGCATTGCGTCCAACTCGGCATCGGTGGCAAGGTCCTTATCTGTGAGATCGGCCCGTTGTGGAAAAAAGCACAAAATTCGGCTAAGTTAGAAATCCGAGAAAGATAAAATCCGAGAAACTGCCCAAAGAGGAAAAATATTACCTTTGGAGCAGGATTTCCCTCGTGGTACATCTCTCGGCTTTCTTCATACTGGTCGTGAATAGCGACCAAGTGATTTACCCGCTTCTTGAAATTCCTCTTGGAGAACGCTTTGTCCATTCCCCTCATTGCATCCTCCGGGCCCGTATAGTCACATAGAAGCCGGGTTCCGTGATAAGCCAATGGCTGGATGCGTCTCCCGAACCAACATAGAACTGTGTCAGTGCTAGTGAGAGGAGGAGAGGAGGAGACGAGTTTTTTGATGCGCCGTTTGATTTTCATCAAATCATCTGGCAAAGACTGGACTGCGTCCACTGCCCAATTGTCTTGGGGAGTGGCAGCAGAGTTGACAAAAGGTGGAATTCCCGTTTCCTTTCTAGGAAACGGGACATCTTCGTGATAGAAGAAGGAACCCGTCCAAATTTTGACGAATTCCGAGATTTTGATTTTCGGAAACCAATACTCTCTAAACCTACGAAGGGTGAAGGAGATGGCCCCGCAGGTGGGGAGAGCGCCCTCAGAGGGGTTGCGCTTCACCCCGAAGTAATACTGCCAGAAATCTAACCTAGGTTCTAAGCCTAGATACCCTTAAAAGAGGGCCTGGAACCCGGTTAGATAAAGTATGGAGTTGGGAGAAAGGTTATGAGGTTGGATGTTGTAGTGGTTCAGGACTTGGAGGAAGAAGGCAGAAGGTGGAAATCCCATACCTCTACTAATGTGAGATATGAGCAGAACCCTTTCTCCGACTTTCAGCGATGGCTCGGAGTCGTCCTCCTCGTACCGCCATTTTCCCTTCAGGATGAGCCCTTTCTTCTCCATTGTCGGAAGGAGGGATGGAACCACATTGCAGTGGGTCTAGTTCCCGGAGATTTCCTCCATGTCTTCTTCCGCTCCGGCGGCGCCCGCGGAGGTGAGCCCTTCACCACCGCGAGTGAGTTCTTCCGCTGGCTCGGTGGTGAGAGGCGGAGATGGCACGGCAGATGACGACGGCGTGTTCTCGGCGTGGGAGGAAGATCCCCGCGTTCCAGGTTGCCGGCGTTTCCCTCCAGCGCCCTCGCGGTGGCGCGGCCGAGAGAATCCAGCTGCGGGTCCATCTCGTTAATGATATTTTTGATGTCGAGGACGACGGAGCTCTCCACCGTGGCGCGCGGCGATTCTCCGGTGGTCATGTTTGGGCGGAGCGATGAGGATCCGAACCCTCCGATGACGTTTTCCGGGGACGGTGCAGACGCATGAACTCTGTAACACCTGGGGTGTTACCCTAGGCTAGAAAGTTGTTTGTTTTCTTTTGTTTTGCATCACATGCATCATAAGCATTGCATTCTATTTTTTTTTCAAAACAACTCAAAATTCAAACCACTTTAAACTTTCAAACATTGTCCCAATTTTCCAATTAAAAAAATTGCAAACTAAATACCTCTAATTGTTTTTCAATAGTTTGAAGTTGTTTTAATCAAATTGCTTGTTAATAACATTTTCCCTTTTGTTAAAAACCCTAATGGTAAATTCAAATAACAAAATTCAAATCAAATCAATCCTACTTGGCAACATTTCAAATGGGAGTTTAAAAATTAAAATCTTGCAAACAAATGAAATTCAATAATGTTTGCCTAATTGCTTGAACTTAATAAATAAAATTTGTTTATTTCCAAAAGTCCAAACCAAACCCTATTTGAAAGTCACCTAACAATTTAATATCAAATTAGTAATTCAAATTGTTGAAAATAATTTTAAACCACCTTGTTATTGCTGTTTTGCAAGTAATAAACAATGTTCATCAAATAAAATAAAAACCCCAAGCCATTCTTTCTCTCTTTCCTATTCTTTTCTTACAAGCAAAAATAAAAGAGAGAAGGAAAAAATAGAAAAAAGAGAGGTGAGCAGAGGCAGCCAGCCCATCTTTTTCCCTCATCCCACCACTTCTGGCCCATACCCCTTCGAGGGGTTGTCGTCTTCCTCCCCCCGACGTCACCCTCTGTACGAACTGCATCGCCACCGTGAGTTATCCCCCTCCTCCATCCGATTGCCTGCCGTACCAGGATAGGCTCCCCATAAAACCTACACCCCCTCCTACTCGCCAGCCCTAGACCCCTCCTTCTCCCATCGCCGCCGTCCTCTCTACCTACCTCCCTCTCTCTCTGAACATCTCCTCTGCAACCACCAGTGCACCACCCCCCCTTTGCCTCCTCATCGCGCTTCCACCACGGTCACCTCGAGGCTGCCCCGAGGCCCGGAATGGAACCGCGGCGACTGCCTCAGCCCCCTTGTCTCCTCGGCTGGTGCTGGAAGCAGCCGGGATGACCGCGCCGTCGCCGGGAACACCACCTCGCCGCGGCTGCACGTCGACAGCAGCTCGACGAACCGAGGTGAGCGCTGCCTTTCCTCCTTCCCCTCTCCTGTCCACCCACGCACTGCACACCACCCACGCACACACCAGCGCACCGCAGCTGCCCCGTCGCCGGCCGGCGATCACCGTTTGCTTCCGCGCTTCGTCAGTTCAGAGTTCGGTGTCAAACATATTCAGTTAACCGCCGTGGCTACAATATCTTCAGTCAGCCTCCTGTTGTATCACAACCGTGACAGTAGCGTAGTGGTTGCGTCTCCATGCGCGCAGCGAGGCGACCTGGGTTCGAATCCCCGATCGGGCAAAACGCCCAAACTTTTTACTCCGCTGCACCGCGCCCAGGCCCCACCCGTCATACACCCCCACAGCCCCGTCAGCTGCCACCCACGCACAGTCAGCGCCACCCTGGCGTGGCCCCAATGGTCAGCCAGTGCGAGTAGCCAAGCCACGGTGCAAATAAGTCAGTCCTCTGTTTTCTTTTTTTTCCAGAAATGTTTAATAACCCTAAAAATTCAAATAGCTATAACTTTTAATTTATAAATCCAAATAATGCAAACTTTATATGTATTCCACTCCAAATTTGCTGTACTTTCTAAATATGCAGTATGTGCACTGTTTTGAACATTCCAAATCAATTCAAAAATTCAAATTCAAATAACTCTTATGAATTTGACTAATTCCATAACAAATTCAAATATATTTCAAATGGCCCATATAAAATATGTTTCCCAACCAAAATTTCATGCTCTTTCCAAATATAACATTTGTTTTCTGATTTGAATAATTTAAATGGCTGAAAACAACTGTTTCTTATTTAATGCAATTTAAATTGCCAAATTCATAACTAATTCAATATTAATTCAAATAACACAAATAAAATATGTTTTCCATGCCAAATTGAACCACCTTTTCAAATATAAACTTTGTTTCCTGTTTTGAATAATTAAAAGTGGTTAAATAATTTAAACCTTGTTTAATTCATTTAAAATTGCTAAATTAATAACTTGCTCCAATTAAATTATTTTTGAACTAATAAAAGATGTTCTCAAACCAGAAAAACATAACCTTTTCAAATATGAATTTGAATTTATGTTTTGAACAAATAAAATTCAAATAATATTCAAACTTGAATTAAATTCAATTAAAACTTGTTTAATTCATAATTAAATCATTGTAATTCCTTTTTCAATAATTGAAACATGTAATCCACCCAAAATTTTGTGTTCTAATCAAATATGAACTTTGTTATCTGCTTTGAACAATTTAACTTGATGAAAATAACAAAGGCTTGTGTGACACCTTTAAGAAACCAAAATTCCAAAACTTAATAAGTGAATTTCAAAATGGGTAAACTTTATTTCCAATTGATTCTATTGTTGTTATTTTGTTGTTTTCCTCATCCATGCATCATGCTAATCCACTTTCACATGTTGGCTAGTTGTAAAACAATTGTTTCAACCATAATTCATGGGCTTTTCATATGCAACTCAAATTGCATATGGGTCCATTTAAACATGTTTATCTTGTCAACTAGTTTATTTTTTATGCATCCATTAAATTGTCATGCATCCATATCTTGATCATGCTGGATCTTTTGCCGTAGTAGTAATTGTTGCATCCGGTGTTTGTTCGAGGTTCATTGCTTCTTCCCGGATAGGACGTTGAGATGGTGTGAGCAACGACAAGTCCTGTGGATGTACCTCTACTTGCTGGATTCCAGGCAAGTATACTCACTTGCTGCCAAAATGGCTGCCTTTCATCACTTGTTACCGATTCTTTCCGTTGCCTTTATTCTAGCCTTATGATTCGATGCTTGTGTCTCGATCCTATTATATGTTTACCTTGCAGCCATGATATACCCTTCCTTCCACTTCCTATCAACTGTTGTTTGTTTACCTTGTTGGCCCTCGTGTCGTAGTCGCATGCTTAGTGTTGTTTGCGCTCAAGTCTTGTTGTTCCTTTCATATCACCTGTTTAGTTTGATAGCTGGGTTTCAATTCAATCAGCAACATGTTAATGTTTTGGGTAATAATAATTTGATGATAAGGCACCGGCAGGAGGCCCGTGGTTTTGAAGCCTGCTAGTGTCGACCCTAATTAGGAAAGGGTCTTGTCTACTGATCCATGATGAGCGCACTAACCGCATGTGGGAAGCGAGTATGGGCGCCCCCCTCAATTTGACTCGATTCGCATCTCGTCCAAATCGCCACACTTAGTTCGGGCTTTCCATTTGATGCATGCATATGCAGGTGCGAACCCGAGGCCAGGGTGGAACTTTTGTAGTCGGCATTTAGGGCGGCGTGGTCTTCCAGTGCTATGAGGGTCCCCTTTTCTTCGTGGGGCTCGATTAGCCGCGCACGCACAGCACGTGGTGCTTTGGGCTTGATGCGAAGCAGAGTTGGGTTGTGTTGAGTACCTCGCTTGGTGGGTTGATCCCCCGTCTGGCGGGTTATTCTTACGTGTACGGCCAAATTGGTGCACCCCTGCAGGGTTAAAATCTTCTCGCGAAGCCGTGTTTTCCGCGGTTATGGTTGACTTGGTGAAAGTACTGGCTAACAAGTACTCAGAACAACTTACACCTAACTAATGCTAATTTTGACTAGTAATAGTCTTAATGACACAATAACTTGATCCATCCTTAATCCAACAGTGTGAGTTATCCTTGGGTTGCTTCCTTAGTAGGGGGTAACATTGGATGGGTTTGTTTGGCGGTTAGTTGTAGTTGGTTATGATACGCTATCTTATCCCCCCTCTTTTAGCCGGATGTTGTATCGAGTCTCTGTAGTTAGTTAGTGCAGCCCGCTGCCGCTTATTTGCAATAATCCCTTCCTTTCCGTTGATCCCAAAGTATTTGTATCTTGTGATGACTGGTTACGCCGGTATCTCTGTGAGTATGGTTTATCCACTTGCCAGTACTTAACCGTACTGACCCACGAATCTTTTCCGTGGCTGCATATTCAATATTGCAGTCAACAGGTTTGAAGTCTGACGACGTTAGCTTGGGAATCCCTCCGGCTTGGCCTGGGCAGGGATTGGACGCTCTCGGTTATCTTCAGGACTCTTAGTCCAATTTGTATCTTGTCCGTAGCCGGACGCTATGTTGTTTCTTCCGCTGTTATTTGGATCTTTGTATTGTATCAGTTGTATCCTTGGCTCATTTGAGTCCTCTTGTATATATCCTTTCTGTTGTTGTTGTGGATTATTCGTGAACTGTTGTAATGTTATCACAAGTGGCAACCTGGAATCGGTTATTATGTGGACTTTGGCAGGAATGCTGAAATCTGCATAGTGCTCGATCTCGGGGCATCACAAACTCTGCTCACTCTTGCAAGCTCGAGCTCGAAGGCAATGGCGCTTGGGGGCTGGAAGAGGATGAGAGAGCAGAAGGGCAAACCGGAGAGCCCGAGGCGGCTATTTATATCCGGAAATGCGTTAAGATACGCTACAATGGCTATTTTGACCGTTAGATCTTTGACGCGTGTCACGCCCAGAAAATCCGGGAAATGAGGAGGCGGGGTGATAAGTGCTATCTCCTCATTTTCCACGAGAATCTGTCAGAGATATGTTTCAGGGTTTCACACTAAACCCAAACGTCTGCGATGTCATCACGATTTCATTGCTGACATCATGAAGTTCCTTCTCCACGAAGGCTCGTGGAAGAAAAAAGCTGGATCATGGCAAAATCCGAGTTTTGCGTTAAGAATGATTCGGGAAAAAGAAGAATCGAGACAAAGCGCCAACATTTCTCGGAAAGGAATGTGAATTGACGAAAGGTGGAAGAATGAAGTCTCAATCCTTCTTGGGGGCTACTGTCGGATATATACAGATTAGGGGTATATCCGACATTTTCCTAAAGAGCCGGATTACCAGGGTGTCCTGATTGGTAATGGATCACAGTCCATTAGGCGGCCCAGTAAGCTGACGCGCAGAAGCCGGATTCTAGAAGAACCCGGACCACGACCCAAAGTGGTGCGGCTTGGAGTAGAAGGCGGATTCTTGCTTTCCAAGTTAGATACTTTCTGTAGTCTTCTAGGTTTCCTTTCTGTAAGCCCTAACCCGACTATTTATATAAAGCCGGACGGGCGAGAAGAAAGATATAGACAATTAGCTAGAAGCCAACTCGCCGGGAAGTTGATCCTCGCTGAGTTAGAGAAACCCTACTCACATTGTACTTTGTATACCTCAGGCTTCAGCCCTGATTTAGGGAGATTGCAGGAGTAGGAACGCCGCCTAGTTGCGACGTACCGAACCTGGGTAAATTTGGTGTTCCTGGTTGTCGTACTACCACGTCCCCCCACGTCTCTAACCGTTGGCTCATGGCACCCCCGTGTATGAACTCTACTACGATGTCACGACACAGAGGGAGTAGTACTTTATACTACTTGAGGACCAACATGTATGATGTTCAAACCTTTTTGATGGAATAGGAATTTATTTTGCTTAATTTATAAAATATCCTTACTAACACATATGTTGATACAAGTATCCTTTTTGATACTCAGAACTTTCTACCTCTTGTTCCTTTTATTTATTCAAAAATTACATGAGATCATCACATTGTTATACAATAGGTGAAGTCTTAGACTATAAAAAATTTCACCAATGTTTATAAAGTATATGAATATGTTACTAAACATTATAAAATGAGGTGAATTTTTTAATCTAAATTCAATTATTTTTCTTTTCATCATGTTTCGATATTACACTCTTAGATTCATAATCAAGGTTCCAAAAGTTCAATAAAAGTCTAGAATACCATTTATTTTTAGATGGAGGAAATAATATGTTTAAATACTTATCAAACTCTCTCCCACCAACCAAAATCATGGATTTATCCATTTTTCGTTCTGGCTTACATGTGTTTTCCATGTAATGTACTATGGATACTTTAGTATGGATGACATGCCTTTCACATCATAATTATATGTACATGCTTCTGCATAATTATGAATATAAATGAAGTGTCGCATTTAATTTGAAGGATAAGGAACCATATGAAATTCATTTAAAAGAGAATAGAAACCATCACAATAGTGTTTAATTAGGAAAATCATATAAACTTTTCAGAGGCAACAATTTGATTATTTGTGCATATAACATGGTCTAGTACTTTCAAAAAAATGTAGTTCCAAAGTTTTGCAACATATTTGTGGTTGGTGCTTCACAAAAAAAACCATTTTTCACACTCGGAAAATGCAAAATGTTTTTTTGTGCAATAAAAAGGAAAACTTTGTTGGTCAACATTGTCCATGCTTCCAAGATACATGTTTGTGTAGAATATGAGCATATTTTAACAAACTATGCCATGCACGTGGCCATAACATCCGTCATTTGCCCCGAAAGCCAATAATCTTCGGAGAAGATAGCTCATTTCCGTTAACACCTTTTCAATATAAATGTCGTATTCCAAGTTTGTTATATTTGTGGATACTAGGACATATATAATGACACCACACGAAGGTCTTACATCATTTTGATTTTTTTTTAAATTTTCTATGGTGATTAAAAAAAGCCAAGATGGCGGGCATGAATCTTCGTAGCTAGGGGTTGAACATTGAAAAACTCTAGGTATATCTCTGATGAAATAGGTACCTGTGTACCTTAAAACTATTTTTGCAAAAAATTATGAGCAAACTACGAGGCATCTGTAGTTCAAATTTGACCCCTTCCCAACTGAATCGGCAGAAACTTGTGTTTTTCAAAAGAGGTGGATGGGAAATTTTCTAGAGGCAACAGTTTGGTTATTTGTGCATATAACATGGTCTAGTTTTTTCAAAATATGCAGTTCTCAGGTTTTGCAACATATTTGTGGTTGGTTCTTCACAAAAAACCCCATTTTTCACACTCGGAAAATGGAAAATGGTTTTTTTGTGCAATAAAAAGAAAAACTTTGTTTGTCAACATTGTCCATGCTTCCAAGATACATGTTTGTTTAGAATATGGGCACATTGTAACAAACTATGCCATGGATGTGGCCATCACATCCGTCATTTGGCCCAAAAGCCAAACATCTTCGTAGAAGATAACTCATTTCCATTAACATCTTTTCAATATAACTGTTGTATTCCAAGTTTATTATTATTTTTGGATACTAGTACATATATAATGAAACCACGCGAAGGTCTTACATCATTTTGATTTTTTTTGAATTTTCTATGCAGGTTTTAAAAAAAGCCAAGATGGCGGGCATGAATTTTCGTAGGTAGGGGTTGAATATTGCGAAACTCTAGGTATATCTCTGATGAAATAGGTAGTTGTGTACCTTAAACTGATTTTTGCAAATAATTATAAGCAAACTATGAGGCATCTGTAGTTCAATTTTGACACATTTCCAACTGAATTGGTAAAAACTTTTGTTTTTCAAAAGAGGTGGATGGGAAAAATTTCAGAGGCAACAATTTGGTTATTTGTGCATATAACATGGTCTAGTTTATTCGAAAATGAAGTTCTCAAATTTTGCAACATATTTGTGATTGGTTCTTCCCCGTTTTTCACACTCGGAAAATGGAAAATGGTTTTTAATGCAAAAAAGAAAAACTTTGTTCGTCAACATTGTCCATGCTTCCAAGATACATGTTTGTGTAGGATATGGGCACATTTTAACAACTATGCCATGGATGTGGCCATAACACCCGTCATTTGGCACGAAAGCCAAGATTCTTTATACAAGATAGCTCATTTCTATGAACATATCTTAAATATAACTGTCATATTCCAAGTTTTATATTTTTTATAGATACTAGGACATATATAATGACACCACGCGAAGTTCTTACATCATTTTTATTTTATTTTTAGATTTTTTTGAATTTTCTATGCCGATTTAAAAAACTGCGGGCATGAATCTTCATAGCAAGGGGTTGAATATTGAGAAACTCTCGGTTTATCTCTCATGAAATCGGTAGTTGTGTAGCTTAAAATGATTTTTGCAAAAAATCATGGGCAAACTACGAGACACATGTAGTTCAAATTTGACCTGTTTCCAGCTAAATCGGCATAAATTTTTGTTTTTCAAAAGAGGTGGATGGAAACAAGTTTAGAGGAAACAATTTGGTTATTTGTGCATATTACATGGTCTAGTATTTTTATAAATGCAGTTCTCAAGTTTTGCAACATATTTGTGGTCGGTGCTTCATAAAAAACCCATTTTTCACACTCGAAAAATGGAAAATGGTTTTTTGTGCAATAAAAAGGAAAACTTTGTTCGTCAACATTGTCCGTGCTTCCAAGATACATGTTTGTGTAGAATATGGGCACATTTAAAAAAAATATGCCATGGATGTGGCCACCCGTCATTTGGCCCGAAGATAGCTCATTTATGTGAAAGTGATGATCCAACAACTCACAAGCGCTTGAAAGAGCATACCCCCGATCCAACGGCTCACAAGGGCTCGAAAGGAACACACCCCTGATCCAACGGCTTACAAGCGCTCGAAATAAACACACAATCCGTGTGATTCTTCCTGATTGGTGGATTTCAGACGCTTTGGAGCCCCTCTCCAACAAAACCCTAACCCATTAGTCCCGGTTGGTAAAACAGGCTGGTACTAAAGGTCTGTTTCTTCTCGTCGTATTTCTTCCCGTCCACCGTGTTCCTGCCTTATTTCTTCCCACCTCTGTCTTCCCATCACGAATCACTACTACCTTGAGCTCACGCCGCAGCAGCGGATAGATCCCCGTTGGGATCCCGACTACTGCCCAACTTGGGATGCGTTCTTCATCAATCGGCGTGAGAGGGCACTCGCCAGGTATGAGGAGGATGGCCGGCCGTTGGCTGTGGTGGGGCGGTCGGACTGTCCAAAGCGTCATGGACTACATCAGGGGCGGTGATAACCCCCGCCTGCGCTACCCTCACTTCCAGTCTAGACGTCCTCACCCTTCAAGGTTCCAGCCCCGAGCATGGTCCGACGATAGTGACGATGATGACAGCGACCACGAAGACTACGAGGACGAGTATTATAGGCCTCGGCATGAGTTTGACTAAACAGGAGACCTACGCTTGTCATTCAGTACTGCTGGTCTAGCTACCTACACCCCGACCAAAATGTATTGCGAATTACCCCTAACCAGTTTAAGTAATAGTGTAATAGTGTTCTGAGTAATGTTGGTGCTGTTTAATAATAAGCATTTAAATCAAATTATAGAAAAGAAACAGAAAAAGAAAAAAAACTAGAAAAAACAATTAAAAACCTTTTAAATCAAAATATAAAAGAAAACAGAAAAAGAAAAAGAAACTAGAAAAAACAATTCAAAAGGCATTAAATCAAAAGATATAAAAGAGAACAAAATAAATATTAGAAAAAAAATTAAAAACATTTAAATGAAAGTATATAAAGAAAAGAGAAAAAGTAATAAAAACTAGACAAAACAATTCAAAAAGCATTAAATCAAAAGGTATAAAAGAAAACATAATTAATATTAGAAAAAATTAAAAAAGCATTTAAATGAAAGTATATAAAAGAAAACAAAAACAAAAAGAAATAAGAACTAGACAAAACAATTCAAAAAGCATTAAATCAAAAGATATAAAGGAAAATAGAAATAATAAAAAGAGACAAAAAAGAAAATACAGAAAATCTTGTAGTACCAGTTCCAGCCACGAACCGATACTAAAGGTCTGTTGGCTACCAGCGCTAAATTTTGGCGGCCAAACAAACCTTTAGTCCCCATTTTAAAAGTGTCCAAATTGGCTTTTTTTGTGAAGGAATCAGAAGAAATATGGTGCAAAATGACACTCATCATATTTTCACACAAAGTTGTCCCCATTTGATGGATAGTCCTCAACTATTAGGAATTTTCTCGAATCCTACCTAATTTTTCTCATTTAACTCATTTTATGTCGATTTGCCGAAACTGATTCAAATTTGAACTACAAGTGTGTTATACTTTCATCATTAATTTCTGCAAAAGTCATTTTAAGGTGCGCAGGGGTTTGTTATTTCAAAGAAACGTCCATAGTTTTGGAAACTTCGACCCCTATGAGTGCATGGTCATGCTGGGCATTTTGCAAAATTTACAAAAAACTCAAAAAAGAAGTGAAAGCTAACTCAAAAAAAAAACCTTGGGCATGGACTTATCTTATGTCCACTTATTGCTATGAAAAATGACAAACCTGAGATTTGTCATACTTTGCATAAAGTTGCATCACAAGGAGGCCTATCATCTATGAAGATGAGAATGAGTTTTAAAGCCAAATGGCCAACTTATGGACATGCACCACGCATAGTTTGTGATGTAGTTCTCATATGTGGCGAGTAGTTGTACCTTGGTATGGGAGAACAATTTTTCCAACTTGGGTTTTCAAATTAATTTTTTGAAATGTCATTTTTCATTTTAAAAGTGTCCAAATTGGCTTTTTTTTGTGAAGCAACTATAAGAAATATGATGCAAAATGGCACCCATCCAATTTTCACACAAAGTAGTCCCCATTTGATGGGTAGTCCTCAACTATTAGGATTTTTCTCGAATCATACCTAATTTCACCCATTAACTCATTTTATGCCGATTTGCCGAAACTGATTCAAATTTAAACAACAAGTGTGTTATACTCTCACCATGAATTTCCGTAAAAATCATTTAAAGCTGCGCATGGGTTGGGTTATTTCACAGAAACGTCAATAGTTTTGGAAATTTGACTCCTTTGAGTGCATGCCCATGCCTGGCATTTTGGCAAAATTTACAAAAAACTAAAAAAAAAGTGAAAGCTAACTCAAAAAAAAACCTTGGGCATGGACTCCACTTATGTCCACTAGTTCCTATGAAAAATGAAAAACCTGAGATTTGTCACACTTTACATAAAGTTGCATCCCAAGGAGGCCTATCATCTATGAATATGAGAATGGGTTTTAAAGCCAAATGACCAAGTTATGGCTATGCACCACGCAAAGTTTGTGATGTAGTGCCCATATGTTGCGAGTAGTTGTACCTTGGTATGGGAGAGCAATGTTTCCAACTTGGGTTTTCAAATTAGTTTTCGAAATGTCATTTTTCATTTTAAAAGTGTCCAAATTGGCTGAATCCTACCCAATTTCTACCATTTAACTCATTTTATGCTGATTTACCAAAACTGATTCAAATTTAAACTACAAGTGTGTAATAATTTCATCATGAATTTCTGCAAAAATCATTTTAAGGTGCCCACAGGTTGGTTATTTCATAGAAACGTCCATAGTTTTCGAAAATTCGACCCCTTGGAGCGCATGGCCATGCCGGGCATTTTGGCAAAATTTACAAAAAAATAAAAAAAGTGAAAGCTAGCTAACTAAAAAAATGTACTTTCAGAAAGCTATCAAGATGTCTTGTCTGAAACTTCATAATATAACTTTATCGTATTTTCTCGAACAATTATTTGTGACATTGCAATACATGATGATTACAACCAAACTGAAACTAACAAGATAGGTTGGAATAACACAAATTCAGATCTATGCAGTTCCGGTTCCATCTACCATTCCTCTCCAATAGACGAAAACATGCTCGCAGCTTAGATCGGTTCCTTCTTCTGGGACATACGCATCTGGTAAGCCTTCGGCCAGCAGATCTCCGCGGTCGACGAAGGATGTGACTTGAACAATAATTGTGTGCAAAAGATTGTGCCTGGACGTGGGTGACATTGGAGGCGGCGGTGACTCGCCTTCATTGTCCGACGATGGATTCTTGTTAAACAAAGGTAACTTACTTTAAGGGACTTCCACTGCGAGCACTTTGGGGACGGCGCTTGGATTGAGCCAAGCTGTGACAACCAGCTCCCTCTTGTCCTCCGAAAGTATGATGTGGATGAGCTCACCGCCTAACTTGTTGAGGATGTCATTGAGTGCGTCTGGTTCCCAAGCATCGTCGGGTAATCCTTCAAAACTAAGCATATTATTGAACTCGAAAGCTCATCTGGAGGCTTTGACGGCATGATGCCACCGTCCAAACCTCATCCAGAAGCTGGCTGATACGTCTCAAACGTATCTATAATTTTTGATGCTCCATGCTTGTTTTCTATCCAACACCTTTATGTTTTCACATGTTTTCCTTTGTTTTCCGGACGTTTTCATGGAATAACCTATTGACAAGATGCCACAGAGCTAGTTCCTGTTTTCTGCTTTTTTTGGTTTCAGAAAAGTTGTTCTGGAAATATTCTCGGAATTGGACGTAACAAAAGTCAAAAGTCTTAGAATTCCTGACACGTATAGGAAGTCCAAAGGAGACCCGGAGGGGGGCCCTGGAGCCCCCACACCATGCCTGGGCGCGGGTGGCCCCCTGGTTGCGCCTGGGTGTGGTGTGGGCCCCTCGGGCACCACCGCCATCGCCATTTTTCCTATATATGCCCCGATGCATAAACCCTAAATATATCAACATTTTTCCACGAAAGGTTCCATAGCTCCGCTGTCGCCGTCGCCGCCGACAAGTTTCGAGGGACAGAAATATCTGTTCCGGCACCCTGCCGGGACGGGGAAGTGCCCCCGGAGCCATCTCCATTGACTCCACCACCATCTTCATCTCCGTTGCTGTCTCCCATGATGAAGAGGGAGTAGTTCTCCCCCGGGGCTGAGGGCTCTGCCGGTAGCTATGTGTTTCATCTCTCTCTCCCATGGTGTGATCTTTATGTGATCATGAGCTTTGTAATCTAGTTGAATAAGTAGATGTTACTCTTCATCTGTTATGATACTCAAGTGGTTTTGTTATGAGATCTCCGTAGACACATTGATCACGGTGTAAAGATGACAGTGTCTGCACCATGTGGTTTAGCATGATATTTATATCTTGTGTTGGATGACCCTATGAAATTGTGGCGTTTGTTTAGTACTAATTTGGGGCGCTCATAGTGATAGCGTGCCGTGCCCTAGAGATTGAATACATACTTGAGGAGTATTGTTACAGCCCTACGCATGGATTGGTGTTCGTTATCCGACCGGAGAGTGGTTCGGAGTAGCATAGTGAACAGAGATATTTATGCATTCAATTACGTTATTATTGTTGAGAGTGTTCACTAGTGAAAGTATGATCCCTAGGCCTTGTTTGTAAGCATTGAAACATCGTTTACAATCAGTTCTGCTACATGTTTGCTTGCTTCCATTTTTATTTCATATTGTTATTATCACTTATAATCATCCATATTACTTGTATTTCACTATCTCTTCGCCAAACTAATGCACCTATACAACTGACAATTGTATTGGGTGTGTTGGGGACACAAGAGACTTCTTGTATTGTAATTGTAGGGTTGCTTGAGAGGGATACGTTTGACCTCTTCCATCCCAAGTTCGATAAACCTTGGGTAATCCACTTAAGGGAAACTTGTTGTTGTTCTACAAACCTCTGCACCTGCAGGCCCAACACTGTCTACAAGAATAGAAGCGTGCGTAGACATCATCGGTGCACCGAACCTGCATCGAATTGTACAGAACGCGCGTGCATACATACGCATTGGTGAAGGTGAGCCGTAATCATGGGGAGGACATGCGACCTTGATGTTTACTTGCGTCTGTAGGACGGAGCACTCAGTGCAGAAAACTTGAAGGAGGATAACGGTCGTAAACTCATTGTTTCGATCCCCGAGGGAAGTTGCCAGCAGCATGCTGATGGCGTGTTACAAACATTCGTTGGAAGTCACCAAGAGGAAGGTATGAAGAGCATAGTAGAAAGTTTCCCTCAGAAAGAAACCAAGGTTGAATCAACCAGTAGGAGAAATAAATCACTTCCGAAGGTTGTTGTCAGCTGATGTTGGCAGGGCGCACTACCGGTTTAGCAGCAACGTTGAATCTACACAACACAATCAAATTACTTTGCCCCGACGAAGCAGTGAGGTTGTCAATCTCACCGGTTTTGCTGAAACAAAGGATTAGACGTAGAGTGTGGCAAATAGTACTTGCTTCCAGTAAGGAAAAGAGAACAGCGACGACAGTACGAAAACAGTATTGCAGTAGGAAAACAGCGGTTGCAGTGGTTGAATTATCAGTGTAAAGAAATCGACCGGGGTCTATAGTTCACTAGTGGTGTCTCTCCAAAACAGATAGATAACATGCTGGGTAAACAAATTACAGCTGGGCAATTGACAGATATAAAGGCTGCACCGTAGTGCATATTCATGACATGATGATTTCTATGTGATTCATGTGGGAATTACAACAAGATTCATAGACCCTTATCCAACTGCATCTATGACTAATAATCCAACCTCGGAGCGTCATCCAATCAAACCTCGGGTATTAAGTTGCAAGAAACAGATAATTTCATTAAGAAAAGTGTCTAATGTAAATAATGTAAACATCGTTGTTTTCTCCCTAATGGAAACATCACATTTTCCACCCGTTACGTTTCTGTCACTCGAGCGTGAGTTAAAGGGAGACATGAACCCACTATCTAGCATAAATACACCCTCTTGGAGTTACACGCATCAACTTGGCAAGAGCATCTACTAGTAACGGAGGGAATGCAAGATCATAAATAACATAAACATGATACATTGATAATCATTAGACATAGCATTCAATATTCATCGGACCCCATCAAACACAACATGTAGCATTACAATAAGATGATATTGATCATGTTAGGCAGCTCACGAGATCTAAACATGAGGCATGAAGAGGAGAAGACAACCATCTAGCTACTGTTATGGACCCGTAGTCCAAGGATGAACTACTCACGCATCACTCCGGAGGCAGGCATGGTGATGTAGAGCCCTCCGGTGATGAATTCCCCTCCTGACAGGGTGCCGGGGAGAGCTCAAGAACCCTCCCGAACTAGGGTTGATGATGGCGGCGGCTATAGATCTTTTTGGTAGAAAAGGCTCGGGTGTTTAGGTTTAACCCGAGGAGGAGCTTAAATAGGCGAGAGGGCAACGTCGGTGGGTATCCAAGGGGCCCACACCAGCAGTTGGCGCGGCCAGTGGGCGCGCCGTCCTATGGTGTGGGGCCTCCAGGGTGCCCCTCCGGATCCCCTCCGGACTCTGAGTACGTGACAAATTTCTAAGACTCTGGGACTTCGTTTCGTCCAATTCCGAAAATATTTCTAGAACAACTTTTCTGAAACCAAAAACAGTAATTGGCTCTATGACATCTTGTCAATAGGTTAGTCCCAGAAAACCCATAAAAATGACATAAAGTGTATAGGAAACATGTAGCATATGGCATGAAAACAACATGGAACATCAGAAATTATAGATACGTTTATGATGTATCACATGCGACCGCGGTACCGTGCTTCCAAAGCGTCCATCCCTGCTTGCACGCGATCACCACATGGCCGGAGGTCGGCCTCGCCGCGCCTCCAGACCTCTTTCGGGAACGACCTTGATGCCCACCATTTTTTGCTTAAATGGTGATGGTCGCCGGCTCGAACAGGAACGCCCCCCAGATCCCATGGCTATACCTCCCGAGATCTTGTTTTGTTTTGAAAGGTGTACCTCCCGATATCTTGGTGTACAATTATTAGGAAAATGTCATTGCAACGTAAGGATCCCATGAATTACGGTAGGGACATGATGTAGGCATTGTGACACATGGCAAGTGGGTCCACGCACATATTCCGTAAACCGTACAACCTCTCCTCCATCCAAGAAATCCCCACTCTACACCTCTTGCACAGACGTCGCCGTCGCTCCCGGTTGGTCCATCTGGTGAGAAGATCGCCGTCGCGACTTGATGCGCGTGGACAAACGTTTGTTGGGAGACTCCAAGAGGGAGGTATGAAGAGCACACCAACACGTTTCCCTTAGATAGAAACCAAGGTTGAATCGACAGTAGGAGAAAGAAATCACTTTTGAAGGTTGTTGGCAGCTGATGTTGGTAGGGCGCACTACCGATTAAACAGCAACATGGAATCTACACAACACAACCAAGTTACTTTTCCCAACGAAATAGTGAGGTTGTCAGTCTCACCGGTTTTGCTGAAAACAAAGGATTAGACGTATAGTGTGGAAAACAAGGCCTGTTTGCAGTGAATAAAAAGAGAACAATGATTGCAGTGAATGAAAGGAAAACAATGTTCGCAATGGTTATATTATCAGTGTAAAAGAAAGGACCGGGGTCCACAGTTCACTAGTGGTGTCTCTCCAAAACAGATAGATAACATGTTGGGTAAACAAATTACAACTGGGCAATTGACAAATATAAAGGCTGCACCGTAGTGCATATGCATGACATGGTGATTACTATGTGATTCATGCGAGCATTACAGCATAATTCATAAACCGTTATCCAACTGCATCTACGACTAATAATCCACCCTCAGAGTGTAATCCAATAAAACCTCGGGTATTAAGTTGAAAGCAACAGATTATTGCATTGAGTAAAGTGCGTAATGTAAACATTGTTGTTTTCTCCCTAATGGCAACAACACATCCCACATTCGTTACGTTTCTGTCACTCGAGCATGGATAAAAGGGAGGCATGAGCCCACTAGCTAGCATAAATACTCCCTCTTGGAGTTACAAGCATCAACTTGGCCAAAGAATCTACTAGTAAGGAGAGCATGCAAGATCATAAATAATAAAAACAAGATAGATTGATAATCACTTGACATAGCATTCAATATTCATTGGATCCCAGCAAACACAACATGTAGCATTACAATAAAAGGACCTTGATCATGTTTGGCAGCTCACAAGATCTAAACATGAGGCATAAAGAGGAGAATACAATCATATAGCTACTTCTATGGACCCGTAGTCCAAGAATGAACTACTCACGCATCACTCCGGAGGCATGCATGGTGGTGTAGAGCCCTCCGGTGATGATTTCCCCTCCCGACAGGGTGCCGGGGAGAGCTTCAGAACCCTCCTAAACTAGGGTTGACGATGACGGCGGCTACGGAACTTTTCGTGGAAACGGGCTCGGGTATTTAGGGTTTTCCTGAGGAGGAGCTTAAATAGGCGAAAGGGCAACATCGGTGGGTGGCCAGGGGGCCCACACCTCCTCGTGGCGTGGCCAAGGGGCGTGCCGCCATAAAGTGTGGCCACCCTTTGGCCCCCCTCCAGGTCTCGTCCGGACTCCGTGTACGTGACAGAATTCTAAGGTCCTGGGATTTTGTTTTGTCCAATTCCGAGAATATTTCAGAACAACTTTTCTGAAACCAAAAACAACAGAAAACTAGAACTGGCGCGGTGGCATCTTGTTAATAGGTTAGTCCCGGGAAATCCATAAAAATGATGTAAAGTGTATAGAAAACATGTAGCAATTGGCATGAAAGCAACATGGAACATCAGAAATTATAGATACGTTTGAGACGCATCAATATCCCCAAGCTTAGTTCTACTCGTCCTCAATTAGGTAAAATGACAAAAACAAAATAATTTCTGAGGTGACATGCTACCAACATAATTTTGATCATCATAATTGTTAAAGCATTTGTAAAGCTGAGATCATAGTACTCTAAAAACAGGCATGCTAGACATAATTTTAACAAAAACTCCGCAACCATGTTGGAACATGAAAATTAACACAAGCAAAAAATCATGAATAACAATGCACTTGAAAGTTATATGTTTGTTTCGAGCATAAATAAAGCATAGCAAAGTGGTATTCCGCTTGTCCTTAAAAGTGGAGCAAAACATAAATGCTAGGACACCTTCAAAGTTCAAGTGGTGACTAGAAACAAATAGTTTGAGAGCAAGTAATGACATAGCATGAATCAATCAATAATAATCTTTGAGACACATGCACATTAAACTCAGAATGGCAACTATGCTCTCTTAACTATGCATAAAGTTAGAAGATGAAGACTCAAAATAAAAGTAAAAGAAAGGTCCTTCCCGAAGGGAAGCATGGATTAACTCATGTGCTAGAGCTTTTTATTTTGTTAAAACAGAGGTATTGAAAACAATTTTGAGAGAGGTGTATGCTTGTGTCAACGAATGGTAAACAGACAATACAGTACATCACAAGCCAACTATACTTCACAAGAGAGGCTCGCATGGAAGGATGTTCTTTCTACTAGGTCAGTAGATCATCCCTTTTCTCTTTTGTTTACACAATTATGCTTTGACTGATAAATCATGGGCAAAAAGAGTTAAGAGAATTTATATAACCACATTTTGGGGCTGGGCACCCTGTTTCCAGCTCTTATAGCATTTGGATAAGCGGATGTGCTACTAGTCAAGGTGTGTAAAGTCCAATCAACAAGTGAGATAAAGATTTTCTATTCACGTCCTCATGAGCGAAAACAGGAGCACAAAACATGTATAATTTGGAAGGTTTTAAAGGTAGCACATGAGAAATTTACTTTGGAGCGATGGTTAAATACCACATGTAGGTAGGTATGGTGGACACATTTGGCAAACATTGGTTTTTGGGAGTTGGATGCACGAGTAGTGCTCATACTCAGTGCATATGGAGGCTAGCAAAGAGTAGGAGCGACAAATTAAGAGAGAATAATACCATAATCATGCATAGCGAGAAAAACATTATTTATCAAAGCAAACATGATATTACAAGTCAAAAACTAAATGATCATGGAGGCTAGAGGTGTCTGGTTTATTGTCATAACGTGGTGTAAGCATGCGCCAAGTCAGCCAAATAAAGCATTCAAAGGAGAATACCACAATATTATGCTTTGAGATGATAAAAACAACGCACGATTCTTTCAATGGAACATTAAGCACTCTCAGATATTTGGTACAAGTCATGCTACAACAATAATTACTAGGCATAGAAGTAAAATAACATACAACATCACATGATAAAGTCTAGCCATAACCTAAACAAGCTTCTATTTGCACCATTATAAGCATGAAATATTTTATTGCTTTCCAACACCATCACTTTATTTAAACAAAAACTCTCCATATGATATATAAATGAAACAATAGAGTAGAACTACTCTACAATAACTAATAGCTTTGAATAAGAGATGAATGAAAAACATGAGCTAAAAAGAGGAGGACTTGCAACAGCTAGAAGAAAAACGAAGAATACGAGCATTGATAATGAGGAGTATGAGTATTCATATGAAAAAGTGGAGCGTGTATCTCTACCACACAAGAATGCTGGGTTCCAACTAAGTTTATTGAAGCAAGGAAAACAAAATAAAAACAAGTAGACGCTCCAAGTAAAGTGCATATGATGTGACCGAATAAAAATATAGTTTCACTAGAAGTGACCTGATAAGTTGCTGATGAAGAAGGGGATGCCTTGGGCATCCCCAAGCTTAGACGCTTGAGTCTTCTTAGAATTTTCTGGGATGAACCACAGGGGCATCCCGAAGCTTAGGCTTTTCACTCTTCTTGATCACATTATATCACCCTCTTCTCTTGACCCTTGAAAACTTCCTTCACACCAAACTCAAAGTAATTCTCATTAGAGGGTTAGTGCATAATAAAAAACTCACAAGTTCTGCATGGACACAAGAATTGTTAATACTTTTTAAATATTAGCTACAGCCACTGATGTTTTATGGAGCAAATAAATCCACTCAACAGAGTAAAAGAGAGAATGCAAGTAAAAAGGCAGAATCTGTGATAACCAGAACAATCTGTAAAGACGATTTTTTTGAGGCACTTACGTTGCTCAAATAGAAAAACTTAAAACTAGAAAAAGTTTAAAAAATATCAAAACATTAAGTACAAAAACTTGCAGGTCATTTTGATCTTTCTGTGATTTTAATAGCGGACAGGAAAAATCTGTTTTCTGCGCAGAAATCCAAATCTACCACCAACTTGTAACTAGATACTTTACTTGGCACAACAAATACGAGAAAATAAAGATACAAAGGAATTGATACATAAGTAAAGACACCTTTACTCAAAGGAAACAGAGAAAAACAATGCAAAAATAAAAACATGGGTTATCTCCCAAGAACTGCTTTTCTTTAACGCCTTTCAGCTAGGCACAGAAAGAGAAAATCAAGTGTTTTCAAATGAAGAACCATCCAAAACAAGACCATGAGCCTTACGTTTACCTTTCTTGCCCTTACTCTTACTTCTAGGGAACTGATGATTGAAGCCCGGTTTGGACGTGAAAATCATTGTACCTTTACCCACATTAATAGTTGCTCCTAAGAGCTTTAGCCGAGATCTTCCAAAAGTAAATTGGCCTCCTCTTGCACATTCAATAACAAGATAATCAGTGGATACCGTTCTCCCTAGGAGTTTTGTAAACACTCCCTGAGCTATTACAATGGGAGATATAATGGTGTTATTAGTAAGAGGTATTCCTTCTCCTCCCTCAGAAAGTCCCCAAAGACTAAGATTCATAAATCTCTTTAGGAATAAGACAAAATTCAAACATAATATCACAACGAGCATGAAAGATTTCACCATTTATAGCTATTTTTACTTTAGGGATCCAATTTGAGGCTTCAAAATTTACTGGGACATAATCATAATGTTCATGAATCTGATTATAACCTTCTTTTAAGAAAGATATATGTGTCTCAAGAGTGTTTAATCTAGAATGAATCCTTGAAGAATGGTAAATTGGATAATTTAGTGATGAAATTGTGTCGGAACTTACATAATATAAGGTTGTGCCTTGTCACAGTTTTTGAGAATATACCATACCATGTCGTCATATTCGTCACCAAAAGTATCCAATTTACCATTCTTCAAGGCTTCTATTTTATCTGGAAAAAATTCAAACTCGTCCTTTCCAACAGTTCATTCCTTTACTTGCCTCCAATGATCTATGTTAAATCTTGTTTTGATATCATCGTTGAATTGTCAGGAGTAGCATGTTGTAGATGCGTCCACAATATAGCCTTAGGCAATTGAACCTTCGGGCCTTGCCGTGTTACTGACAATTTTCTTTATTTATCCAAGTCTTCTCTCAACTGGATACATCCAATCATATTGCACAAGACCTCTTAGAAGAGCCTCTTCAGGGAGATGAATAGCTAAATGCAATCACGAGTCTTCAAACCAGAAAATTTCCCTTTAACAATGTCAACACATCTACTTAGGTTTGCAGCGTAACCATATGGAAATCTATAGTTGTACAAGTAGGTACATAGCTTTACCTTGTTTTCCTTCCTAAGCGTCCAAGGTGCTGGGGGCTTAGTGCAAGTATTCTTTGTCTCATCCAACCATTACTTCTTCCTAATGTTCATGTTCTGCAAATCAAGTCTAGTGCTAAGCGTATCCTTATTCTTTCCATCAATTTCAAGAAGGGTACCAAGGATGTTGCCACATATGTTCTTCTCAATGTGCATCACATCGAGAATGTGTGCTAACTTTAGTTATGGCCAATAAGGAAAATCATGTAAGCTAGCCTTTAGCTGCCAGGTTGGTTCATATTTCTCCGCCACGCTCTTTCTCTTATTTGATGGATTTTTGCCTGGTGTGTAATCCTTAACTCTTTCGACCTTCTCCTTCACTTCTTCAGGTGTGAACTTCCTTGGTGCATCTCTAGTCTTGGTTTTCCTATTGAAATCTTTGCTTCTCCTATACATGTGATCCTTCGCAAGAAATCAACAATGGGCAATATATCCAATTTTGTTATGTAGAGACTCGTAGAAAGGATCATCATCACAGTGAACACATGCATTAAATCCTCTTGTGCTACGGCCATACATGGTGGCCTACCCTGGATAATAATGAATAGACCAGAGAAACACAACTTGCAAAAGAAACATTTTTTGTGTGGATTCATCGTAGGTACTAACACCTTCCCACAGTTCCATCATATCTGTTATCAGTGGCTGCATAAAAACATGGAAATCTTTCCCTCGTGAGTACTTTCCTGGGATTAGAAGTGACATCATGAAATTGGATTGATCCATGCACATCCATGGTAGAAAATTGTAGGGGATGACAAAAACCGGCCATATGTTGTATGCATTACTGCAATTACCAAAAGGATTGAATCCATCTGTGGCAAAACCAAGCCTGATGTTGCGAGGTTCCTTTCCAAAATCAGGGAACTCTCTGTCAAAGTGCTTCCATGCCTCACCATCAGCGGGGTGTCTCAAAATATTTTTCTCAACAACCCTATTCTCCTCGTGCCACTTTGTCAGAGCTGACGTTTTCCGTGAAACAAAAAATCTTTTTAACCTTGGGATTATTGGAAAGCATCGAAGCACCTTGTGAGGAACCTTCCTCTTTGTTGTATTCTCTTTCCATCTAGATACCCTACACATAGGACAATGTGTCTTCTTACTATGTTCTCTCGAGAAAAGAGCACAATCAAATTTGCAGGCATGAATGGTCTCATAACGAAGACCAACTTTGGAGAGACTACGCTTAGAATCATTGTAAGATGCGGAAAAAATCCACACGTGGCAATGCAGCTTTTAAGAACTTCAGGAATTTATTGAAACATCTATTTGACATACCATTGTATGACTTGATATGTAGCATCTTGATAATGAACAACAACCTTGACATAGTGGTGCAACCATGGTGAAGCTCTCGCTTCGCTTCTAAAAAGAGCTTTGAAAAAATGGTAGGTTCTGTAGATCTTCTAACATATCAGAAATATCATCTTCATTGTCATCCACATCTTCTTCGTCGTTGTCACTTTCATAAGAACCATGATTGTGATACAAATCATTACTATATGTTTCCCCATGATAAATCCACCATGTATAGTTGACAGACATACCATTTTGGTTCAGGTGAGCATCAATAACTGAATCATCCTGCCGAATCAAATTAAGACAGTCTCCGCAAGGGCAAAACATTTGTCGATTGTCCGTGGCATTAGCTCTCGCAAACTCCATGAACTCGATAACACCATTCATATATTCGTGTTGAATTTTGTTCCTCGAAGAATCCAACTTCGGTTAATTGCCTACAAAATTTATCAGATTCAAAAAACAAAATCTTTTCAATTGGATAGAACAACACAAGGCCTAAACACGAAACTGGAACTCACCGCTGCCAAAATATTTCTCCGCCGTGCACCACAAAAGTCTTGCCCTGTGGCGTAATGCTGATCTTGACGCTGCAACCATGATCACCACAAGGGAACCACGAGCCCTAACCGATCCGTTCTCTAGAGCGAACATAATACTTTCCTAATCGATGATATAACGATAATAGGATATACATATATGTTAAGTTAATAGACTTTATCTAAGTATGACATATAGTTTACGTCTACAATATAATACATAGTCACATTCAATCCCCAACATTAATGATTAATGTTTTGTAGATCTGGTCATGGGTTCAAAACACATTGAATCACTTTTTTTGGAGTTATTTAATTAAAGAAAAAATCGGACGCACCTAAATCAATGACGGTATAGATGCACGACAAAATTATTCCATCAATCCAGTAATACATGACGATTGAACCTACTATTGCATGACAAATATATTAAGAGTCGTGTATTAATGCCAACAGGTGACGAAAAAAATATTTTGTGGTGTATTAAGGACTTTGCATAACGGTTTATAGTTTTTCAACAGCAAAATCGTGGCTAAAAGTCCAAAATGTTGTAACGGGGCGGTGGCGACGCCCTGCTCGTCATTGACGGGGTGTGGGGGGATTGGTGGGCACGTCGGCTGGAGTCGCTGTTAGAGGGGCGACGACTTCAGATCGAGGCGCGAGGGTCAGAGGCGGGCGATGGCAGTGCGGTCTTTGTGGTTTGGAGCAACTGGCAGCGGTTGGCTGCATCGGCGCTTGGGGCCGGTGGCGGATGGCCTCCTAGCGGTGTGGCGCGTAGGAGGCAGTGGGGAGGTGCCAGACTCGCCATGGTAATACATCATAAACGTATCCATAATCTGATGTTCCATGTTGTTTTCATGCCATATGCTACATGTTTCCTATACACTTTATGTCACTTTTATGGATTTTCTGGGACTAAACTATTGACGTGATGTCACACAGCCACTTCCTGTTTTCTGCTGTTTTTTGTTCCAGAAAAGTTTTTCTGAAAATATTCTCGGAATTGGACGAAACGAAGTCTCAGAGTCTTAGAAATCTGTCACGTACACGGAGTCGGCAGGGGACCCGAATGGAGGCTCCTCGAGGCCCCACACCATAGGGCGGCGCGCCCCTGGCCACGCCAGCTGGTGGTGTGGGCCCCCTGGCCACCCACCGGCATTACCCTCTCACCTATTTAAGCTCCTCCACTGGTTAACCCTAAACACATAACCCATTTCCACCAAAAGGATCCATAGCCGCTGCCATCGTCAACCCTAGTTCGGGAGGGTTCTGGAGGTCTCCCGGGCACCCTGCCGGGATGGGAAGTCATCCCCGAAGGGCTCTACACCACCATGCCTGCCTCCGGAGTGATGCGTGAGTAGTTCATTATTGGACTACGAGTCCATAGCAGTAGCTAATTTGTTGTTCTCTCCTCTTTATGCCTCACGTTTAGATCTTGTGAGCTGCCTAACATGATCAATATCATCTTATTGTAATGCTACATGTTGTGTTTGCTGGGATCCGATGAATATTGAATGCTATCTCCAATGATTATCAATCTATCATGTTTATGTTATTTATGATCTTGCATGCTCTCTGTTACTAGTAGATGCTCTAGCCAAGTTGATGCTTGTAACTCCAAGAGGGGGTATTTATGCTAGATAGTGGGTGCATGCCTCTCTTTCACTCACGCTCGAGTGACAGAAACATAATGGGTGGGGGATGTGATGTTGCCATTAGGGAGAAAACTACGATGTTTACATTGTTTACATTACACACTTTGCTTAATGCAATTACCTGTTGCTTGCAACTTAATACCCAAGGTTTGATCAGATGACGCTCCTAGGGTGGATTATTAGTCATAGATATAGTTGGATAACGGTCTATGAATTTTGTTGTAATGCCTGCATGAACCACATAGTAATCATCATGTCATGCATATGTACTACAGTGCAGCCTTTATATCTGTCATTTGCCCAACTGTAATTTGTTTACCCAACATGTTATCTATATTTTATGGAGAGACACCACAAGTGAACTGTGGACCCTGCTCCATTTCTGTACAATGATAATACAACCACTGCAACCACTGTTTTCCTACTGCAATTACTGTTTTTTTACTGCCATCATTGTTCTCTTTTCATCTAATACAAACAAGTACTGTTGTCCACACTATACGTCTAATCCTTTGTTTCAGCAAAACCAGTGAGATTAACAACCCCAGTGCTTCGTTGGGGAAAAGTAATTTGATTGTGTTGTGTAGATTCCACGTTGCTGCTGAATCGGTAGTGGGCCCTGCCAACATCGGCTGACAAGAACCTTCGAAAGTGATTTATTTCTCCTACTGGTCGATTCATCCTTGGTTTCTTTCTGAGGGAAACTTCGTGTTGTGTTCTTCATACCTTCTTCTTGGGGTTTCCCAATGAGTGCAAGCTCCTACACGATCAAGCACTTTTCTGGCGCCGTTGTCGGGGAATTCGAAGTCATCAAGAAGTAACCACTCCCTCGGCAACAACACTTTTTTGGCGCTGTTGCCGGGGAGGAAGATGATTTATGCAAGGGGAGTCTCTCACTTCCAATCTCTTTACTTTGTTTTTTTTCTTATGTTACGTTATTTTGTCTTGTTTGCTTCTCTATATCGAAAACATAAAAAAATTAGTTCTTATTCTAGCTGTTATTTTTATCTTGTCTTTAATCTTGCTAAAATGAATACTCCTGAGAACACTAAGTTGTGTGACTTCACTAGCACAAATAACAATGATTTTATTAGCATACCTATTGCCCCACCCGCTCCTAATGCTGATTTTTATGAAATTGAGCCTGCACTTTTAAATCTTGTTATGAGAGAGCAATTTTCTGGTGTTAGTTCTCATGATGTTGCTGCCCATCTTAACAATTTTGTTAAACTTTGTGAGATGCAGAAGTATAAAGATGTAGATGGATATATTATTAAATACAAATTGTTTCCTTTCTCTTTGAGAGGAAGAGCTAAAGAATGGTTGCTATCTTTGCCTAAAAATAGTGTCGGATATATACTGAATAGGGGTATAGAAGATGGTAGATAAAGAGCTGGACTACCAGGGTGGCCTACAGGTAATGGGCTCAGGTCCATTGGGCGGCCCAGTAGTCCGACGTGCAGAAGCCGGATTCTAGAAGAACCCGGATCACGGCCCGTGTGATCTGGCTTGGAGGAGAAGACGGATTCCTTGCTTTCCAAGTTACAAGTTAAACGTAGTCTTCTAGGTTTCTGATTCTGTAAGCCCTAACCCGGCTATTATATAAAGCCGGACGGGAGAGAGATTAAACGAGTTAGGTTCAAGTTCTTTACCGCACAACAGAGAAGCTCTACGCAACTCGCCGAGAAGCTCATCCTCGCCGAGTAGCTAGATGTACATCCTCACATTGTAACCCTGTTAAACGGGCTTTAGTCCCAATTAGTGAGAAGTGCAGGAGTAGGTACGCCGTACTGTCGCGACGTACCGAACCTGGGTAAAATCCCGTGTTCTGTGTTACTACGCTATCCCGTTACCCCACGTCTCTACCGTAGTCTCATGGCACCCCCGTCTATGAAAACTACTACGATGTCTCGACAGTTGGCGCCCACCGTGGGGCAAACGACGTCAGGCGTGAAATTCCGATCTGGGATACTCGGCGGAATTGGAAGATCGATCACTGTCGGAAGCCTGGAGTTCGACGACGACGTCGGGCGCTTCCTCGACAACGGATCCTACATACCAGCGCAAAACCACCTGGTAAGTGCCTGCGTGTTACCGATCGGATCTGCTAAAATCTTTATTGGACTAACTGCAGAGGCAATGGGGTTTTGCGGTGGAAGCAAATTTATCCCACCCGCCCTATACCCAGTCGAAAACGACTATGATGCCGGATTCTGCTCAGATCGCTGACAAAAAAGTGATACACACTTTATCGGCATGGTGCACTCCGAAATCGCTGAAAACACGGATGACGGAAATCCCGTGCAAGAGGCAGATAACAACCTACCCGTCATAGAGACGGAAGAACAAACACCCGTCACAGAGGCGGAAGATCCGACATCCGTCAACCAGACGACGAACTCGGAAGCAGAGTCCGTGCTTGCCGCCATTGAGGCGAGGTTGGAGTCGGAAACCGGATCGGATAACTTCGACTCCGAAGACGAAGACGAGGATGCCTTCGTAAGAAAGGTTAAGTCCTTTCAAGAGGGATTCCATGAAGTGCTAATGGCAAAATCAGCTGATACAACGGGCGCCGGCAGCCAGGAAAGCCCTAAAACCCCTCCGCCAGAGGAAGAGAGAGAAGACGGAGAAACTTCTCCGATATTCCCTAATGTCAAGGAGATGACAGAAGATGAGCCTGCCAAAAACCCTCCCTCTTCCAAGAAAAGGCACAAGTCTGCTAAAAAACTCCGGAAGAAAAAACTAGCTTATACAGCTGAAGAAAACCCGGAAAGGAAAAGCAAGCAGAGAAAAGCCCGCGGAGAAGAAATCTAAGGAAATCACTGCTCCGCCAATGACGGAACAGGAAGAGCAAGAGCTATTACAAACACCAGTGGGACCAGATGAACCCCCTGAGATGCTGGAAGCCAGGAGACAGGCTTTCCAACGGCAACAGCAACATTTACTCTGATCTCGGCAACATCTCCAACAAACCCAGCATGATATCAAAATCATGAAGGAGGAAATAGAGGAGTACGAGAGAAAGAATAGATCTGCATTAAAACCTACTAGGTTACCCGGAATCGCAAGACCGGAAGAACTGCCGCCAAAAGAAAGGTTCTATAACCCATCTTGGCAAAAGCAGTTAAACGGCAAAGATGCCAAGGGCGAACCAATATACAAAACCGCAGCAGAAAACGCGGAAGCAGCGTTCGCCATCCTAAACAACGATCTGTGATCCAACGGGGAAAAACTCCAAGGGGTGTATGCTTTCCTAGGAAAAGCATTACAGCAGCAACAGCGAGGCCAAGAACGATCAGGGAGGCTGCATGATAATTCCGCCCTCTGCAAAACAGCTACTTGCGCTGCTGGAGCACCTGGACCGGAAGAACCCGGAGACTCGGATAAAAAAGAGGATCCGAGAAAAGACAGGAAAAACCCAGATAACCGGGACGCAGCATCTAGAACCGGACCTCATCTCCCGAAAGATGGATATAAACCACATGATCGGGAAGACAAACACCGGAATGACGGCAAAGTAATGCCACCTCCGAGAAACCCAGCTGAAAAAGCTGGAAGATATGATATACCTCACAGACGTGAAAGATCCCGGACACCTCCTAAGGGTAAGGAAAGGCACAGAAGCAGAACTCCGCCTAACCCAAAAGGACGTGAACACGGAAGAGATAGAGATAACCTAGGAAAAGCGCGTCCGCGCAACAATGGAAAAGAAAGGAGCAGATCCCCTTCTGTCCATTCAGCCGAAGATATTCTGCACACATTGATAGAGCAGAAAAGGATGATCTATACTTTGGTCCTAAGTGTTTTACTGACAGGATCCGAAGGATAACCCTGCATTCTGGCTTCGCCAAAGTTGGTCCAACCTACCAAAAATATACCGGCAGTACAAACCCGGATACCTGGCTCTCAGATTATTATACAGCCGTCCAAATCAACAATGGGACAGACCTGGAAGCTGTCAAGTTTCTTCCCCTAATGTTGCTAGACGGAGCCAGAGATTGGATCAATGGTTTACCATCAAGAACTATCGACAGCTGGGATGATATGGCTAGAGTATTCACTCAGCATTTTCGGGGAACATACAAACGCCCAAATAGCATCAACCAGCTGAGCCGTTGCACCCAATTTGAGGACGAACCATACGTGAATTTCATCTCCAGATGGACTGCAATGAAGAATAGTTGTTCTGGAGTAACTGACGTACAAGCAATGCATGCTTTCGTCAATGGCCTAAAACCCGGACTCGTACCGTTCATGGTTGGTTCTAAACAGCACAAAGATCTCGGATCTATGCTTACAACCGCTAATGAGCACGCTGCAGCCGAAGATGATATCAGAGCAAGAGGAGGCAATATTGAGTCACTAATACTCGCCAAGAAAACCCCTCGTTCTGACAAAAAAGGAACTCCAGAGTCAACGACAAAACCCAAGGAGGTCAACATAGCCTTTGGAGGATAAAGGAAATAAGTGGAAAGGTCGCAGCCCAGATCCAATCAATTACACTCCCGAAGAATGGGAGAGAATTAAGTCGGAACCCTGCGTCCACCACTCGCAATTTGGGAAACCAACCCACACAAATGCGCAATGCCGGCTAAACAAGCATATGAAAGGCAATGCAGGATCTGGAAATAAAGGGAAGGGTTCCAAAAGGAAACCTGCCAAACAAAAGCCAGAAGCTGAAAAGGAAGACAGTGAATCGGACACTGATGACAAAATCCAGGAACAACAGCGAAAGGGCGAACCCAAATTTCCGAGAGTTGACGGAGAAGCAATGCTAACTTTCTTAGCAACCCCGTCAGCAAAGGTGGCCAAAAGAACACTTCGGGAAATAAACGCGGTTATTCCCGCGACCCCGAAATACTTGAAGTACTCCAACACGCCAATAGTCTGGGATCAGTCTGATCATCCCGGAAAGATCCCTGAACCCGGCACACAAGCTCTTGTTGTCAGCCCTATTGTTCAAAACACTAGGCTAAGAAGAGTGCTGATGGACGGAGGATCCAGCATTAATAAATGTACCTGGCTACACTGAAGCACTTGAAAATCTCCGAGTCCCAGCTCAACTACAGCAACATACGCTTCCATGGCATTGTTCCTGGCAGGCAAGCACGATCCCTAGGAGAAATTTCCCTAGATGTCACCTTCGGAGATAAAGATCATTTCCGGCAGGAAAAAGTATCCTTCGAAGTAGTGCCGTTCGAAAGCGTGTATCACGCAATACTCGGACGTCCAGCTTTCGCCAAATTCATGGCAAGATCCTGTTATATCTACAACAAGCTGAAAATGCCAGGACCCAAAGGAGGAGTAATCACCATAGCCGGTGATTTCAAGCTGGCAAACGAGTTGGAGAAAGAAAACGCCCTTTGCGCTCAAAGAGTTATAGCAAAGGAGGAACTGAAGGAATTAGCCAAGGAGGTATCGCCGAAAGAAATGCCGGCAGGAAAAGAAACTCGGAAGCCAACAGATAGCTTCAAGGCCTCCGAGAATACAAGACAGGTAATCCTAGATCCCAAAGATCCGACAAAATTTGTCATCGTAGGGACTGGGATGACCGACAAATAGGAAGGCGAGCTCATCAAGTTCCTCCGTGAGAACTGGGATATTTTTTCCTGGTGTCCAGCTGACATGCCAGGCGTACCCAGGGAACTTGCTGAGCACCAACTCAAGGTCATTCCTGGATCAAAACCCGTCAAACAAGGTCTCCGTCGATTTGACGGAAGAAGACGGAAGGCTATTGGCAAGGAAATTATCCGGCTTTTAGCAGCGGATTTCATCAAGGAAGTAATCCATACTGATTGGTCCGCAAATCCGGTCCTAGTACCGAAGAAAGACACCACTGCTCTTAGATGTGTATAGATTACACAGGATTGAACAAGTTGTGTCCGAAAGATAGGTTCGCATTACCGCGAATCGATCAAATAATAGATGCCACTGCAGGCTCCGAGCTTTTATGCTTTTTGGATGCATACTCCGGGTACCACCAAATACGCATGAAAAAGGAAGATCAAATCAAGACTTCTTTTATAACCCCGTATGGGACGTACTATTACGTAACCATGCCTTTTGGCCTGAAGAACGCAGGTGCAACCTATCAGCGTTGCATGCAACGCTGCTTGCATAGTCAGATTGGCAGAAACGTCCATGTTTATGTGGACGATATCGCTGTCGTAACCAAGGAAAAAGATACACTCCTTGAGGATTTGCGAGAAACTTTCGAGAACTTGCGCACTTACAACATGAAGTTGAATCCATCTAAGTGCGTATTCGGGGTTCCCTCGGGAAAACTTCTGGGTTTCATTGTTTCCCACAGAGGAATAGAAGTTAACCCGGAAAAGATCAAGGCAATCTTGAACATCTCAAAACCTACATGTGTAAAAGATGTCCAAAGATTGACAGGTTCCGCCGCTGCCATCAGCAGATTTATTAGTCGGCTGGGGGATAAAGCCTTACCACTCTACAAGCTGCTAAAGAAATCCGACAAGTTCGAATGGACAGAAGAGGCCGATGCAGCGTTGGCCCAGTTGAAGGAAACCTTGATGAAGGCTCCCATCTTGGCATCTCCAAAAGACGAACCCATGTTATTATACCTTACGGCTACAAATCGGGTTATTAGTGCGGTAATCGTTGTGGAACGGACAAAGGAAGAGCAAAGCATACCAGATCAACATCCGGTATATTACATAAGCGAAGTTTTTTCCGAATCCAAACAAAGGTACCCACACTACCAGAAACTGGCGTATGGCGTATTTTTTGCATCTAGAAAACTGCGCCATTACTTCCAAGGGCATTCCATAACAGTGGTATGTAAAGCACCACTAGGGGATATTATAAACAATGCGGAGGCAACCGGCCGAGTAGCTAAATGGGGCATCGAGCTGGCAGCCTTCGACATTAAGTAGCAGCCAAGGACGGCAATAAAATCCCAAGTTTTGGCAGATTTTGTCGCCGACTGGACAGAAGCAATAGAAAAAACACCGATGCCAGAATCTGAGTACTGGATCATGCACTTTGACGGATCCAAGATGAAGGAAGGAGCTAGGGCTGGCGTAGTCCTAAAATCCCCCAAGGGAGACATAATGGAGTACGTATTGCAAATACACTTCAACGCCAGTAATAACATGGCAGAATACGAAGCTCTGCTTCATGGCTTGCATATTGCAAAAGAAATAGGGGTAAAACGCATCTTGTGCTATGGAGACTCGGATTTGGTACAGCATCAGCTCAACCAAACCTGGGATGCGAAAAGCCCTATAATGGCCGAATATCGGAGGACGGTGGATGAGTTCGCCATCTGTTTCTTTGGGTTCGAAGTCCTTCACATAAAAAGGGAGGAAAATTGGAATGCGGATGCGTTAGCCCGCATGGGATCAGAGAGAGTAAAAACTTTACCACCAGGGGTATTCATCCAGCACTTGCATGAACCGTCCATAAAAGGTGGAGACGTTGATTACCCTCTGGCATCCGAAACAATTGAGGTCATGCTCGTTAAACCGGATTGGACAATCCCATACTTAAACTTCTTAGTCAATCAGAAGTACCCGGAAGGAGCAGACGAAGTCTTGCAAAGGCAAATACAGCGTCGATGCAAAGGATACGTGGTAATCAACGACCACTTGTATAAACGCAGTACTTCCGGAATCTTTCAACGGTGTATTTCACCAGAAGAAGGAAGAGAAATACTGGAAGAAATCCATGCCGGCGATTGCGGACATCATGCTCAATCAAAAAGCATAGTCAAAAAAGCATTCCGGGCGGGGTTTTCTGGCTAACAGCCAAGTCAGACGAGAGCGCATAGTGAATACGTGTGAAGGATGTCAATATTACGCCAAGCAGACCAATTTGCCGGCCCAAGCACTTAAAACTATCCCCATCACATGGCCGTTTGCGGTCTGGGGGCTAGATATGATGGGACCGTTCAAAACTGCAAGAGGTGGACTTACGCATCTACTAGTAGCGGTAGATAAGTATACAAAATGGGTGGAGGCTAAACCCATCAAAAAGCTAGACGGCGCAACTGCCAGAAATTTCATTATTGATTTAGTAATGAGGTATGGCGTCCCACATAGCATAATAACCGATAACGGGACAAATTTCTCCATTGGAGAGTTGGCAAAATACTGCCAACAAACAGGAATCCGCTTAGATCTTGCATCTGTGGCACACCCGCAATCTAATGGGCAGGCTGAAAGAATGAACAGTTCAATCCTGCAAGGAATACGCCCAAGACTCGAATCTCCTCTCCATAGAGCAGCTGGAGCGTGGGTAGAAGAGCTACCTTCCGTGTTATGGAGTATTCAAACGACGCCAAATAGGTCAACTGGGCAAACCCCGTTTTTCCTAGTTTATGGTGCGGAAGCTATTCTTCCAACAGACATGATCCATGATAGCCCAAGAGTGCAGGATTTTGACGACTCGGATGCCGAAGAAGCACGACAGGATGCCGTCGATCTCTTAGAAGAGGAACGAGAACTTGTGTTCAAAGATCCGCCATCTACCAGCAAGGTTTACGACGTTATCACAGTCGGAAAATCAGGCATCGTTCTTTTAAAGAAGGTGACTTAGTGCTGAGATTGGTGCAGCAAAGGAAGCACAAATTGGCCCCAGTATGGGAAGGACCATTCGTCATCAGTAAATCCATGAAGAATGGATCATATTATCTTGTTGACATTCGAGATATGGAGGACGATCCCAAGAAGCCGAATCGCAAAAGAAAGAGAAAAATAGATGATGAACTAGGAGAGACAAAGAGGCCTTGGAGTATCCAGCAATTACGTCCCTTCTATACTTAGTTCAATTTCTATGTAAACATCTTTGAGACCATGAAATAAAGTTGTCGGAATGTTGCCTTTCATATTCATTATAAGTACAAAATATTTCCGCCTCATCTATTTCCCAATGATCTTACAAATACTCAATGTTAACCCGAATTGTGCCTGCGTGCTCGGTGTTTAAAAGCTGAATGATTCGGCCTGTTAAAGGTTAAAGGAAACTCGGATTGTGCCTGCGTGCCCAAGTTTCAATACAGTTCCTTGTTTTCTCTAAGTTTTATCTGATTGTGTATGTGTTGGGTAATTGAAACTAGTCAGTAAAAATGCTTTTAGCATGATCCATGTTTCCGAGTTACAAAACTGCCTGGTTCGTCCCCAGTTACTCGGCATGACGATTCATATTGCTAGTTGAGCCATTTTTAAACACTAGAGCAGTTAAAACACATTTGCCAGATTACTTAGAAGATAAAGGAACAGTCAAACCCGAAAAAACTTTGCAAGAAACTTGAAATTGCAAAAGGCGGAGTTCTTGTTTCGACAAACGATATAGAAGCATTACAATATGAATTGCATTGTAAAAATGCTCTTATACACATCCATCATTCGGGTTAAGTGTATTCCCTCAAGCATCCGAGTCTTCATCACTGCTATCATTCTCGGGGGCTGCGGGCACTTCTTCTTCCGGATAAGTAATGGAAATGTTAACTATAGAGGCAATCTTGGAAGCGTGCCCTTTAACTTCATCAAAAATCGCATTTCGTTGCGCTTCTGTATATTCTTGAGGGATTCCGGATGCTACGCGCCAAGATTTAGCATTAGGGTAATGTAGACGCATAAGGCCAAGTGCCATGCGTGCACCACCTCATGCGGCAGAACGAAGGATGGATTCTTTCGACTCTGCTACCTCTGTAATGGCACCCGAAAGTCGGTAGACTTCCGAAAATCGTACAGTACTTGTGGGAAGGAATTTATTAATCAGCTGCATTCCTGCATTCCTGATTGAATTCCACACTTCCCCAAAGGCCCGGATCTTTTCAGTCCGAGAGATTCCTGGAAAATTTCCTGCTTTTTTGACAAAAGCAAAGGTTACATGAAAAGATACAAGAAATAAGACATGAAGACATTGGTAAAGAGAAGTTAACTTACCAAGAACCTTGTCAATTTCGTCGCTTTCTTTCATGCGCGGGAGTAGAATACTTTCCAAATCATTGATAACAGATTTATCTTCCGCTGCCTGTAAAGAAGCCTTGGATCGAGCAATCCCAAGGGCCAGATTACTGGCTTCTAGGTCTTCTTGAACTTTCAGAAGTTCCTTTCGGAGGTTTGAGTTTTCCTCACAAAGTCGAGAAATATGGACAGCGTTTTCTGCTAATTTGTTGGCTTTGTTTAAAGCAGCTGGAGGGCAATAAATAATTCGAGTTTACAAAACAATTCAGCAAGCATTCTACAGAGAAAACAAATGGCACAACATAGAATACCGGTGGCTTTTGATAGTTGCCGCTGAGATGACGCTAGTTCGTTGCTTTTCGACTCAATAACAGATTGAAGGGTTTTTACTTCTCTGCTCTTGAGACTAAGCTTCTTATAAACTTCCAAGTTTATGGCATCTGCGGAATGCTAAAACATGGAAATGAAAGCCAGATGCTTAAGTTTGAACAGGCATACGAAGAAACATTAAGAAGAATTCATATTTCAACTTAATGCTTGGGGGCTAGAAGTATTACCTGGATCATTTCTCGCAAGTCGGCCAAGACCTCGTTGAATTCTTTGGCATATTCCGCGAAGAGAATCCTAACGTGATGAAGGCCATCGTGTATAACCTGACGAGGTGAAAATGCGATATCATTGCGAACAACTAATCCATTTTGTGGCCAAGGGCGAATCAGAGGCGCAGGAGCAAAGAATTTCTTTGCCTCTGGACGAACATATCCGAGTTCGTCAAATGGTTCTTCTTTTATCCAGATATCATCCAGGTTGGGAATAGATTCCTCTTTGATAGCTGATTGCCTTTTGCGCTTCCGATTGTTGTGAAACTCGGCATGCAATTTGTTGAGATCAGCGTCGGAAGCAAGATCATTTTCTCCAAGTTCATCGAACTAGGAAGGAGTTAACAACATGTTAAAAAGCAGAGAGAGAAGATAATCTGAGGAAAAATTCGGAAACAAGGAAAGATAAATACCTTAGGGACCAGATTTTCCACGTGATAAATCGCCAGATTTTCCTCAATCTGACTACTGACGGCGACCAGTTGGTGAAGTCGTCCTATAAAATCTTTTTTGGTAAAGGCCTTATCTGTTCCTCTCATGCTATCTTCTGGCCCTCGGTATTCGCAAAGAAGTCGGGAACGAAAAGAGAGAGGTTGGATACGGCGTCCGAACCAGCACAAAACGGTATCCTTCCCAACCAAAGAAGGTTGAGAGGAAGAAAGTTTGGCGATGCGCCGCTTTATCTTCATCAGGTTTTCCGGCAAATTTTCTACTACTGCGGCTGTCCAACTATCGCGAGGAATAGCAGCAGAATTAACAAAGGGAGGAACCCCGGTTGTCCTGCCTGGGAATGGAATGTCCTGATGATAAAAGAAAGAACCTAGCCAAGATTGATCAGGTTCCGGCATTTCTATTTTTGGATACCATTCCTCCCTAAATTTTCTGAGGGTGAAAGATATGGTCCCGCAAATAGGCGAAATGCCATTTGTGATGTTATGCTTTACCTCAAAACAATATTGCCAGAAACCTAGGTCAGGTGTTATCCCGAGATATCCTTCGAAAAGGGCTTGGAAACTGGCTAAGTAGAGGATGGAATTCGGAGAAATATTGTGTGGTTGAACGCCATAAAAATTAAGGACGTCTAGAAAAAAGGCGGAAGGGGGAAAACCCATACCTCTCGCGATATGAGAGGTAAGGATGACGCATTCTCCGGCTTTTGGCTTGGTCTCGGGTTCATCTTTCGAGATCCGCCATTTGCCTTTAATTATGTGTCCCTCCTTTGACATCCGACGAAGAAGAACGAGAGAAGTATTACTCGGACTCCAATTGCCGACAATTTCTGTTTCGTTGTTGGCTCCGGTAGCAAAGCGCTCATCGCCACGGGAATGGATCTTGACCCTCGCCGTCGTTGGGACGAACAGCGGGGATGCTGCGGAGCTCGATCCCGCTATGTCCGCGGCGGCGGAAGTGTTTTCTCCGCCCGCCGCGGAGGCCGTGGTCTTCTCCGGCACGTCGCCGGTGAGCTTGGGCGATCCTGGCTGCGGATCCAGATCGCTGATCAGCTCGTTGATGGCGGCGCGGGTCGGCGATGACGGCGAGGAGGCCATCTTGTGGCGTTGCGTTTTGGCATGCGAGGAGGATGCGTGCGTTGGGACAGGGCTTGCCCTCGAGCTCGCGTTCGCAGCAATGGCGTGGACAGTGAGGGAGTGAGGAAAGGATTCGACGAGGACGAGGACGGCTATTTATAGCCGGAAAACCGTTTAGATACGTGCCAACGGCTCTTTCGACCGTTGGATGTTCGACGCGTGTCGCTCGCCGGAAAATCTGGGAAATGTAACGACAGGGGAATGATGGCTATCTCCTCGTTTCCCGTGAGAATCTGTCAGAGATACGTTGCAGGGTTTCCCGCGTGAAACCAAGCATCACCTGCGTCAGCATGATTAAAGCGCTGACGTTAGAAGTTCCTTTTCCGCGAAGGATCGCGAGAAGAAAAGCCGGATTTTCAGAGTTCCGAGTTTTATGTTACCATCTCCTTTAAAAGGAAAGTAGAAATAATCAAGACTGCTGAATCAAGATTTCCCGGACAAAATGTATTTGACGAAAGACGGAGAATCAGAGTTTTGATCCTTCCTGGGGGCTACTGTCGGATATATACTGAATAGGGGTATAGAAGATGGTAGATAAAGAGCTGGACTACCAGGGTGGCCTACAGGTAATGGGCTCAGGTCCATTGGGCGGCCCAGTAGTCCGACGCGCAGAAGCCGGATTCTAGAAGAACCCGGATCACGGCCCGTGTGATCTGGCTTGGAGGAGAAGACGGATTCCTTGCTTTCCAAGTTACAAGTTAAACGTAGTCTTCTAGGTTTCTGATTCTGTAAGCCCTAACCCGACTATTATATAAAGCCGGACGGGAGAGAGATTAAACGAGTTAGGTTCAAGTTCTTTACCGCACAACAGAGAAGCTCTACGCAACTCGCCGAGAAGCTCATCCTCGCCGAGTAGCTAGATCTACATCCTCACATTGTAACCCTGTTAAACGGGCTTTAGTCCCAATTAGTGAGGAGTGCAGGAGTAGGTACGCCGTACTGTCGCGACGTACCGAACCTGGGTAAAATCCCGTGTTCTGTGTTACTACGCTATCCCGTTACCCCACGTCTCTACCGTAGTCTCATGGCACCCCCGTCTATGAAAACTACTACGATGTCTCGACAAATAGTATTGGTTCATGGAATAAATGTAAAGATGCTTTCATTGGAAAATATTATCCTCCTGCTAAGATTATATCTCTAAGAAATAGCATTACGAAATTTAAGCAACTTGATAATGAGCATGTTGCTAAAGCTTGGGAAAGAAAGAAATCTTTAGTAAAGAATTGTCCCACTCATGGACTGACTACTTGGATGATCAGCCAAACCTTTGATGCAGGTCTAAATTTTTCTTCAAGAAACCTTCTGGATTCAGCTGTTGTAGGAACCTTTGTGTCCATGACTTTGGGTGCTGCAACAAAGCTTGATGATAAATTATTCTGAGTGGCACACTGAGAGAGCTCGACCAGGTAAGAAGGTAAATTCAGTTGAAGTGAGAGAGCTTGAAGATAAATTATTCTTCCTTGAGTATAAGCTTGATGCTATTATGTCTATGCTTGTGAATATCCATTCTCCTATTGATCCAAATAATGTTCCTTTAGCCTCTTTGGTTGCTCAAGAAGAGCATGTTTATGTGAACTTCATTAAAAACAACACTTTCAAAAACAATGCTTATAGGAATAATTTTGGTAGCAACAATTATAGGCCATATCCTCCTAATAATAGTAATGGTTATGTCAATTCTTATGGTAATTCCGACAACAAAAATAAAAGTGTATCCTCTGATCTTGAAAACATGCTTAATAATTTTATTAGTACACAAATTTCTTTAAAAAAAATATGTTGAGGAAAAGTTTAGCTAAATTGATGTTCTTGCTTCTACAGTTGATAGCCTTGCTCTTGATGTTGATCTTCTTAAAATAAAGTTTATGCCTCATGATGTTAAAGAAAGCAAAACTTTCAATGCCATTCAAGTTAGAATTGATAACAATGTTAGGATGTTAGCTGAATTGCATGCTAGATGGGAAAGAGAAGATGAAATAGTTAGAAAGAATAATATAGCTAATGTTTGCACTATTACTATCACTAGTAAAACTGAAACTTCTCATGTTAGTAAAAATTCTACTATTAATGGTAAAGTAATTTGTGTTGGTAGTACTTCCACTTCTTCTATTAAACGTTTAAAATTGCCTGAAACCATTGAAACTATTCCTGATAAAAGTGCTGATTTTTTTTTTGAAATATGGGAGAAATGGTCTCATTACATTTGATAAAAATTATCTTCATTTTTATGATTGCAATATCTCTGAAGTAATTATGTTCCTACAAAAACTTGTTAGTAGTCCTAATGCTAGTTCTATGAATATGGCTTTCACAAAACATATTACAAATGATCTCATGCAAATTAGAGAAGAAGAATTAAAATGTGAAGCATCTGTCCCTAGTAAGTTAGATTCTGGTTGGGAACCCACCATTAAAATGAAGGTGAATGATTTTGATTGTAATTATTTATGTGATCTTGGTGCTAGTATATCTGTTATGCCTAAGAAACTCTATGATATGCTTGATTTACCACCTTTGGAACATTGTTATTTGGATGTTTGTCTTGTTGATAATGCTAGAAAGAAACCTTTGGGGAGAGTTGATGATGTTCTTATTATGGTTAGCAATAACCTTGTCCCATTTGATTTTATTGTTATGAATATTGAATGCAATGCTTCTTGTCCTATTGTTTTGGGAAAACCTTTTCTTAGAACTGTTGGTGCTGTTATTTATATGAAGAGGGGAATATTAAATATCAATTACCACTCAAGAAAGGTATGGAATACTTTCCTATGAAGAGAATGAAGTTGCATTTTGATTCTATTATTCGAACAAGTTATAGTTTGGATGCATCTTCACTTGAAAACACTTGATTTAATCTTTCTATGTCTAGCTGAAAGGCGTTAAAGAAAAGCACTTCTTGGGAGATAACCCGTGGTTTTATTTTTTGCATTGTGTTTCTCTGTTTTCTTTGAGTCAAGGTGTTGTTTACTTTTATAGCAACTCCTTTATATCTTTATTTTCTCGCATTTGTTGTGCCAAGTAAAGTCTCTAGTGAAAGTTGAAGTTAGATTTGGATTTCTGCAGAGGAAACAGATTTCTGCTGTCCACCGTTAAATTCGTGTAAATTCATAGAAAGATCAAAATGACCTGCCAATTTTTGTGCTTAATCCTCAAACAATTCCGAAACTTTTTCTAGCTTTGCATTTTTTGATTTGAGCAACGTAAGTGCCCCAAAAAATTCGTCTTTACAGATTGTTCTGGTTTTGACAGATTCTGCCTTTTTACTTGCATTCTCTCTTTTACTACGGCAAGTGGATTACTTTGCTCCACAAAACATCAGTGGACGTAGTTAATGTTTAAAAAATATTAATGACGCTTGTGTCCAAGGAGAACATGTGAATTTTTTGATTGTGCACTAACCCTCTAATTAGAATTACTTTGAGTTTGGTGTGAACGAAGTTTTCAAGGGTCAATAGAAGAGGATGATATAATGTGATCTAGAAGAATGAAAAGACAAAGCTTGGGGATGCCCCCGTGATTCATCCCAGGAAATTCCAAGAAGACTCAAGAAGCTATGTTTGGGGATGCCCAAGGCATCCCCTTCTTCATCAGCAATTTATCAGGTCACTTCTAGTGAAACTATTTTTTTATTCGGTCACATCATATGCACTTTACTTGGAGCGTCTGTTTTTTTTTTCTTTTTTTTTCTTTTCTGCAATAAACATAGTTGGAACCCAGCATTCTTATGTGGGAGAGAGACACGCTCCGCCTTTTCATATGAATACTCGTTTTCTTCCATGCTCGTATTCTTAGTTTTTTTTAGCTACCGCAACTCCGTTTTAGCTCCTATTTTTCATGCATCTCTTTTCAAGAGTTGTTAGTTCTAGTAGAGTAGTAGTAGTACTATCTTTTAGATATATTTTTGTTTAGTATAAAATGGTTGGTGTTGGAAAGCGTTAGTACAATTTTCGTGCTTATAACGGTGCAAAAAGAAGCTCGTATAGACTGTGGCTAGACTTTTTCACGTCATATTAGATGTTATTTTAATTCCATGCTTAGTAGTTTTTCTTGCAACATGACTTGTCTCAAATAGCTAACAGTGCTTAATGTACCATTGCAAGAATCATGAGTTGTTTTTATCACATTGAAGCATAAATTTGTGGTATTCTCCTTTGAATGCTTTCTTTGGTTGACTTGGCGCATGCTTACACCATGTTTATGACTACAAACCAGTCACTTATAGCCTCTATGGTCATTTAGTTCTTGACTTGTAATACCCTTTATGTTTTGATTAATAATGTTTTTGTCGCTATGCATGATTATGGTCATTATTGCTCTCTTGTTTGTCGCTCCCAGTCTTTGCTAGCCTCCACATGTACTGAGTATGAGCTATAATCGTGAAGCCAACTCCCAAAAACCAAAGTTTGCCAAATGTGTCCACCATACCTACCTACATGTGGTATTTAACCGTCACTCTAAGTCAATTTCTCACGTGCTACCTTTAAACTTTCAAAATTACTCCTATTTTGTGCCCCTGTTTTAGCTCATGAGGACGTTAATAGAGAATCTTTATATCACTTGTTGATTGGACTTTACACACCTGGAATAGTGGCACATCCTCTTATCCAAAATGATAGAAGAGCTGGCAGCGGGGTGCCCAGCCCCAAAATTGGTTACTATAAAATTCTCTTCACTATTTTTGCCCCTAATTTATCAGTCAAAGCATAATGGTATAAACAAAAGAGAAGACGGATGACCTTCTGAGCCCAGATGCGTCCTTCAAATGGGAGCCTCTCTTGTGAAGTCTAGTTGGCTTCTGACGTACTGTATTTTCTGTTTACTATTCGTTGACATAAGAATACACTTCTCTAAAAAATGTTTTCAATACCTTTGTTTAATAAAATAAATAGCTCTAGCACATGCGTTGATCCCTACTTCCCTCTGCGAAGGGCCTTTCTTTCAGTTTTATGTTGAGTCGCCATCTTCTAACTTTATGCACAGTTGAGAGAGCGTAATTGTCATTTGGAGTTTAATGTGCATCAGTCCCAAAGATTATTATTGATTGATTCATGAAGTGTTATTACTTGCTCTCAAATTATTTGTTCTAGTCATCCACTTGAACTTTGAAGGTGTCCTGGCATTTATCTTTTTCCCCACTCTTAAGGACAAGCGAAATATCACTTTGCTATGTTTTCTTTATGCTAGAAACAAACGTATAACTTTCAAGTGAATTATTATTCATGATCTTTTATCTGTGTTACTTTTCATGATGCAAAGTGATTGCTAAATTTCATTGTTAGAATTATATATATCATGCATGTGTTTAAAGTACTACGATCTCAGTGTACATATGCTTTTACAATTTAGATGATCAAGTTTATGTAGGTAGCATGTCATCTCAGAAATTATTTGTTTTTATCGTTTTACCTACTCGAAGACGAGTAGGAACTAAGCTTGTGGATGTTGATACGTCATAAACATATCCATAATTTCTGATGTTCCATGTTGTTTTAATGCCATATGCTACATGTTTCCTATACACTTTATGTCATTTTTATGGATTTTCTGGGACTAACCTATTGACAAGATGCCACATAGCCAGTTCCTGTTTTTTTTGTTATTTTTGGTTTCACAAAATTTGTTCTGGAAATATTCTCGGAATTGGACGAAATAAAGTCCCAGAGTCCTAGAAATCTGCCCCGTACACGGAATCTGGAGGGAACCCGGAGGGGGGCCCTGGAGGCCCCACACCATAGTGCGGCAGCCCCACCCTGGCCGTGCCAGCTGGTGGTGTGGGCCCCCTTGCCACCCACCGACATTGCGCTCTCGCCTTTATTAAGCTTTCCTCGTGTTAAACCTAAACACCCGAGCCTTTTCCACCAAAAATATCCATAGCCGCCGCCATCGTCAACCTAGTTTGGGAGGGTTCTGGAGCTCTCCCGGCACCCTGTCGGGAGGGAAATTTCATCACCGGAGGGCTCTAAATCACCACGCCTGCCTCCGGAGTGATGCGTGAATAGTTCATCCTTGGACTACGGGTCCATAGCAGTAGCTAGATGATTGTTCTCTCCTCTTTATGGCTCATGTTTATATCTTGTGAGCTGCCTAACATGATCAAGATCATCTTATTGTAATGCTACATGTTGTGTTTGCTGGGATCCGATGAATATTGAATGCTATGTCCAATGATTATCAATCTATCATGGTTATGTTATTTATGATCTTGCATGCTCTCCATTATTAGTAGATGCTCTGTCCAAGTTGATGCTTGTAACTCCAAGAGGGGGTATTTATGCTAGATAGTGGGTTCATACCTCCCTTTCACTCACGCTTGAGTGTCAGAAACATGACGGATGGGGGGTGTGCTATTGCCATTAGGGAGAAAACAACAATGTTTACATTGTTTACATTACAAACTTTGCTTAATGCAATTATCTGTTGCTTGCAACTTAATACCCAAGGGTTGGTCGGATGACGCTCCGAGGGTGGATTATTAGTCATAGATGCAGTTGGATAACGGCCTATGAATCTTGTTCTAATGCCCGCATGAATCACATAGTAATCATCATGTCATGCATATGCACTACGGTGTAGCCTTTATATCTATCAATTGGCCACCTGCAATTTTTTAACCCAATATGTTATCTATCTTTTATGGAGAGACACCACTAGTGAACTGTGGACCCCGGTCCATTTCTCTACACTGATAATACAAACACTCAACCGTTGTTTTCCTACTGCAATTACTGTTTTCTTACTACCATCACTGTTCTCTTTTCATCTACTGCAAACAAGTAATGTTTTCCACACTATATGTTTAATCCTTTGTTTCATCAAAACCGGTGAGATTGACAACCTCACTGCTTCGTTGGGGCAAAGTAATTTGATTGCGTTGTGTAGATTCCACGTTGTTGCTGAACATGTAGTGCGCCCTGCCAACATCAGCTGACAACAACCTTCGGAAGTGATTTCTTTCTCATACTGGTCGATTCAACCTTGATTTCTTTCTGAGGGAAACTTGCTGATGTGCTCTTCATACCTTCCTCTTGGGGTTTCCCACCTGGCGCTTGGCGTCCAACGACGCGGGGCGTCACATGTTTGATCTGGTTCTTTGGGCCTCGATATGGTAGGGGAGGCCTAGCCAGAACCGGTGATGTGGTGGTCTGGCCGTGGTCTTGGCCACGCCGGCAGCCTGAAGTTGTGTTCTCTGGTCTACAACGTCTTATTCTGCCATTCCTGCCGAGACTGATCTTCTGTCCTTCCTGCCTTGAGTGGTTGATACGTCTCAAACGTCTCTATAATTTTCGATGCTCCATGCTTATTTTCTATCCAATACCTTTATGTTTCACATTTTTTACTTCGTTTTCTAGACGTTTTCATGGACTAACCTATTGACAAGAGGCCACAGAGCCAGTTCATATTTTTTGCTATTTTTATTTCACAAAAGTTGTTCTGGAAATATTCTCGGAATTGGATGAAACAAAAGCCAAAAGTCTTAGAATTCCCGGGTCGTCAACGGAGTCCAAAGGAGACCCGGGGGGGGGGGCTGCAGGCCCCACACCATGGCTGGGCGCGGGTGGCCCCTTGGCCGCGCCTGGAGGTGGTGTGGGCCCCTCGGGCACCCACTGACATTGCCCTCGCGCCTATATATTCTCTCCAAGGCATAAACACTAAAGATATTGGCCCCCTTCCACAAAAAGGTCCGTAGCTCCACCGCCGCCGCCAAGTTTCGGGGAAAAGAAATCTCTGTTCTGGCACCCTGCCGGGACGGGAAAGTGCCCCTGTCGGATATATACCGATTAGGGGTATATCCGGCATTTTCCTAAAGAGCCGGATTACCAGGGTGGCCTGATTGGTAATGGATCACAATCCACTAGGCGGCCCAGTAAGCTGACGCGTAGAAGTCGGCTTCTAGAAGAACCTGGACCACGGCCCAAGTGGTGCGGCTTGGAGTAGAAGGCGGATTCTTGTTTTCCAAGTTAGATACTTTTCATAGTCTTCTAGGTTTCCTTTCTGTAAGCCCTAACCCGGCTATTTATATAAAGCTGGACGGGAGAGAAGAAAGATATAGACAATTAGCTAGAAGCCAACTCGCCGAGAAGTTGATCCTCGCCGAAGTTAGTGAAACCCTACTCACATTGTAGTTCGTATACTTCAGGATTCAGCCCTGATTTAGTGAGATTGCAGGAGTAGGAATGCCGCCTAGTTGCGACGTACCGAACCTGGGTAAATTTGGTGTTCCTGGTTGTCGCACTACCACGAACCCCCACGTCTCTACCCGTAGACTCATGGAACCCCCATCTATGAACTCTACTACGATGTCTCGACAGTTGGCGCCCACCGTGGTGCCAGCGACGTTAGGCGTTATGTTTCGATCGGGGATACTCGGTAGAATCGGCAGTACCATAACTGTCGGAAGCTTGGAATTCGACAACGATGTTGGGCGCTTTCTCGACAATGGATCGTACATGCCAGCACGGAATCAACTAGTAAGTGCATGCGTTTTACCTATTGGATCTGCAAACATCTTTACCGGATTAACTGCAGAAGCAATGGGATTCTGTGGTGGAAGTAAATTTATCCCACCGGCCCTATACCCAGTTGAAGAAAACTATGATACCGGATTTTGCTTAGATCGCCAAAACTCTGAATTTGCTACCTCTTCGGAGATGCATGCGATCAGATCTCATTTTGTTGGCATGGTGCAATCCGAGGTCGCCGAAAACATGGAAGTAAGTAATCCCGTGGAAGAAGCAGACAATAACAATCCCACAGAGCCAGTGGAAGACAGTGAATTCGGAAGCCGACCCCGTACTAGCTGCCATAGAGGCAAGATTAGAGTCGAAACCTGATTTGAAGAATAGATTCAGAAGATGAATACGCTTTCGAAAGAAAGGTTAAATCTATGCAGGGGGCTTCCATGAAGTAGTTATGGCAAAACCGACTGATAACTCGGATGCCGAAGACGACGAAGACCCCAAAACACCTCCACCAGACGAGGATATAGAGGATGGCGAAACCAGTCCCATCTATCCTAATGTCAAGGAATTGACAGAAGAAGAACCTGGCAAAAAGCCTCCCTCTTCCAAGAAGAAAAAGAAGACTGCCAAGAAACTTAAGTACAAACTCCAAAAGAAAAAGTTGGCAGATAATGCTAACCAAAACCTGAAAGCCGGATGAGCAAGCGGGGTCACACCTGTGGAGAAGAAAAAGAAACAAATCCTTGTTCCTAAATTGTCAGAACAGGACGAGATCAATCTGATCCAAACCCCGGTCGGACCATACGAGCCACCAGAAGTGCTAGAAGCCAGAAGGCAAGCCATTATGCGGCAACAGCAACAACTATTCCGATCGCAAGAAAATCTCCTCAAAGCCCAAGCTACTGTAAAAGCAAAGCAGGAGGAAATTGAAGAATTCGAAAGACGGAATATGTCCGGGATAAAACCCACGAGATTGCCCGGAATCGCAAGGACGTATGTACTTCCAGCAAAAGAACGGTTGCAAAACCCTTCCTGGCAACGACAAGTTGACGGCGTAAACGCTAAGGGCGAACGCATCTATAAGACCGCAGCTGAAAACGCGGAAGCCGCGTTTTCCATCCTTAATGACGATCTGTATTCCAAAGACGAAAAGCTCCAAGGAGTGTATGCTTTCCTGGGAAAAGCACTGCAACAACAACAACGAGGTCAGGCAAGATCAGGGAAGTTGCATGACGACTCAGCCCTATGCAAAACTGCCACTTCCGCCGCTGGAGCACCTGGACCTGGAGAACCTGGAGATTCAGGCGATTCTAAGGACAAAAAGGGAGATCCTAAGAAGGACAAGAAAATCCCGGACAATAGGGATGAAGCGTCCAGAATGGGATCCCATATGCCGAAAGGCGGAAATATACCCCGTGATCATAAAGATCGGGAGGAACAAAACCGAAAAGACGGAAAAATGATGCCTCCTCCGAGACGCCCAGCTGAAAAAGCCGGAAGCCATGAAAATCCTCACAGGCGTGAGAGATCCTGTACTCCTCCTAGGAATAAATAAAGGCCAAGGAGTAGAACTCCGCGTCATTCCAAAGGACACGATAACAGACGAAATAGGGATAATCCCGGAAGAGCGCATTCACGCAACAATGGGCCAGAAAGGAGCAGATCCCCTTCTGTCCATTCAGCCGGCAGATACTCCGCACACGTCGATAAGGCGGAAAGAGATGATCTATAATTTGGACCTAAGTGTTTCACTGATAGGATCCAAAGAATAACCCTACATTCTAGCTTTGCCAAAGTTGGTTCAACTTACCAAAAGTATACCGAAAGTACAAACCCGGATACACGGCTTTCAAATTACTATACTGTCGTTCAGATCAAAAAAGGGACAGACCTGGAAGCAGTAAAATTTCTTCCCCTAATGTTGCTGGATGGATTCAGAGATTGGATTAACGGGTTTCCGTCAAGAACAGTGGATAGCTGGGATGATATGGCTAGAGTATTCGCTCAGCACTTCCGGGGTACGTACAAACGCCCTAAGAGCATCAACCAGCTAAACCGATGCGTCCAATTTGAAGACGAGTCATATGTCGACTTTATATCAAGATGGACAGTAATGAAAAATAGTTGTTCTTTAGTAAGTGATGTAGAAGCAATGCATGCTTTCATCAATGGACTAAAACCCGGCCTCGTACCATTCATGGTTGGTTCAAAGGAGCACAAAGATCTCGGATCTATGCTTACTACCGCCAACGAGCACGCAGCGACCGAAGATGACATCAGAGCAAGAGGTGGAAATATTGATGCTTTGGTACAGGCCAAATAGACGCCTCGTTCTGAAAAGAAGACTACTCCAGAAGCGCAGACAAAGCCCAAAGAAGTAAATTTCACCTTTGGAAAGGATACTGGCGGCAAATGGAAAGGAAGAAGCATAGAACCTATCTCCTATTCTAAGGAACAGTGGGAAAAATTAAGTCGGAAAAATGTGTCCACCATTCGCAATTTGGGGAGCCTACCCATAAAAATGTGCAGTGTCGTCTCAACAAGCATATGAAGGGCACTGCAGGATCCAGGAACAAAGGAAAGAACTCGAAGAGGAAATTCTCCAAGCAAAAGCCAGAAGCTGAAAAATAAGACAGTGAATCGGACACTGACGAAAAAATCCAGGAACAACAGCGAAAAGGCGAGCCAAAATTCCCGAGAGTTGATGGAGAATGCAACCTAACTTTCCTGGCAACTCCTTTAGAAAAAGTCGCAAAGAGAACACTTCGAGAAATAAACGCGGTTGTTCCACCAACCCCCAAATTCTTGAAGTACTTGAACACGCCAATCACCTGGGATCAGTCAGACCATCCCGGAAATATCCCAGAACCCGGCATACAAGCTCTAATTGTAAGCCCTATTGTTCAAAACACTGGGCTAAAGAGAGTGCTGATGGATGGAGGATCTGTCGCACCCGGACTTCTAGGGGATACTCACAGTGTGCTAAACAGTAGAGAAATGGCTTACGGGGCATACCGGCACCCGCATCTCAATATGAGTAGGCCAACACGTAAACGTGTGACAACCATTCTCTTACTATTCATCGTCTGCGCAAACCATCCCGTAGAAATCCAGATACTTCCATTGACGTACTTCAAAACATACACACATGGTACGTCAACGGCATTTGAACAACTGATATCACAACAGATCTCTACGACACAAAAGATTGAAATAAGTTGCAAATAGCTCTCATTAGAGCAGAGATAGCAAATACAATCATCCAGAGGACACATGTCCCAACATATCATCCTTACATCACAGCGGAAGCATCCAAAGTGTCTGAGTACAGACAAGATCCAAATAGGCCTAAGAGGCCGGAAACGAAAAGACGGAGCCCATCCACGAAGTCTCGGATCCTGCCCGGGTCCGCTATCTACTCGTCAGCAACCTCGTCATACTCCACGTAGTAGCCACCAAGGGGATCCTCGGAAACATAGTCTGCGGAAACCACAGCCCCAAAGGGGTCAGTACAACAACGTACTGGCAAGCAACACCCACAGTTCACCAAAGTGTACCCCACAACATCAAACACAGATGCTTTGGGTTCAACGGAAGAAAGGGGTGATACAAAAGATGCTGCAGCGGCCTGCTCTAACCAACTACAGATCCCTGATACAACTTCCGGCTAACAGAAAGGGGATAAGATAGTGTATCGTAACCAACTACAACTAACTCCAAACAAACCCATCCTGGATCTCGCCCCTTATCCAAAGAAGCAATCCGAGGATAACTCACACAGTTGGATTAATGATGGTTCAAGTTATTGTGTCAATAAGTCTATTACTAGTCAAGTTATCATTAGTTAGGTGTAAGTTGTTCTGAGTACTTGTTAGCCAGTACTTTCACCAAGTCATCCATAACCGCGGAAAACACGCTTCTCGAGAAGATTTATCCCTGCAGGGGTGCACCAATTTGGCCGTACACGTAAGAATAACCCGCCAGATGGGAAGGCCTTTCCCACCAAGCGGGGCACTCAACACAACTCAACTCTTCTTCGCATCAAGCCCAAAGAACCCGTGCAATTGAGCGCACGGCTAATCAAGCCCACGAAGAAAAGGGGACCCTCATAGCACTCTAAGAACGTGTCTCCCTAAATGCGACTACAAAAGTTCCACCTGGCGCCAAGGGGTCGCACCTGCATATGCATGCGGCAATGGAAAACCGAACTAAATGAGGCGATTTGGACAAGATGCGAATCGAATAAAATTGAGGGGGGCGCCACACGCTTCCCACATGCGGTTAGTGCGCTCATCATGGATCAGTAGACAAGACCCTTTCCTAATAGGGTCGACACTAGCAGGCCTCAAAACCACGCCGGGCCTCCTGCCGGTGCCTTATCAGCAAATTATTATTACCTCAAATTAACAGGTTGTTGTTTAAACATCGAGCCCCAGAACATAATGAAAAATAGTACAGAAAGTAACGGACAACAGACTCGAGCAAAACACCCTAAGCATGCTAGTAAGACACGGGCAACAAGCAACAGGGTTATAGGTGTGGAGTGAGGCTATCAGGGTTAAAGGATAACATGTGAGGTTCGTAACAGAAGCAACGATTCATAGGGCTAGCAGAATAGACAACGGAAAGTATCGGTATCCAATGTTGAAAGGAACACAATGGTTCATGTGAGTGAATACTTGCCTGCAAACTCAGCAGCCTGGTACTGAGCTAGATCCTCAGAAGGGGCGTCGTAAGTATCGTCGGTCTCAACGTCGTCGTATATCCGAGAAGAAGCAAACAAACAACACAAAGAGACAAACAATCAATAACATGGCATAGTGCACAAACATGGGATGATGCATGACCATTTAATTGATGCATCAAATAAACTAGTTGACAAGATAACATAACATGATTAAATGGACCCACATGCAATTTGGATTGCACATGAAAAGCCCATGAATTAAGGTTGAAACAATTGTTTACAACTAACCAATAGGTGAAAGTGGATTAGCATGATGCATGGATTGAGAAAAAACAGAAAGAAAACAACAAAAATACCATTTGAAATGAAGTTTACCAAGTTTAGGATTTTATTATTAAGTTTGGGAATTTTGGTTCCTTAAAGGTGTTACACAAGCATTTGTTGTTTTCACCAATTTAAATTGTTCAAAATAGATAACCAAGTTCATATTTGGAAAGAACACAAAATTTTAGGTGGAATACATGTTTCACTTGTTGAAAAAGGATTTAGAATAATTTAATTATGAATTAAACAAGTTTAAACAAGATTTAAATGAGTTTTTAATTCAAGTATGAAATTATTTGAAGTTTTATTTGTGCAAAACATTTAAATGAAGTTCTATTTGAAAAGTTTATACTTTTATGGTTTGAAAACATATTTTATATGTTCAAAGATAACTTAATTTGAGCAAGTTATGAATTAAGCAATGTTAAATGATTTAAACAAGGTTTAAATCATTTAACCAATTTTAATTATTCAAATCATGAAACAAAGTTTATATTTGGAAAGATGGTTTAATTTTGCATGGAAAACATATTTTATTTGTTGAAAATGGATTTAAAATGAGCAAGGTATTATTTTGGCAATTTTAAATGCATTTAATAGGAAAGTTGTTTTCAGCAATTTAATTTATTCAAAACAGCAACAAAGTTGATATTTGGAAAGTACATGAAAAATTGAATGGAAAACATATTTAGTTTGTTGAATTTGGAATTGTCATGCCCAAGTTATGAATTTTGCAAAATTAAGTGAATTAAACAAGGATTCAAATATTTCACCAATTTAAAATATTCAAAACAGTAAACAAATTTTATATTTGGGTAGAGAATTCAATTTGGAGTGGAAAACATATTTAAAATGTTGAAATTGGAGTTAAAATGATTTAGTTATGCATTTGTGAAGTTTAAGTATTATTCTGCCATTTAAAAGAATATCGAGGGACTTAGAAAATTAATAGCAGGGACTTAGAATTAATTCACAGGGACTAGAAGAGAACTGTCAGGGACCTATGGGTGATAAGGAGATTGTGCTGGCCTGAAAAAAATAGAGATGAAAAATAGGGGTTTAATCCGCGGGGGTGGGATTCGAACCCACCCCCTCACAGCGCGCACAGGGAGGTGCTACCACTGCGGTAGCTGAAAGTTTGGTGACAGTACAGAGGCCAAGGGGGGTTATGGTTCAGGTCGTGCTCGTTACTGAAACTGCAGGTTCGTTTCTGTAACTCGACAGAGGAAAGCTGCAGCCGGCGGCAGCTGTGGCTCCGGTGGCCGTTGCCGTGCTGCGGCGTGGTGTGCTGCGACGTGCGTGTGCGTGCGTAGGGGATGGAGGAGAGGGAGGAAGGGGTCGAGGGGAGGGAAGCTCACCTCTCTGAAAGAGGTGCAGGCGCTCGGTGGTGGATGGCCGGCGGCGAACCCTGGATGGCGGCGGCGGCTCGGTGGCTCCCAGCCACCGAGGAGGGGTCAGAGAGGAAGGAGGGATCGCAGGGGATCCATTCCCGCCGTCAGCTTGGAAGATGGGGCAGTTCAACGACGGCGATCGCCGGAGGGAAGAGGGGATGGTGATCGGTTCAGAGGTGTTTGGGTTCAGAGAGGGAGCAGAGAGAAGAGAGCAGAGGGGGCAGGAGAGAAAATGAAGGCGGGGAGAGGGAGAAGGAGGGAGAAGGAGGGTTAGGGCAGGGGCTAGGGCATCGAGCTAGGGTTATAGGGGGAGGGGGAGGAGCTCAGCCGTTGCTGCTCCTCTCTGTCGACGTGGGAGCTCTCGATGTTGAGCCGTACAGAGGAGGAAGACAGAGGGGGGTATCGGGCCTGAGGGGAGTTGGTGGGCTGGGCCTGCCCCTCTCTCTCTAGTTTGCTTTAATTTTTTTTTGTTCTGATTGTTTTTTTTGCTGATTTGAAAAGGAAGAAAAAGGCCAGGGTTTAGGGTTAGGAAAATTTTAGAAAAATTGGTTATAGGTTAGTTAGGGTAACATCAACAATTGCCAACTTTTGTTTTACAAAATATTTCAAATTATTTGCTGTTTGGTAATTTGATTGAAATTAGGTGAATTTGATATTAGTTGAAATATTGATAGCAATAATTTAAATAGTTTGAACCTTAGGTTAATGGAAACAAATGATGGAAGTGTTTTGGTCATTTTCATAATTTTCAAAAGGGTTGCTGTTTTGGAAATTAATTGAATTTGAAAAGGGTTTGGTATTAAATGAATTTTTGATAGAAACAAAACAATAGTTTTGGAATCACAACTTTAATGGAAACAAATGATTGTTTTGATTTGAATATTTCATTTTGCAAATTGTAACATCACAAGTATGAAACAAAAGGTTTGAAATTTGGTTTGAAATTCAAATATAAAACAAAGGAAAACAAATGAAAACAGAGGAAAACAAATGGAAAACAAAGCAAAACAAATGCAATGAACATGATGTCATGATGCAAAACATAAAATAACAGAAAGCAAACATTCTAATGGCTATTTTTCATACTTGGGATGTTACAAAACGCCCCCCCCCCCCCCCTTGAAAGGAATCGCGCCCTGAGATTCCTACTGAGAAAAGAAAGGTTCGGATACTTCTTGCGAAGATCCTCTTGAGCTGTGACATGTGAAACACATCGTGCACCTTGGATAGTTTTTCTGGAAGTTCAAGATGATAGGCATTCCTGGCAACTCTTCCGGAAAGATGTCAAGGAATTTGCAAACCACCGGAACATTTTCGAGTAAAGGTAGAGGTTTTGCATCGAGGGTGTATAGCTGAATAGAACTTGATTCATTTGGAGAATAGACTATCTGGTCAGAAGGGTGGAACAGAGTTATTGATTAGACGCCGGTAGCAGAATTTAAGTGAAAAACAACAACAAGGTTTCAACGGACGAAAAGGATGTTGAGAAGAACAGGATATTGAAGCAACATCGGGAAAACACGAGATCAAAGCACTCCTGAGGTACTACAGAAAACCCATCCGGGCTTCTAAAGGATCAATATCTACTGCTTAAGGAATAGAGGATCTGCTTCCGGGGCTTACACGCCTCCGTTCTCAATCGTGAGTAGGCAACATGATAAATCATGTCACAACCACCTCCATTCCTATGGTCTAGTAGATATAACTATCCCAGAGAAACCAGGATACGTGAAATCCTAACTTGAAAGTTTAGATGAGAAGGGAAAACAACGTTGCACTTCCTTACCAGAAAAGGGAGGGTGGGTGGGGAAAGAAGAAAAAGAACAGAATTCCTACTCTCACGTTTCATTTTTCCTATATAGCTACAAAATAGTTTCTAGACTCAACTGCGACCAGTAAAAAGGGATCCTATAGGCAGACAGGCTCTGATACCATTTGTCGCACCCGGACTTCTAGGGGATACTCACAGTCCGCTAAACAGTAGAGAAATGGCTTACGGGGCATACCGGCACCCGCATCTCAATATGAGTAGGCCAACACGTAAACGTGTGACAACCATTCTCTTACTATTCATCGTCTGCGCAAACCATCCCGTAGAAATCCAGATACTTCCATTGACGTACTTCAAAACATACACACATGGTACGTCAACGGCATTTGAACAACTGATATCACAACAGATCTCTACGACACAAAAGATTGAAATAAGTTGCAAATAGCTCTCATTAGAGCAGAGATAGCAAATACAATCATCCAGAGGACACATGTCCCAACATATCATCATTACATCACAGCGGAAGCATCCAAAGTGTCTGAGTACAGACAAGATCCAAATAGGCCTAAGAGGCCGGAAATGAAAAGACGGAGCCCATCCACGAAGTCTTGGATCCTGCCCGGGTCCGCTATCTACTCGTCAGCAGCCTCGTCATACTCCACGTAGTAGCCACCAAGGGGATCCTCGGAAACGTAGTCTGCGGAAACCACAGCCCCAAAGGGGTCAGTACAACAACATACTGGCAAGCAAGACTCACAGTTCACCAAAGTGTACCCCACAACATCAAACACAGATGCTTTGGGTTCAACGGAAGAAAGGGGTGATACAAAAGATGCTGCAGCGGCCTGCTCTAACCAACTACAGATCCCTGATACAACTTCCGGCTAACAGAAAGGGGATAAGATAGTGTATCGTAACCAACTACAACTAACTCCAAACAAACCCATCCTGGATCTCGCCCCTTATCCAAAGAAGCAATCCGAGGATAACTCACACAGTTGGATTAATGATGGTTCAAGTTATTGTGTCAATAAGTCTATTACTAGTCAAGTTATCATTAGTTAGGTGTAAGTTGTTCTGAGTACTTGTTAGCCAGTACTTTCACCAAGTCATCCATAACCGCGGAAAACACGGCTTCTCGAGAAGATTTATCCCTGCAGGGGTGCACCAATTTGGCCGTACACGTAAGAATAACCCGCCAGATGGGAAGGCCTTTCCCACCAAGCGGGGCACTTAACACAACTCAACTCTTCTTCGCATCAAGCCCAAAGAACCCCGTGCAATTGAGCGCACGGCTAATCAAGCCTCACAAAGAAAATGGGACCCTCATAGCACTCTAAGAACGTGTCTCCATAAATGCCGACTACAAAAGTTCCACCCTGGCGCCAAGGGTTCGCACCTGCATATGCATGCGGCAAATGGAAAACCCGAACTAAATGAGGCGATTTGGACGAGATGCGAATCGAATCAAATTGAGGGGGGGCGCCCATACACGCTTCCCACATGCGGTTAGTGCGCTCATCATGGATCAGTAGACAAGACCCTTTTCCTAATTAGGGTCGACACTAGCAGGCCTCAAAACCACGCCGGGCCTCCTGCCGGTGCCTTATCAGCAAATTATTATTACCTCAAAATTAACAGGTTGTTGTTTAAACATCGAGCCCCAGAACATAATGAAAAATAGTAACAGAAAGTAACGGACAACAGACTCGAGCAAAACAACCCTAAGCATGCTAGTAAGACACGGGCAACAAGCAACAGGGTTATAGGTGTGGAGGTGAGGCTATATCAGGGTTAAAGGATAACATGTGATAGGTTCGTAACAGAAGCAACGATTCATAGGGCTAGCAGAATAGACAACGGAAAGTATCGGTATCCAATGTTGAAAGGAACACAATGGTTCATGTGAGTGAATACTTGCCTGCAAACTCAGCAGCCTGGTACTGAGCTAGATCCTCAGAAGGGGTGTCGTAAGTATCGTCGGTCTCAACGTCGTCGTATATCCGAGAAGAAGCAAACAAACAACGCAGAGAGACAAACAATCAATAACATGGCATAGTGCACAAACATGGGATGATGCATGACCATTTAATTGATGCATCAAAATAAACTAGTTGACAAGATAACATAACATGATTAAATGGACCCACATGCAATTTGGATTGCACATGAAAAGCCCATGAATTAAGGTTGAAACAATTGTTTTACAACTAACCAATAGGTGAAAGTGGATTAGCATGATGCATGGATGAGAAAAACAGAAAGAAAAAAACAATAAATACCATTTGAAATGAAGTTTACCAAGTTTAGGATTTTAGTTATTAAGTTTTGGAATTTTGGTTCCTTAAAGGTGTTACACAAGCATTTGTTGTTTTCACCAATTTAAATTGTTCAAAATAGATAACCAAGTTCATATTTGGAAAGAACACAAAATTTTAGGTGGAATACATGTTTCACTTGTTGAAAAAGGATTTAGAATAATTTACTTATGAATTAAACAAGTTTAAACAAGATTTAAATGAGTTTAATTCAAGTATGAAATTATTTGAAGTTTTATTTGTGCAAAACATTAAATGAAGTTCATATTTGAAAAGTTTATACTTTTATGGTTTGAAAACATATTTTATATGTTCAAAGATAACTTAATTTGAGCAAGTTATGAATTAAGCAATGTTAAATGATTTAAACAAGGTTTAAATCATTTAACCAATTTTAATTATTCAAAACATGAAACAAAGTTTATATTTGGAAAGGTGGTTTAATTTTGCATGGAAAACATATTTTATTTGTTGAAAATGGATTTAAAATGAGCAAGGTATTATTTTGGCAATTTTAAATGCATTAATTAGGAAACAGTTGTTTTCAGCCATTTAATTTATTGAAAACAGCAAACAAAGTTGATATTTGGAAAGTACATTAAAAATTGAATGGAAAACATATTTAGTTTGTTGAATTTGGAATTGTTATGCCCAAGTTATGAATTTTGCAAAATTAAGTGAATTAAACAAGGATTCAAATATTTCACCAATTTAAAATATTCAAAACAGTAAAAAAAAATTTAATTGGGTAGAATTCAATTTGGAGTGGAAAACATATTTAAAATGTTGAAATTGGAGTTAAAATGATTTAGTTATGCATTTGTGAAGTTTAAGTATTATTCTGCCATTTAAAAGAATATCCAGGGACTTAGAAAATTAATAGCAGAGACTTAGAATTAATTCACAGGGACTAGAAGAGAACTGTCAGGGACCTATGGGTGATAAGGAGATTGTGCTGGCCTGAAAAAATAGAGATGAAAAATAGGGGTTTAATCCGCGGGGGTGGGATTCGAACCCACCCCCTCACAGCGCGCACAGGGAGGTGCTACCACTGCGGTAGCTGAAAGTTTGGTGACAGTACAGAGGCCAAGGGGGGGTTATGGTTCAGGTCGTGCTCGTTACTGAAACTAAAACTGCAGGTTCGTTTCTGTAACTCGACAGAGGAAAGCTGCAGCCGGCGGCAGCTGTGGCTCCGGTGGCCGTTGCCGTGCTGCGGCGTGGTGTGTTGCGACGTGCGTGTGCGTGCGTAGGGGATGGAGGAGAGGGAGGAAGGGGTCGAGGGGAGGGAAGCTCACCTCTCTGAAAGAGGTGCAGGCGCTCGATGGTGGATGGCCGGCGGCGAACCCTGGATGGCGGCAGCGGCTCGGTGGCTCCCAGCCACCGAGGAGGGGTCGGAGAGGAAGGAGGGATCGCGGGGGATCCATTCCCGCCGTCAGCTTGGAAGATGGGGCAGTTCAACGACGGCGATCGCCGGAGGGAAGAGAGGATGGTGATCGGTTCAGAGGTGTTTGGGTTCAGAGAGGGAGCAGAGAGAAGAGAGCAGAGGGGGCAGGAGAGAAAATGGAGGCGGGGAGAGGGAGAAGGAGGGAGAAGGAGGGTTAGGGCAGGGGCTAGGGCATCGAGCTAGGGTTATAGGGGGAGGGGGAGGAGCTCAGCCGTTGCTGCTCCTCTCTGTCGACGTGGGAGCTCTCGATGTTGAGCCGTACAGAGGAGGAAGACAGAGGGGGGGTATCGGGCCTGAGGGGAGTTGGTGGGCTGGGCCCGCCCCTCTCTCTCTGGTTTGCTTTAATTTTTTTTTGTTCTGATTGTTTTTTTTGCTGATTTGAAAAGGAAGAAAAAGGCTAGGGTTTAGGGTTAGGAAAATTTTAGAAAAATTGGTTATAGGTTAGTTAGGGTAACATCAACAATTGCCAACTTTTGTTTTACAAAATATTTCAAATTATTTGCTGTTTGGTAATTTGATTGAAATTAGGTGAATTTGATATTAGTTGAAATATTGATAGCAATAATTTAAATAGTTTGAACCTTAGGTTAATGGAAACAAATGATGGAAGTGTTTTGGTCATTTTCATAATTTTCAAAAGGGTTGCTGTTTTGGAAATTAATTGAATTTGAAAAGGGTTTGGTATTAAATGAATTTTTGATAGAAACAAAACAATAGTTTTGGAATCACAACTTTAATGGAAACAAATGATTGTTTTGATTTGAATATTTCATTTTGGAAATTGTAACATCACAAGTATGAAACAAACGGTTTGAAATTTGGTTTGAAATTCAAATAGAAAACAAAGGAAAACAAATGAAAACAGAGGAAAACAAATGGAAAACAAAGCAAAACAAATGCAATGAACATGATGTCATGATGCAAAACATAAAATAATAGAAAGCAAACATTCTAATGGCTATTTTTCATACTTGGGATGTTACAGGATCCAGTATCAATATTATGTACCTGGATACACTGAAGCATCTGCGAATTTCTGAGACCCAGCTAAAACACAACAACATACGTTTGAAAGTGCATTTCGTTTTCCCAGTGTTTTGTGTGTTAGTTAACAATACTAAGTACATTATTTATCAAGGTGTTTAGTGTGCAGGTGTTATACTTAACATCGGCATCGAGCACTGAAAAGTCGGTGAAGTTTGGCCTGAGGTTGCTACTGGAGTCAACCGGATTATTCGGACCGGATTATTCATCCTGGACCGGATATTCCGGTTGTTGAGAAAGGAGCTCAAGAATGGCTAAGGACTGAGGATCTTGCATACTGGAACCAACCGGATTATTCGGACCGGATATTTCATCCTGGACCGGATATTCCGGTTACTGCGAAAAATTGCTAAGGACTGAAGTTTTGAGCTACTGGAGTCAACCGGATTATTTGGACCGGATTATTCATTCCGGACCGGATATTCCGGTTGCTGCGAAAAACTGCTAAGGACTGGAAGTTTTGAGCTACTGGAGTCAACCGGATTATTTGTACCGGATATTTCATATATATACCGGATATTCCGGTTGCAGTTGAGGAAGTGGAAAAATGGCTAAGGACTAGAAGATTTGCGTACTGGCATCTACCGGATTATTTGTACCGGATTATTTCAAATCAACCGGATAATCCGGTCCAGCACTGCAGTTCAGCGTGGAGCAAGCTTACCGGATATTCCGGTCCAAACTTGAACCGGATATTCCGGTACCTTTTTTCCTGCACAACGACTAGTTGTGAGGAGGGACTATAAATAGCCCTCCTCTTCCTCAAGATCTAGTTCTTCCCCTTAGCATTGATGAGCATTTAAGAACTCACCAAATACCTCATAACTCCCAATCCCTCCACCCAATCTTGAAGATCTTTGGAGGATTGAAGGAGAAGGCCCCGATCTACATCTTCACCAACCCGTTCTTCATTTCCCCCTCTCTAGCTCGAGGGATCTTGCCTAGGGTTTCCTCTTGTGGAGAACCTAGGCATCTTGTTTCTAGTTGGTGATTCAAGAGTTGTTGGGAGCCCCAATTAAGTTGTGGGTGTGTGCCCCAAGGTGTTTGTAAAGGATTTGATCCCCGCCTCAAAGGGGTTCTATAGTGGAAGGTGAACTAGGCCTTTTGGCGAAGTTCATCGGAGAATAGGTGAAGCCTTAGTGGCGTTGAGTAGGCCTTTGTGGCGAGCTCACACCCCTCCAACGAGACGTACTCCCCTAAAAAGGAGGAACTCGGAAATACATCGTGTCTCCGTGTGCTTCCATCGGTTACCTCGTTCCTCCCTCTCTTTACTTACTTGTACTTGTTGCATTGATACATGTCTTGTCATATAGGTAAATTCCTCACTAGTTGCACTATCTAGAGAATTTACCTTTCTTGTCAAGCCTAAATTTGAGAAAAATTAAAATTTGCCGTAGCACCTATTCACCCCCCCCTCTAGGTGCCCATACTATACTTTCAATTGGTATCAGAGCCTCGGCTCTTCTATCGGGCTTAACCGCCTAAGAGTTTAAGTATGGGTGATGAGGATGACGCTCCGTCCGAAGTAAATGTGTCCATGAATGATCTCAATGCTTTGAGAGAATCATTGACCTCATCCATAGACACTAAATTTGAGGAGTTGCGTCTACTCATGACAACACTCCTCAAAACCAAGGAACCGGAGGTGGTCGACTCATCCCCTCCGGAAACGGAGGGTGCCAAGATTGGGGTTGATGGTGAACTACCTAAAACTGCTTCCGCCGAACAATCCTCTAAGAAGGGTGCGAGTGGAAAGGAAGGATATAATGCCGTAGAAGGCTCATATTCTCCCGATCCTCCCATCCCTTTTCCTCATATAATTCCTAGGGGAGATCCACCTAAAATTGATGCATATTCTTTTCGTGAATGGCAATACTACATGGAGACTCACTTGAACTCTTCTTGTATAGATCTTGGAGAATCACTCGTGATGGATACAAGCCATATGATCCCAAGAATCTCACAAGAAGAGAGGTTGTAGATTGCCAACTCAATTACACCGCTTTGTCCATCCTTCATCAAGCCGTGGGCCCCAATCACATGCCGCATCTTCAACACTTCTCCACCGCCAAAGAGACATGGGATGCCCTTGTCGTCATGTTTGTTGGGAATGAAAGCATGCAAAGAAATCGCTATGACACCTTGACCAATGAGGCCGAAGGATTCTTCATGCGTGATGGAGAAGATCACGTTGACATGTATCGGAGGCTCAAGTCTCTTGCCACCGCCTTCTCTAATGCGGGTGCAACACATATTGATGATGCTTGGATCAAGAGGAAGTTTCATAATTGCCGTGATGCCTTTCGAGGGCACGGATATGAAGAGCATTCAAGGGAGACATGATTTCTCCACCATGACCTCTACCCAAGTCATGCAAGAGTTGAGCTCCTACAAAGTGCAAACCAAGAATGCTCTTGACAACCGTGCTAGGGCCATTGGAATGCATCAAGGAGCTTCCGTTGCTTTGAAGGCCAAGGTGTTGACAAGAGAAGTTGAGAATGATGAAGATGGTGAAGAAGCATTGCCTCCATTGAAGGAACAAGAATATGATCCCGTTCTAAAGGATCTAATAGCTCTCACCGTGCAAAAGTTTTGGAACAATCCCCTAAAGGCAAGAAGTTTGTTGAGGAGAAGACCAAGTCTCGTTATGGTAATGATGGGGCTCAAAGAGTGAGATCTTGCTTCAATTGCCAAGACAAGTACCACTTCATCGCGGAATGCCCATATGAGAATAGAGAAAACCATAGTGGCAAGCTCATCCGCAAGGACAAGTCCAAGGTTGAATACAAGAAACCTCATTTCAAGAAGAAACCTTTCAACAAGAAGACTCCTACCAAGTTTGTGCTCTTGACTCAAGAGGAGTATGATTCCGGGAGTGATGAAGAAGAAGAAACAACAAGAAGTAGCCGCTCTAGCTATTGCTTCCACTCCATCTTCGTCATCCCTCTTTGAATCTCCCAATGAAAATCTTCCTCAACGCGATGCCAAGTGCTTCATGGCTAAGGCCACGGAGGTATCATCTTCTCCCAACTCTAAGACCCCTAGTGAACTAGAACATATTGCTTGTCTTAGAGAGGAAGAGAAAGAGCCTCCTTGGATCGTTTTATGTCTAACATGCAAGGGGAGACCAAGAAGTACTTTGAGCATCTCATGAGGCAATTGGGAGAGGCCCAAGAGGCACTTGAGAAGAAAGGTGAGATTGAGAGAAGGGATGCGGATGAAATTGCATCTCTCTCAATGACTCTTGAAGAAGAGCATGATGGTAGAGTTTCTCTAGAGGATGAACTTGAAACCATTGAAACCACTCACAATGAACTGTCTCTAAAATCATTAAGGAACGTGATCTTGCTATTGCTAAATATAAAAAGGCTAAAAGGATAAAGTAGAGTTTGGGGTTGGTCATGGTAAACTAACCGAGGAGTTTGAAAAGCTAACCATTGCTCACAAAGCTTTGGAAAGCCAACACTCATCCCTCAAAGAGTTGCATGAACAACTTCAAACTCAACTTACTCAAGCTAACCATCCTAGCACTTCTACTTCTTCTTGTGATCATGCAAATGTTATTGAAGAAAATGCTAGGTTGAAGGATGAACTGCAAGGCTCAAGGGTAAAAGCACTCAAGTTGAAAAGGGGTGCTTACCACCCCACAAGTGGTTGCCTCAAGCACTAATGCGGTCATTTCTAGACCACAAGTGAGTGCTCCAAGGCAACAAGTGGGCAAGCAAGGTCTTGGCTATGTGGCCAAGAAAAGGAACAAGAAGAAGAAGAACAAGAAGAAGAACAAACATGGCGCTTCGGGTGGTATTGTCATGAGGGACAACACTACTCGTAGCTCCTCCGCGGGAACTAACAACCCACACCATTTCTTATATGTTGATTATTATGGTGTTGTGCAAGCTAAATATGTTGGTCCTATTGAGGGTTTTATTGACTACACTATATGGGTTCCAAAGACCCTTGTTGCTAACATGAAGGGACCCAACTCGGGTCCTAACTCTAGTCAATGATCTCTGCAGGACTATGCTTCCGGTGGGGCTAAATGGATTCTTGATAGTGGATGCACTAATCATATGACCGGAAGCAAAGAACTTGTGACGGAGTTGCAACCAAATGATATCCAAGCAACCGTCACCTATGGGGACTCGTCCAAGTCTAAGGTATCCGGATTTGGCAAGGTTGTGGTGGCTCCCGATATCACTATCGTGAACGTCATGCTTGTCGAATCCCTTGGTTACAATTTACTTTCCGTCCGTTCTCTTAGTAAGATGGGTCTTTCCGTCTTCTTTGATGGTGATATTGTGGTCCTTTTGAGGAGCAAGACTCTTGACGTCGTTTCACGTGGGACATGTTGAAAATGAGTTGTATGTGGTGGACTTTTCGAAGTCAACCAACACTCAAGCAATGTGTCTTTTCGGAAAAGGCGGACTTGGGATGGTTGTGGCACCGCCGTCTATCCCATGTCAACATGAGAACTTGCAAAGTCTTCACAAAAGTGGCCTTATTGTCGACTAAAAGAAAATGTTTCCTTTGCAAAGGATCGCGTTTGTAGGTCGTGTGTTGAAGGGAAGATGCATGATATTGTGCACAAGGCCAAGACTATTATCTCAAAGAGGATCTTGGAGCTTCTCCATGTTGATCTCTTTGGTGCCGTGCCCGAGGCAAGTCTTGGTGGCAAGAAGTATTGCTTGGTGATTGTCGATGATTATTCAAGATACACTTGGGTTTATTTCTTCAAGTGCAAGAGTGAGACTCAACAAACCATCATCGATTTCTCCAACGAAGTGCAACGTCAACACAATGTGCAAATCATGGCTATTAGGAGTGATAATGGGTCGGAGTTCAAGAACAATACATTGAATGAATTTCTTAGTGAAGAAGGCATTCGTCACCAATACTCCGCCACTTACACTCCTCAACAAAATGGTGTTGCCGAAAGGAAGAATCGCACTCTCTTGGATATGGCAAGGACCATGTTGGCGGAGTACTCTTCCCCCAATATTTATGGGCCGAGGCCGTATCCACCGCATGCCACTCCTCCAACCGCCTCTACATCCGCAAAGGCTTGTGCAAGACCCCATATGAGATCCTCACCGGCAACAAGCCCAACGTATCCTACTTCCGTGTAATCGGTTGTAAGTGCTTCTATTTGATCAAGGGTATTAGGTTGTCGAAATTCAATCCAAAACTATTGAGGGTATCTTTGTTGGTTACGGTGCCGAATCCCACACTTATAGTCTATGACAAAGCCTCACGATTGTCATAGAATCTTGTAGTGTGGTTTTCGAGGAAAATGACGGCTCCCAAGTGGCGCAATTTCATGTTTCAAATGTAGATGTTGAAATGCCTCAAGAAGCCATAGGAAGGCATGGGCGTGGGATTCTTCCGCCCCATCGAGGACACCTTGTGGCGACTCGAGAAGGACTATGCTCCTACCCAAGTGGAGCCCTCTTACATTTGAAGATCAAGCCAAGGAGCCACCTTCTACACCTAACCGAGAACATATTCAAGACCCTCCTCTCATTGATCAAGTGACTCCGCAAGTCGTTCCACTCCTCTCACTAATGCGAGTCAAGATCAAGGCCAAGATCCTCTCCTCGTCATCCTCGTCTCAAGTTGAAGCTAGTGTTGAAGATATTGTTGACGACAATGTTGATGATCAAGGCCATGTTGGTCAAGATGGGGACCCAAATGATCAAGATGATCAAGTGATCCCTCCTCGCAATAATGAGGATCGAAGCCCGTCGCATCAAAAGGATAAGAAGAGCTTTGAAACAAATTGATGCCCAAGACAACAAGGTCTTGGAGGATGTTCAAGCTAGAAGATCCACTAGAAGCAATTGGCTCATTTTTTGTGAGCATCAATCATATCTCTATGGTGGAACCTAAGAAAGTGTATGAAGCTCTTGAGGACTCCGATTGGGTTGAAGCTATGCATGATGAGCTCAATAACTTTGAGCGCAACAAGGTTTGGAGATTGGTTGAGAAACCCAAGGATTGCCACATTTATTGGCACCAAGTGGATATTCAAGAACAAGCAAGATGAGAATGGCATTGTCATTAGGAACAAGGCAAGATTGGTCGCTCAAGGTTACACCCAAGTTGAAGGCATTGACTTTGATGAAACCTATGCGCCCGTGGCTCGCCTTGAGTCCATCCGTATCCTCCTTGCTTATGCTTCCTCACATAATTTCAAGTTGCAACAAATGGATGTGAAAAGTGCTTTCTTGAATGGTCCCACTAAAAGAGGGTATATGTTAAGCAACCTCCGGGGTTCGAGAATCTCAACTTTCCCAACCACGTTTACAAACTTGACAAGGCTCTCTATGGTCTCAAACAAGCACCCCGTGCTTGGTATGAGCACCTTCGGGATTGTTAGATGATCGTGGTTTCGAGTTGGGAAGATTGACCCCACTCTCTTCACCAAGAGAGTAAAGGGAGAGCTTTTCATATGCCAACTCTATGTGGACGATATATCTTTGGCTCAACTAACCAAGCTTTCAATAATGAGTTCTCTAAGCTTATGACTGACAGTTCGAGATGTCTATGATGGGTGAGCTTAAATTCTTCCTTGCTTTGAGATCAAGCAATTGGCCCGTGGTACCTTCATTTCTCAAGCCAAGTATACTCAAGACATGCTCAAGAGGTTTAACTTCCAAGAGGCAAAGATCAAAACCACTCCTATGCAAGTCAAGTGTCATCTATCACGCAATCCAAAAGGGAGTAAGGATGTGGACCAAAAGCTCTATCGTTCTATGATTGGTTCTTTGCTCTATCTTTGTGCATCTAGGCCCGATATCGTTTTGAGTGTAGGTGTGTGTGCAAGGTAATCAAGCGGCTCTAAGGATTGCCATCTAATGGCGGTTTCATAGAATCTTTCGTTATTTGGTTCATACCTCAAGAATTTGGTTTGTGGTACCCAAAGGGGGCACAATTTACTCTCAATGGATATACGG